>OY725185.1:12412500-13012500 GCA_963241965.1 Tortrix viridana
ATCCTCAACTAGCGACCCGCGGCTTCGTACGGGTAGTACTAAATTAATAAATCCCCAAATAATCCCTCTCTCTATTGGTGACAACCGTATGAAAATCCGTACAGCAATTTCTGAGATTAGCCCGAATAAACACAAACTCAGCGCAGTGGGGGACTTTAATTTATAATACGAGTGTCGTATTATGTAGTGATGATTATAGTTTTTATTTTGCACTCTGAAAAATATTGTATCGCACATAATACTGAATTGAAAATAAATTGGCAGGTTTTTGAGATGAATTTTATAGGCGTAAGAGATCTTACCCGTCCGAATGTTGTGGCATCTCTACGATTTCAACATGGAGTACTTACCTACTGAAGGTAAAGGTGAATGTAGTACTCAATACTCACTTAACCTACTAGTAGTAGAGGATCCGAGTAGGAAACGACCTTCATCTGTCGGGTTAATAGATAAAAAGTGTTTTATCTCAAATCTAACTATATACTAAAGCCATTAACATGATATGCATTGAGAAGAAACTATAGTTTGGATTAACACGAGAATTCGGCAAAAAAACGGAATTCAAAGTGTTCTCCTGTGATATTTGCACGAAGTAAATATTAAAATAATGAAATAAAAATACTTTCGTAAATACCTAAACCTTGGGATTATGAATGATAGATGATGGTGATTAGTTGATAATAACCGGACGATGTTATGAATGATTTCCAGTAATTGTTCAGTTTTGGATAACATTATCACACTGGAGAAAAACGATAAACACCGATAAATTGCGAAAAATACATTTTGGTTCTATTTTTTCGGATAACCATCTGATTAAAGATCTCCCGTATTCTCCAGAACTTCAAATGCAACTTCCAATTTATTCACACGAGCAACTTCTGAATTATTTTCCCTTTCTTAAATCAAATAAGTAAATAAATATCAGGGAACAATCTTCCTACCTGCTCTTTAACTGAAGACTGAGAAAGAAGACGAATCGTCGACGCGGTTGGCCTGTTGGTGGTAGTGACCCTATCTCCAAAGCTAGCAGTCCTGGGTTCAATTTCCTGTAATGGAAAATATTTGTGTGATGACCGCGAGTAAATATAAAATAAATAGATACACAAAACATCACATCAAGCCTAGAGGTTAGTCTCTCAGCCTGTCTAGTAACTAGTAATACAGCCTATATACGTCCCACTGCTGGGCACAGGCCTCCACGCACATGAGAGGGTTTGGGCTATAGTTCCCACGCGGGCCCAGTGCGGATTGAGAACTTCGCACACACCGTCATATTGCTTTGCAGGTTTGTGCAGGTTTCCTCACGATGATTTCCTCAACCGAAAAGCTCATGGTAAATTTACAAATTATATTTCGCACATAAATTCCGAAAAACTTAGAGGTACGAGCCCGGGTTCGAACCCACGACCCTCTGCTTAAGAGTCGGCAGGTCAAATTAGGCTACCACGGCTTTTCTACCTCAGCCTCAGCCTGTCTACTAGGTCATTTTGTGTAACGTTGTCCGAGAGTAATTATTCATTCATTTCAATACTCAAACACACAGAAAACATCCTCCTTTTTGCTTCGCCGTAGTCGGGTAAAAAAAGAATAGCGTTTCGCAAAAGATCACCGCCCGTCTAACGTTTTCTGTCTTGGTTGTGCCTGCTACAGGTGAAGGCGTGTTTTAAACGCCTTTACGTCATCTTCACATGTTATTTTAGGACTCATTCTACTTATAATTTTTGTATTATTTACCTAAAGAACCTTAATGATTACTATCAAACTAATCACGATTATATATAATCTCAATAATGCAGCCATGCAGTGACTGAATACAATAATCTCCTTAGATAATCCGCCGATAAACATATAAATAGGTAGTGGATCCATCGTCAAGCACAGTCGTTATCCTGCAGCGATATGAAACTTCTGGTTGCCTTGGCTTTGGTGGGTCTGGTGGGCTATGTGGTAGCCGAGGAAGAGTTTGTGGCGCCGATTGAGATCGACTACCACAACAAAATCGGTATCCCGGAGGCGGCTCGCATCAAAGCAGCTGAAGAGGCCCTGGACTTCGATGGCGGCAGGATCGTCGGAGGCTCTGCAGCCGCCCTTGGACAGTACCCGTACATCGTAAGTTTTTTCTGATTATTCTTGAAATTCCTCTCGAACTGGTAAGCAAACGGTCCAGCTATCAGATTTTTATTGACAAAATTGGATTTCGCCATGGAGGGAATGTTGTGTGAATTTAAACTTTTTACATCGTTTTTTATTAGCTTGACTAGGACCTTCAGTTATCATAACGTATACAATACTCGTATGATTAGAAGGCCCTCCACATTGTATGCTTGTAATGTGATGAAATTTTGAAATTTAATGTAACCCACTTTTAATTGTGGAATTATTTGAAATTTTGCATACCTATATAATTCTAATGATATGTATTACATGATATGTCGTGATCTGGTATTCACTATGTTGGCAATAACTTCTTCCTAAATTTTACCAAGGAGCTGACAATTAGGTAATTAAAAAAAACATACAATAAAATCCCTTCTACAATAGTAGCCTGAAGCTCAAAATTGAAAATTGATGAATGTGGCTCTTGACAGGGAGGTCTCGTCATCACCTTGACCAATGGAGCCACCTCCGTGTGCGGCTCCACTCTGCTGACCAACACCCGGCTCGCTACTGCCGCCCACTGCTGGAGCAGCACCGGGGGGTCCGCCCGCCAGTTCGTCGTCGTCCTTGGCTCCACCCTGCTCTTCTCCGGAGGCACCAGGGTCACTACTACCGACGTTGAGATGCACGCCAACTACAACATGTGGACCCTGGTCAATGACGTCGCCATCATCAGGACAGGATGGATCACCTACACCAGTGAGTTACTATTTATGTTTTAGTTGCATTTGGGTTTTTTATTATGATAACAACGATTTTTACGTATTCAATTGATAAAATTGAATTTTCATTTAAGAAAATTGAGGAAACTTCTCCTGCAATTAAGTTACCGTTACCACATTATCCCTGTTTGTGTAAAATAGGAGAATATAGGCTTATTTTCGTCTTGCAATAGTTTTACTAAAATTAAAACCAAATAATGTGTGCATTTGTTTTCAGACAACATCCGCAACATCGCCATGGCTACCGGCAACAACCTGTTCGTAGGAACCTGGGCTTGGGCAGCAGGCTTCGGCAGGACTAGCGACAGTAAGTACAACGACTCTCCAAAAACTAAACGATTAGAGAGGCTTAGCAATCCAAACCTCTAATCTTCCTAAGTCTGTGTCACTTTACCTTATTGGATATTTAAAATCGGACAGTTCATAAGCACGATCACGGGCATCAAAGCCATATAAACTTACTAAAGTGCTCACTCGGTAGCAGGATTTGTGCATTTCAAAGACAACAAAAGAGATACAATCTCACAGCAGCATGGCTTTATAACACCATATTCTGCTTTGTTGCTGGTCGCCCATTGCATCTTGTTCGATATTAACTATGTAAAGGGAGATTATTGAGCCACAAAGAAGGTGCGAGCAAGTGGTGTTATTTGTCCTGGAATATCCTGACCATCATTTGGAAGTTAGCCTTTGCTTCGTATCTAAATAAACCACACGGATTTTTTGGAATGACCGCAGAAAAACTGGTCATAAGTAGACTGAGACTGCTTGTTCTTTTAGCTCTTGCAAGTCGAACCAGCTCTGATAACTAAATATTCTCGTTAAATTTCAGACGCGGGCATCGCCAACAACCAGTTCCTGTCCCACGTTCAGGTCCAAGTGATCACCAACCAGGTGTGCCAGACTGTGTACGGAGGCACCGTCCAGGCCTCCACCCTCTGCGTTGCCACCACCGGCGGCCGCGGCACCTGTGGAGGAGACTCCGGCGGTCCTCTCGTCGCCAACAACCAGCTGGTGAGCATATTCTCCTTACACCATAGATGAACTAGTAATGACATCGCATATTCCTCAGCCACTTATGGCATGATAAGTTTTTATCCGTCCGTATGAATGCATCACGTCTCTAGGATGGGACTTATATTTTATAAAGTGGTATTGCGGATAAATTAGCAATTAAAAATGCAGGAGTTGTCTACGGTCTTAATCTAACTTTGAAGAACAGCAAAATGGGCTTCTCACTCTAGCGCAGAATTTTGAGTAAACTAGCAGTTAACTTTTGATATTTAATTTGCCAGTTGCATTCGCGCTTTTTTGCGTTAGTCGCATTATAGAAGATAACTCACAATCTTTTCCTCGATTCGGCTTGCAATAATGCGAATAATCCGTTTTACAGAAAGTAAATTTTTCCACCTCAGTATGTTGCGGCATTTAAATAGTCCGCCATTTTCACTCTCGTACTGTAAAAATAGATGAATTCAAGAACAGTTTTACAAACGGGACTTTTTGCGAACCACTCACTTAGGCTTCGACTTTTATGTCTTCCAGAGTGTCTTTGCCACAGTTGCGCATGCCCATGTCATATTTGACCGGTTGTCATTTGTCCCACAGATCGGTATCACCTCTTTCGGCCACGTCAACGGGTGCCAGATCGGCCAGCCCGCCGGCTTCGCCCGTGTCACCACCTTCGAGTCCTGGTTCCGGCCGCGCTTCTAAAAAGGCCACCATAGTCCATAGGCAACCATCATGACAAATAAATTTGATGATAATTTTAATATGATATTCTTTAATTTCATTTATCTTTCTACTGAATAGTTTAAGACAGTTCTTAAAAAATTACGAATGACATCCTTGTTGTAACGAAACAAATATTCATAGAATATTATAGTTTTGTCAAAACATTTCACCATAAAGAATTTCTTACCGTAAGTATAGGTGATAATTTGTGGTGGTCACTGGGTGTGCAATATTTTCGTTTTGCATAACACGAATTTCATAATTTCGATCAATATAATAAACCAACGCTATAGTAATTATAATGTATATCAACGACCGTCCGAATCGACTGATTTAAACGCACCCCACTTTAATTATGTGGCATACATTTTTAGAGTATGCAGTAAACTTTAGCCGAAGAAACACTTCGGCGATACCATATTCTGAGAAACGATAGGTACTTGAACCGGCTATGGAACATTTGTCAATACTTTAAGCCACAACAAACATTTAACATTAAGGATGTACACAATTTGTGACGTTCTCAATATAAAGGGACCTTATGGAGGCAGGCGGTTACTCAGTTATTAGAACTGTTACCATAGTATTCGTATAGTTACAAGAATAAGAAGAGCGTAACTGCCTTCCTCCATAAGGTCCCTTTATATTGAGAACGTCACATTTAAAGTCTCTTTAACGCTTTTGACAGAAATAGTACAGAGGGCCTAGTGTAAGTTTTGCAACGTTATTATTACATCTCGATCGCGTTTGCGTAAAAGTGTCTTCGTATGGAACTGTCAAATGTTTCGAGGCGCTGTCACATTTCCATACTAATAGAGAGTAAACGGAAACGCGAACTAGGCGTTTTAAGCAGCCGTCAGCAGTTCAAACATGACGTTAAAGTGACAGAGCACTGGCGTGTGCAGCTACTTGCAAGGCCACCCGTACATTAGGCATCAGGAAAGTAAATCTAAGGTAAATCCTTCATATCGCTACCAATATTATTAATGCGGAAAATATATTAAAAACTAGCGGCCCGCCCTGGTTCGCCCGGGTGCAATAAAAAAAATACATATTTAAACAAACCTTGTCCTGACAATAATAAACACAACAAAAAAAGAATTAGCCAAATCGGTCGAACTGTTCTCAAGTTACGCGCGTACATTGTACATTCGAGTCATAGACAGTCACAGAAACAAAAGATGTCTCTCCAGTTCCATAAAGTTAAGAACTTTGAAACCAAATTTGTCGGGTTAGGATATATCTGGGTAATGGGAGTCTGGGTGTAGTTTAGAACTGTATCGAAATTATATGAGTTAAAACTCCCACGTCGTTAACTTTTAGGAACAGAAGGGACAATGTTGAACCGAACTCTATGTATGACCCATTCGGCAATTGATTTTTATTTATATAGATGCGTTTACTCTTTTGTCTGTTTTTATGGTTTAAAGACTCAACCGATCGTCATGAAATTTAAAACCTGTCATTAGTGGTTGTAGGAGTTTGTGCTTGATCCATCCAGATCAGTTTATTAACATGGGCCTTAGAATTGCTGTCTTGAGATTGTACCCTTAGTTACAATTCTAAGGGTAATTCTTCGAGCGTTTCAACGCTCTCATTCCCCTGGTCGCATTAATGTCGAATTCCTGTAGATTAGGATGTCATTTACAGTTATTTTGTAGAAGTTAGGGCATTCTACAAGATAACAAAGATGATATGTAGATCCAAAGCTACAGGAATTTCGATATTAATGCGACTAGGAAAATGAGAGCGGTTGAAACGATCGAAGAGTTACCCTGGAATGCAAATCTCTTTCGGTTTCAGATCCCACTTAGATATTAGGTATTTTCAAAAAAAGTGTTCATCGTTAAAGACAATTTTTTTTTTTAACTTTTCCAGTGTGTCACAAAAATTTGACATTGGTGTACCTAGTATCTAGTATCGTTAATTTTCGTGACGCAAAGGAAAAGTTACCATTTCTTAATTTTTGTCTTTAACTATGTACACTTTTTTTGGAAAAAAACGCCCACTTATCTTCTGTGCTCGTTAGCCTTATCAATGCCATAAAATTATTTAGTACTTAATTCTCACATGTTTTCCTACAAATATAATTCAATTGGTATTCCCCACCTATACTAAAACCAGTTTGTAAAAATGATGCTGTAAACTCGTAAATAACCGCGTCTTCGCCAACAACGGAATTCCTTTGAAATATTTGCCCGAGAATTGACGTTATTAATTTATGTCTCTATCTGCTCGAGCGTATAAAAGACTCGTTTTAAGGTTCCGTAGCTCTTACGAAAATCCAATAAACTTGAATGAGTAGGGTATTTACTCTGATGAGTTTTCATCGAATTATGTGACTCTCTCAATTCCTTAGACTTTTAAATAGACGGCAAATAAATAAAGAGTTGGAAATACAACCATGGAATTGAGTGTATGTATGTATGTATGTATGTATGTATGTATGTATGTATGTATGTATGTATGTATGTATGTATGTATGTATGTATGTATGTATGTATGTATGTATGTATGTATGTAAACTGTTTAATGCACAAAACAGGTTGACAAATTAATATGTACACAGAAAAGAAATGAAAATAATGTACAAAGGCGAACTTATCGAGTGATTCGCGGAATTCGATGAGTTTACTAAGTATACCTACAGTCAACATTTTCAATGGTCGAAGAAAGCCATTGATTAATTTCTTTGTCGTTAGTTGACATTGACATTATGACAGGGTCAGGGTGTGTGTGTGTTGCTAACTGCTTCGACAAAATAAATGTTGGTCAGGGCCCTTAGCCAAGTTGCATTACGCTGACCAGCGTTTCTATTCGTTTCGTTGTTAAACCAATCGCGTCACTGGTAGATCACGTGACTCTTTATATTAAGTGATCTACCAGTGACGCAATTGTTTTAAAAACGAAACGAATAGAAACGCTAGTTAGCGTAATGCATCTTGGCTAAGGGCCGGTGTATCCAACGATGCGTGAGTTACGCCTTTTTTCTCACGCACAGAGCGTTTAGTGCGCGAGTCCACTCGCACTTGACCGGTTGTTAATCGCCATTTTGTTTTTAAGAGCCATAACTCACGCGTGCAGTAAAACTTGTGTTGGATGGCCGTTCCACCCAAATTTGTAAAAGTAGGTAGATTTAGTAATTATATGAATTTGATTTATTAATAAAAACTTGATTTAACAAATAAAAACAATAAATTATTGACTTGTTGGAAGATTGTTTATGGCAACAAGTTTTGTCACAGCAGTCACCTAGGCATTACGCTAATTAACGATTTCAAAAAACAAAATACGATTGACGTACCGCTAACGATCAGTCGTGTCAGCCACTAATGTCAATTTCATACATTTGGATATTTATTTTCTATACAGGGTATGCATCGCAAAATTTGCGTAAACTTTGCGTACCTATATTAAGCCGCTTTCATAATGAAAAAGAAAATATTCTTAGAAAGTATTTCCCTTTTTAAATACATACATTATATCTATTAGTTTAGGAGTTATAGGTAGTTCCACGAGAGTTGAGGCCACGCACACACCCACAAGTCATGTAAAGACAGCGGGATTTATGAAACACTGGTACAAAAAAAGAACACTAATTTCAAAATGCCGCTGTCATTACATGACTTGTTGTTGTGTGCGTGGCCTCAACTCTCGTGGAACTACCTGTATTTAAATTATATGGAATTTCTGCCTATTTATTGTTACTGACTATAATAATTATACTTATCATTACTATAGTTTGTGCTTCTTCGCTTCTTTGCGGCGTAACCAAACGCTGTAAGCCGCCAGGATTAACATGCATGGACGAGATGAAATTTGAAAGGTGCTAGGGAAATGAATCTGTCCTGACTTTTATTACCTTTTATTACTAAGCGACTATAGCGATTTTCACTTTTTTATAGCGATTTTATCAAGACGGGACACTTATTTTAAACAAGCGTCAAGTCTTACGTTAGAGGAATAGAATGTATTAATTTCCCTAGCACCTGTCAAATTTCATCTCATTCATGCATGCTAGGACGCATGGACAGAGGGCTCGCATAGATGAATTAGAAGTGCCTATATGGAAAAAATAGCATTTGTCTTAATCATAGTCTCGTGTGTGGGAATTATTGTAGGAGTTGAGGCCAAAATAAACTTGTAAACCTCAAGAAACAGGCTGGTTAACCCCACCCTTATCACACGTCATTAACACATAAACACCTTCATGCATTTTTGGAGGAATGATCGATACGGCTGTCCTCGTAACTGTCATTTACCAGACTATCCTGTAGGTGCTATTTGGTACCCGCGCGTTGCTGCCAATAAACCAAAAAAAAAATTGACTCGATCGCTACCAAACTTGACAGGATTACCCGCTGAGCTAATCTGAAGATTGTCTGAAAATTTCATTAAAATCGGTCCAGCCGTTTTGGAGTCTAAAAGGAACATACACACATCGATTTTTTATATACAGAGTAAAATTAAATTTCGTATCATTGGGGGTAAAATCAGTAAGTTATACTGACCTACTTTCACTATACCAAAACCCCGAAAGTGCGAAAAGAAATCGACCCTCCCATACATGGCTAGTCAGCTGACGATGTTTTGTATGGGAGGGTCGAATTTTTTTTTGCGATTTCAGAGTTGGTCCCATAGTGAAAATTGGTCAGTATGACTTACTGATTTAACCCCCAAAAATTTTGTTACTGAATTTAATTTAAACCCTGTATAAGTAGTATATAGAAGACTAGCTTTTGCCCGCGACTCCGTCCGCATAAAAGTCCCACGGGAACTATTAAATTTTCCAGGATAATAACTATGTCCTTCCCCGGGACTCAAACTATCTCCAAACCAAATTTCATCTAAATCGTTCCAGCGGTTTAAACGTGAAGAGGTAACAGACAGACAGACAGATAGACAGAGTTACGCATTCATAATATTATTAGGGATATGTTTTGGTGGGATTTTACAAATAATGATAATTATCTTTTTTAATCACAGTCTTATCAAAATTCTGGCTATATCATATACTTATCTACCTGAAATCTCACGCCTTTGTAGAAACCCGGGCTTTTCCGGAATAAATCATAGACTTAGATAAATATGTCGGATGCCAAAAACTCGATAACGGGTCTTCATTTGTATGGCAATATAAGGGCTTGGGATTGAATGAGAATATGTTAAATGCTGATATCGCCTCAATTCAGATAAGTATTTCCGTAATTTTCTGCAAAATATTTACAAAACACTATTTCCTTATCCTAAGTAATACTATCAACGCAAAAGTGTGTTTGTTCATTTGTTTCGCATTCAAATGAAAGAAAGAAAGAAAGAAGAAAGAAAAAACGTTTATTTTGTTAGATGTATACAAAAGTACAGAACATAAATAACACAAATGGACAAAAATAATAAAAACTGCACTAATGCCAGAACACGCAAAACGGTTCCGGCTCAGCGTGATACTGCAATGGTTTTGAGGCCAGAGCTGGTCTTACGCCGGAACCATTTGCCGGAAATGCATGTTTATATGGTCCTTTGTACTCTCGTTTTCTTCTTTTTCTCGTAGAAGCTGGACGGATTTACCGACTTCGACAAACGAGGTTTAAGGTGTTAGGTTAGGTGTTAGACTCGCCTTAGCGTCGCGAGTGTCACTGTGTACCTACGTAAATAAAAAAAACACAATATGGTATGGATTAAAAAATATATATAAGGTTTGTAACGGTTCACTAAATGTTTTACCAATAAACGTTTCACAAACTGAATAATTTCACAAACATATCTATAGGTACGTACTACGTACAATATTTCAGGATTTTTATGAAACTAACCTAACCTATTATAGGGTTCTAGACGATGGTCCTAAAAAGAATCCTGAAATATTTACAGTTCCAGAAAAAAGCGGTTTGCCAATTGTTTATGTTTGTGAAACGTTTTATGATAATACCATAATGGTACCGTTTTTGAACATACATAGATGACAGTAGATAATAATATGCAGTTGGGTATTTTAGTTTGCTTTTTATTGCAAAGATCTATGCGCCTGAGGAAGTATAATTTAATGAACAAATTATTTGACGTCAATATATCGAAATCACTCAAAAGATACTCATAGATGATCATATATTTTTTCATACATGACGAATATTGATTATTGTAAGTTTATCTTCGGTTTTTCCAAAATGATCCGAGGTAACAGCTAAAAGACGAGTAAATATTTGTGAAGTAAGTAATTCTAATAAAGATAGTGTAGGATGAAAATCGATGACTATTAGGTATTACGTTATCGATATATGCGTTAGCCAAATTTAATCATGATCATAATTTGATCATATTTATTAAGTACTAGCTTTCCGCCCGCGACTCTATGTAATATTTACTTGAACTATTTGTGCAATAAAAGAGTTTACATACATACAAACTTCGTCTGCCTCTCCGTCAGTACTTTTACGTATTCGTTAAAAAGTAGGTACAGATAAATTTTTATATTTTTTATTTGTAAACGGTTGGTCAAATACAAATTTCCTCGTTTCTAACTTCGGAAAGGACCAAACTCAGATAAGAACTACCACCCCCCATATCATCCCCTTAGTGGTAGTTTATTCAAAATCACCGAAAGTTTAATTTTATTATTTGTTAACAATCGCTTACATAATATACCAATTTTAATTCAAATACAAACTCTCACCCCCAATTTCGCCCCCTTAGAAGATGATTTCTGAGAAAAAATGTATCCTATGTCCTTTCCCAGGACTCAAACTATCTCCATACTAAATATGGACGATGAAATAGAACAAGAGTTATGCTTACAAAAACATAAATGGACCTATGCTAGTTTTATTTCAAAACTAAGATATTAGATAACTATTACATGCACCAAATAATAATTATTTACACCTAAATAAAATAAATACAAACCACTATTTACAACATTAAAAAAATAAAAAAAGTATTTTTTAATTAGCCTTAAAAAAGTTCTGTAGTAGCTCATCCTTTAATATCCGGTGCCGTACGACACTTCCTTGAAATGTATCGTTGCACTTAATAAAAATGGAATCTAACAGGACATCACTAATAATTAGCTATTGGCTTAGCAATCACAAAATTACGTATTAATCCTATGAAAGATAATTCTAACGATTATTAATTTAGGGGTATATAAAGAGATTGCACGAGCACTAATTATATCCGCGTTCAATCCTCAATATGAAGCTCCTTGTTGCGTTGGCTCTGATCGGTCTGGTGGGGAGCAGCCCCGTGGAGGTCAAGTCTCCCATGGACTTCGACTACCACAACGAGATCGGCATCCCCCTGGCCGCACGCATCAAGGCAGCTGAAGAGGCCCAGGACTTCGATGGCGCCAGGATCGTTGGAGGCTCCGCCGCCTCCCTCGGACAGTTCCCCTTCCTCGTAAGTATACAAACATTTTTGTGTAATTGAGGAACAAACATCTATACATCTTTTTTATAATATTAGTAGGATTATTCATTTATATTTATTGTTTATTATTTTCACCGAAGCTTTAGTTTTTTTAAATTTAATGTTATCTCTTGCAGTTTATAGAATTGGGCTAAAATTCGGTACAGTTAAGTTCACTTATGTAAACTAGATGACAATGCAATTTTACGGTCTAAAATGGTCTAACGATGACTTGGAAGCATTGACTCTGCACTTAACGTTAATCCACCGAGATTGAATTTATTCAATTTTACAGTCCATCTGTTGATTTGCCCAAGGGTTGCCATAAAACAATAATTTATGTTTCCCCCGTTTATTTCTCAAAATCGTTATATTTTCGTGTTATGTTGTATTCTTGGTCACTAATGTTGAAATTTCTTTTACCGGTGCCATCGATCATGATGTCATTTAAATAGGGGCTACTAAAAACAGTGCCAGGGCTCGCCACTGTATAACGTCGAGTAGCACTCTGTTTGACACATTGTAGCATTTGTTTTTTTTGCGTTGTTGGTACCCTGCCTTAATGAATGTATCCAAATGTGTTTCAAATAAACTATATTACTTGATTTCTTTCTTTTCTTTGTATTTTTAACCATTAACATCTTTTATTAGGGAGGCTTAGTCATCACCATGAACACTGGAGCCACCTCCGTGTGCACATCCTCTCTGTTGTCCACAACTCGCGTGTTGACTGCTGCCCACTGCTGGAGACACACTGGGTCCCAGGCCAGTTCCTTCACCGTCGTCCTTGGCTCCACCCTTCTCTTCTCCGGCGGCACCAGGATCAACACCAATAACGTCGAGGTGCACGCCAACTACAACACGCAGACGCTCAACAATGACATCGCCATGGCTTATATTAGTGCCGCTCCCTTAGGCAGTAAGATTATCTTCTTTATTATTATGATTTTTATTTAAAATATTTATTTTACCGTTGGGTTTACTTTTTTCAATGTATTAGGTAGTTTAATTTTGAAAAGATGCACAATACAAGCTTTGATCATAATAAACCTCTCTAGCCTGCTGATATGTATATAGCTAAAACTCAAAATTGGTAAAATATATTTGAATAACATTTTTAAGAGTAATTTTCTAATTTTCTGGCTTTAATATTTTGTTCAAAGCTTCGATAAGCTGACTTCTGTTTTACAATTTTGATAGTTTGTTTTACTTCATAAATCTTAACGTATTCTTTAGATTTGTATTCTTCTTATCTTCGTTTATGTAATGATTTAAATATAGTTAGGAATGTTTTTTATTTTAAGACAATGTTGGAGTCATCGGCATTGCAACCGGGACTAACAACTTCGTCGGCACTTGGGCTACCGCCGCTGGTTTTGGTTTAACTTCCGATGGTAACTATAACTTTATAATTATCCTTTTTTTGTTAAAATATATTAAATAATCTAATTTAATCAACAATTAATCCGTATACATTTAAACCTATTCTGCATCCACATAGTCTACCTTTCGATCTTTTGGTTCAAAAAGATTTTTATGAAAAGCATCATACATGCCACGGCGGAGACGAGGATTGCCTGACTCGTATAACCACCTCTTCAGGCAATGTCCTACTTTCCAGGCCACAAAATTAATATCCATGCTATTGTTTCCAGGTGGTTCGATCTCCAACAACCAGTTCCTGTCGTGGGTGTCGGTCCAGGTGATCACCAACGCCGTGTGCGCCGCCACTTACGGAACCTCCACCATCGTTGACTCCACCCTCTGCGTGGCCACCACCGGCGGCCGCGGCACCTGTGGCGGAGACTCCGGCGGCCCGCTCACCGCCAACAACGTGCAGGTCAGCATCTAGGATCTCCTTTTGCTTATTATTTATGCCATAAACAAAACTATCAGGGGCTAGCTGATTGAATGTTAGCTTAAGGACTGTTTATGGTTATTTATTATCAAGACTAAGGAAAGCCTCTATGCTAATTATTTCACCACCTCTTTTACACTTGAGGCGAAACCGCAACAATACGAATACAGCTGCTTAACGGCTAACGTTGTGATGGTTATCTGTATGGATTCTGCACAACGTTTTGTTACCTGAAAAAGTAATTTGTTCGAGTATTCTAATACCCATGTTGTATGTGTAGATTGGAGTGACGTCCTTCGGCCACATCAGCGGTTGCCAGGTGGGACACCCCGCTGGCTACGCCCGCGTCACATCCTTCGCTGCCTGGATCCAGGCCCGTCTATAAAACCATCGATATTTTTGCAACGAGGTCAAGATGCTCAAGAAGTCATTATTTTTATAAATTTCCTATGGAAGTGTTAAATAAATGATTGAAATTAATTTTATTTGCTCTTAATTTTTACCTTATTCAACTGACTAAATGACTCTGTAGTAGTTTAGTGCCTCTGTAGTCAGATTCGAACTCACAACTTCAGCCATTCGGGAATCCGTTCGGCTTCACAAGGTATGCATCAGCCTGAAACTGCAACTGGGCTCATTAAACAACGGCAGATACCACGGTGAAGATTCTCTATTCCCTGGCAGATACAGTTAGCGTGACTTTGCGTAATGTGGGCTTCCACGCATCAGTTTTTTCACTAGATGGCGCCTCTGGAAAGTGAGGTCATTTTGACAGTTGACGTTAAAATCTACTATGCCTAGAAGAAGACCAAACGAGTGACAAATGTGACTATGTACTTTTTCACTTGATACATACACATTACAATTGTAAATAGCACGTATAGCACTTTTTTATTCTGTAAGAACGCAAAGCTCAAGTGGGCCTGGATGGGACATGTCTGTCGTATGCATCCGAAATGGTGGGCCGGACTTATCTCCGAATGGAAAAAGGAGGTGGCCGGACGACTTGGACGTGTTTCAAAGCGTCTGGCGGGAGTATGCAACCACTAGAGACGAATGGGGAAAAAGAGGGGAGGCCTTTGCCCTGCAGTGGTACACAAAAACAGGCTGATAAAAAAGAAGACCAATTTCGTAAATATATTATGTATGCCATAAATAAATAAATAAATATTGACATATCACCTTTCAACTTTTGTACTCACATTTGTATTCTTGTGCAATAAAGATTAATAAATAAATATTTATATTAATAATTTTTAATATCAACTGTCAAAAAGAACTCACTTCCCAGAGGCGCCATCTAGTGAAAAAACTGATGCGCGGTAGCCATTTTGCCCAGTACTAGAATAAAATTTAAATGAAGTATTGTATTTTACATGTAAATAATAAACAAAATGTCTGAGATGAATCTAGTTCAATACGAATATACATATATTTATCTGTCTAAAGTATTTGATTAGATTAAAGGATGAGGAGGATTTGGTTTGATTGAGGAATTTTAAAATTAGAATTAGTATGGTGGGTTAAATAATGCCCTTAGTCATATCTTATAGTAGTCATATTCATATCTCAGCGACTGAATATCAGACTAACATCTATCATCATCATATGGGGTGCCATATATCTATATCATATACATATATGGCACCCGGTCTTATGTGCCTGCAGTTAAACAAGGAGTTTCTCAGGGTTCTATCTTAAAACCTTTTTTGTTTTTATGTTTGCGTTCACATACGGCAACTTTTTTCCCTTCATTCGTCTGCTTCTTTTTAGGCGTCATCTAAACAATAAATTATACTGATTAATAAGCACAATAGTACATCAGTTTGTATGCTTCGTTCATAACACAATTACAAACTCTGAATTTTTTAAATAGGAAAAGCTTTAGAAATAAGTTGTAAGCGATTACTACACGGGTTAAAACAACGAGAAACTTTTTTGTAATGAATAAAATTGTGATAAAATTTAAGAATAATGGCAAAAACCATTAATTTTTGATTTAGGTAGCGCAAAATAAGCCAAAAAGATCCATTGCCTACCTTAAATTGCGCCACTGAAATTGGAAATATGTTAAAATTATGCTCTAAAACAAATAATCCTTGTTTTATAATTTAAAATATATACTATTCGAGAAATACAACAAAAGACTAGGTATCCTAAAGGTTCATCTTTTAATGAAAACCTTATTAGAATAAACATAATAATATAAACGAGCTACCAAAATTGGAAAAAAATTTACTCCATGCCAGTGGAGATTAGTACTTACATGATTTGCTGGAACTCGGAGCGACATGTATGACACGTCATTATTTAAAAAACGCTTTTAAAAAACTTAAGTTTAAGCTTAAATTTAAGCTTAAGCTTATTTTTAAAAGCGTTTTTAGTGTCAAAAATAAAACGTGGCTGCGCAGATAACAATTTAAAAACGGAGTAAACCCCTGATTTAATTAATGATCGAAAACATTTTATCCACGTTCAGTAAACAATAAAATTATTAAATCATGATATTCAATAATACAAATAAGTAGATTCGTTAATAGTTATAGGTTTCGTTTTACACAGATTTATTTATTTAATCTTAATTTCACTTTTAGAATAAAGTACAAATGGCGGAGTTAATGCACATTGGCATCAATGGTCAGGTTTAATCTGCTATGTTATTCTGTTAACACATCGTCGTTCAGTTCTACTCAGTCGATGAATAGCCGGCGAATTTACACCGTCCGTCAAGGTGGGTAAATGACATTCAACTGCCTGCACATTCGTTTAGTCGCTGGTTTCACAGACGACTGAAAAAAGCGACTAAATGAATGTGCGGGCAGTTGAATGTCATACCCACCTTGACGGACGACGTAAATTCGCCGACTAGGTATTCTTCGACTGAGTAGAACTGAACGACGATGCGTTAACAGAATAACATAGCAGACTCCACGTAGCCTACACTTTTCCGTTTGATTGCATAACCCCAACGTAGACACTATAATCTTCTGTCCTCACCTAACACCCCGTTATCAGTGGAGCGGATTAATCGAAACTAAGTCGAAGGGTTGTCGCACTATAGCTGTTTCGTGTACATGTAAAATAATATTATGTATGTACATAATATGTATTTTACCTAAAAAAGACAACATATTTGTAATAATTAAATAAATATTGGTTACATTTCGTATATCGAGAGATTTTTTATATTACTTGGCGTCAATTTTTGTAGTCTCATTCATGTAATTTATGTCGGATCCATTTTATTTCCAATTTCACCATGAGCTATTCAGCAAGATTCAGAGAATTAAAACGGAATAAGAATTAAAAGAATTTAATGACATTAATCATCATTGACAAGTAAATGCCCATTTACCTATTATGGATTTTAAAAACCGATTAAAAAAGGTTTTTGGTCTGAATCACAAAAAAAAACTGTTAAGTTTACATTTTTTATATATTAAAAATATTTTGTGTTGCAATTTTTGCGATTTCAATATATTTGCTCCACTGATAACGGATCTCATAATAATAATGCCCGAAACAGGCAATGGACAACGAATCACCTTTCTCTTCATTATCTTGTTAATAAAGTATATTTTTGGTTCCATTACAGAATTATATTGATCATAATAACCCTGACTCAACACAACACGTGAACAAAATTTAACTAAAATTAATTAACCGTTAACAGTAAAAAAGTTCCACACCAGACTCATCTCTTAAAATCCGGGCCCGTACGACGCTACCTTGAAATGTATCGTTGCACTAAATAATAATCTATAATATAATGCACATCACTAATAATTAGCACATGGCTTAGCAATCACAAAATTACGTTTTAATCGTATGAAAAATAAGCCTTTGATTATTGATTTCAGGGGTATATAAAGAGATTGCACTTGCACTAATTATATTCGCGTTCAATCCTCAACATGAAGCTCCTTGTTGCGTTGGCTCTGATCGGTCTGGTGGGGAGCAGCCCCGTGAATGTCGAGTCTCCCATGGACTTCGACTACCACATCGAGATCGGCATCCCCCTGGCCGCGCGCATCAAGGCAGCTGAAGAGGCCCAGGACTTCGATGGCGCCAGGATCGTTGGAGGCTCCGCCGCTTCCCTCGGACAGTTCCCCCACCTCGTAAGTATACTTAGCACCATAAACTTTGCACCTTGCTTGTAGTTTATTAATGACGAAATAGTTTAGTAGTTTATAAGAGCTCAAAACTTCGTCCGCTTTTGAAATTACTTTATCCAGGAAACGGGTTAGTTCTATGTCAAATTGCATTAAATTCGTTTGCCTATTTACCTATATGCACGATTGAGGGACAAGCATCGAAGCATCTTTTTTTATAATATAAGTCGAATTAATCATTTGTCATGTCATAATCTTTTATTTTTCGTGTCTGTACCAGATACCCAGATGAAAATTCTATTTTACGACCTAAGATTATCTGACGATGATTCGGAAACGGGGGAATTTGCAATTAATCTGTTGACTTCTCGAAGCGTTACCATACAACAATAATTAACATTTCTCATCTTTTTTCTCAGAAGTTATATTTCTATATTTTGTTGAGTTCTGTACCATTATTATTGTTGTAATTTTATTTATACCGTTGTCATTGATCGTTATGGCTGTGGTCGGAATAGGTAGAGCTACTCATGCGTGAGTGAGATGAGAACACATTATTGAATGAACATGCATCAAGGTAAATTAGCTCTACCTATTCCGACCACTTTGTCATTTAAATAGGGGCACTGAAACAGCGCCCTGGCTCGCCTCTGTATTACGTCTATTTGACACATTGTAGCATTTGTTTTTTTTTGCGTTTTTTGTTATCCTGCCTTAATTAATGTATCCAAATGTGTTTCAAATAAACTATATTGCGTAATTTCTTTCTTTTCTTTGTCTTTTTAACCATTAACATCTTTTATTAGGGGGGCTTAGTCATCACCATGAGCACTGGAGCCACCTCCGTGTGCACATCCTCTCTGGTGTCCCCAACTAAGGTGTTGACTGCTGCCCACTGCTGGAGGCACTTGTGGTCCCAGGCCAATTCCTTCACCGTCGTCCTTGGCTCCACCCTTCTCTTCTCCGGCGGCACCAGAATCAACACCAATAACGTCGAGGCGCACGCCAACTACAACCCGCTGACGCTCAACAATGACATCGCCATGGCCACTATTAGCGCCGCTCCCTTAGGCAGTAAGAACATATTCTTTATTTTTATTATTTTTATTTAAAATATTTATTTTACTTGTAAAGTTTACCACTTCTTTCAAATTATTAGTTTAATTTCAAAAAGATGCATGATACAAGCTTTGACCATAATAACCTCTCTAGCCTGCTGATATGTATGTAGCTAGAACTCAAAAGTTTTATTGGTGCAAGATGAGTAACTATTAGGTATTTGAATAACATTTTTAAGCATGATATATTCCAATTTTCTGGCTTTAAAATTTTGTTCAACGCTTCGATAAGCTGACATCTGTTCTTAACTTTTGATAGTTAGTTTTGCTTTATAAATCTTTAGGTACTTATTCGGTACATTTGTATTCTTCTTCCTATCTTAATTTATGTAGTGATTTAAATATAGTTACGAAAATTTTTTCCTTTTCAGACAACATTGGAGTCATCGCCATTGCAACCGGGAACAACAACTACGTC
Source organism: Tortrix viridana (assembly GCA_963241965.1). Lineage (NCBI taxonomy): Eukaryota > Metazoa > Arthropoda > Insecta > Lepidoptera > Tortricidae > Tortrix > Tortrix viridana. Next base: position 12,432,024 of record OY725185.1, read on the forward strand.
GGCTCTTGGGCTACCGCCGCTGGTTTCGGTTTAACTTCGGACGGTAACTATAACTTTATATTTTCTTATATAATAATATGAAAAAATCTAATGTAAAAATCAAATCAAAATAATTTATTTGTCAGACTACAGTATATCAGTAATCAGTAATCATCCATTAATCCGTATACACAAAGCTATTTTGCATATAGTCTACCTCTCTTTCATCTAGTTCGAATATTTTTTCCTCTGTGCCCAGGTGGTTCGATCTCCAACAACCAGTTCCTGTCGTTTGTGTCGGTCCAGGTGATCACCAACGCCGTGTGCGCCGCCACTTACGGAACCTCCACCATCGTTGACTCCACCCTCTGCGTGGCCACCACCGGCGGCCGCGGCACCTGTGGCGGAGACTCCGGCGGCCCACTCACCGTCAACAACGTGCAGGTCAGCATCTAGGATCATGATAGCTTATTATATGTTAATGACAGAAAGTCTGCTAATAGGAGAGGCTACCTGAATTTATGAGCTTTAGGGCTCCCGAACACTTGCAATTAGGGATAATGACTAATTTTTTTTCTTTGTCTATCAGGTAGATTATCAAAAAGTATTGGACGCGTATTTTTTCTTTTTTTCTCATAATCGAAAAATTACTGAGATATATTGAGTTAAAATATCGCATGACGTCACGTCTTGGTACAATTTGGTACAATTTTTACACAGAAGTGACGTGAGCCCCCGCTCCCGAACTTTGACGCGCTGTATCTATGTAATTTTTTGTATGGTTGACAAAAGAAAAAATACGTGTCCTTTTTTTTTTGATAATCTTACCGACATACTAAATAGAATTTCAAGATACAGACTAAAATGGAAAGCCTCTATGCTATCTGTTTCACCACTTCTTTTACACTTTACTCGAAAACGCAACAGTGCGAACGAAGCTGGGTCCTTAGCCAAGATGCATTACGCTAACTAGCGTTTCTATTCGTTTCGTTATTAAACCAATCGCGTCACTGGTAGATCACGTGACTCTTCGTATGACGTGCTCTACCAGTGACGCGATTGGTTTAAAAAGGAAACGAATAGAAACGGTAGTTAGCGCTGCATCTTGGCGAAGGGCCCTGCTTAGCGAGTAAGATTGTGATTGTTATCTGTATAGACCCTGCTCAAGGTTTTCCCGCCGTGCAGTGACGTCTTTCGGCCACATTAACGGTTTAATATTTGTGCAGATCGGAGTGACCTCCTTCGGGCACCGTGACGGATGCCAGAGGAACCACCCCGCCGGCTTCGCCCGCGTCTCATCCTTCGCCCCCTGGATCCAGGCCCGTCTATAAAACCTTCGATCTTATGCAATGAGTTGAAGATGCTGTATGATACATGAATTTACATGGAGTGTAAATAAATTATTTTAATTAACTGCATTTGCTCTTATTGACAACTTGAACTTTGTTAGACTAAGTCAGTCTACCACAAAGTAATTTAGTATGGCTTTAGTAGTTTTAGTGTCTCCCTAGATGTATTCGAACTCATGACCTCAAAAATTTTAGGGAATCAATTCGGCTTCACAAGATAACAATGCAACACCTGGTGCTCCGAGGTTATTTTTTAACAGTGGCAGATAAACTTTGCTTAGATTTTCCCAATGCTAGAATTAAATTTAAACAAAGTATTATATTTTACTTGTAAATAATAAACATTATATCTGAGGCGAATCTTGCTCAGTCGAGGACAGAAAGATGTTTACACTTTTGGACCTTATTACAATGGAATAAGGAGAAAAAGTGTAAATATCTCTCTGTCTTCGACTGTTCAATACGAATATATTGTGTTCCGTCCAAAGCATTTGGTAACGTAGATCATAGGATCCTAATTTTGAAATTGGAATGGTGGGTTTAGTAATGTCATTACCGCCCGTTTTACAATTGTCAAGTAAAACATATCTGTAAAATAAATTAAGCTCTTTCCCTTTCTTACACTTGAAAGCAGACAAGGAGGCTTTCTTTATTTGACAGATGAAATTACTTGTCGATTGTGAAACAGGCCCTTAGTCAACTTATTTATTAATATCTCAGGGATAGAATATCAGCCCAATATAGTTTATAGAACCCGGGGGCTTATTGCCTAACGCACTCGCGATCGCGATCGACTTGAAAGTGACACAATTGCTTTCATTTTGTAGGCAGATTTGACTTCAACTGTCAAATATGAAAGCGATCGCGAACGCGAGTGCGTTAGGCAATAAGCCCTCTGGTCTTGGTAACTGCAGTTAAACAAGGAATGTCTCAGGACTTACCCTTTATAGTTGGTACAATTTGTTAATAGAAGTTTTACAAGTTGGTATAGTAAAAAATCTCATTAATCAAAAAATTGGGTAATTGCATGTTAGGCCATACTCAGTGCATGGCTCCGTCGCCGTTACTACAACAAAAATAACTATGTAACCCTGCAGTCGGCTTTTTTTCGAACCGGTCCGGACATACGGCGGTTCTAGATCTATGGTATTCAACATCTCTTTCATCCCCTTAATTCGTAAGTTACAAACTTTTGTGAGATAGTGATTGCAAACCATTCCAAATAAGTATGCCTTACGAGGGCCTGACGATTATGCCGTAGTAAAACACTTTACTATACTTGTACGACTAGCACATTTTTAATTATTAATTTGTCGCTCATTGCGTCTCTTTCGATATCAACTGGGTAGAGGGGAATTACCAAGTGACAAACACGTCGCATACAATGTGTGCTAGCCGCCCTGCGACAGCTCATAACTAATAATTCCCAGGTGCATGTAGCACGAGATGCTATTCAGCGAGACGCCGTTCTACGCGGCCAGCAGTCAGCATGAAATAGATAGGAGCAGCGAAAGTGGCCAAATATTGCAACACACCTTTATTACTATAGGAATAAGAATGTGTTGCGATATATTTGGCCATTTTTGACTGCTTCTATCTATTTGATGCTGACTGTACCACGCGCGCCTTCCAGTGCCGCCCGACGAGGCCGTATCTTATCTTGTAAAGATGGGCCCTGTGGATACACTTCGACCTATAAACACGTACCATAAATACTAACCCCCTTACTAATAAACGTTGAGTAACGGCTGAGTAGTTATACAATGCTTTGTCCTTATCTGTCATTGTGACATTTGAATTCGACAGATAAGGACAAAGCATTGTATAACTACTCAGCCGTTACTCAACGTTTATTAGTAAGGGGGTAATAGTATTATCTGTTTCTTCTATTCATGGTAAATATTTTTATACAAATTTTACGACGACGTTTAGTAATTTTAATGATTGATTGATTGATAATGAACGATAAGGTTTGAGGATGATAGTAATCTAAGTAGATAGTTACGGAATAGGGAATATGCATGAGAATTTTTTACATTTCTTAACAAAATATGAAAATACCGTAACAGAGATGGCAAAAAGTAAAATTAAAATTAAAATCGGCCAAAAAATACGGATAATATAAGAATTTAAAACTACTAATTAGGCAGAGAGATCCGACATGTACTGTGACGTTAGCGTACCATATAAACTCCATTTTAAAAGCAAAAGAATTTCCTAGAAAGAGATAGAAACAAATCTTTAATGGCTTATATCTTGGTTATTTTTATAGTTACTCAAAAAAAGTTTTTTCTCTACTGTTTGTTACATGAATGACTATTTAACACAGCAAAAAAATCATGCATATTCCCTATTGTCACTTCACAACCAATTTATCGCATATTTTTATTTTGCAGAATTATCATGACGTGACAAATCAAGACAGGAAAGTCGTCATTTCCCAACAACAATAATAAATATTTTTTAAATATATTATTATGGACACTTTTTAAAATGGCTTTTTTCAAATAAGCGTTTTACATTGTGTTAAATAATGTTTAACAGATGTTTACATTGGTAAATAATTATGTATTTTACAGATTAACAATCTAGAATTCGAAGGTTTTACCTACTCGTAAAGCTCCTCCCGCTACGCTCGTCGTCGCACCTTACAAATGTAAAAAGGGTACCTGTTGCAATGATTAAACGTTTTACGATTATTGTGTACTGGCCTAATAAAGGATTTAGAAAATGACTTAACCGAACTTATTATGACAATATTTGATCTTTCTTCCAATATTTCTCTCTTTCTTACAAGCGAAAGTTGCGAAATATTTTTTTGACAAAAGTTCAGTGTGAAAAGTAAATTATCAGCGAAAAGTTTATTACCAAATAAAATCTGCCAAAAATAATTCGGCGTAGCTTTTCATATAATTTTATTTTTTTAACAAACTACCTACGCATGATGTTTTTGTCATTGTTATGTTATTCTAATCAATTCGTCATAAACCTCGTTTTGTTTATAATGGAAAACACTTTTAAATCCCGAAATCAATCAATACACTGATTACACTGATTACAAATTACAGCCAAATAATGGTAAGTACGTCACTATAATACTTAATTAGCAAACGGCTTAGCGATCGAAAATTAATTTAATTAATCCTAGATAAATGATTGATTTCAGTGGTATAAAAAGAGATGTCGCGATAACCAGATACATTCGTATTCCATCCTCAATATGAAGCTCCTTGTTGCGTTGGCTCTGATCGGTCTGGTGGCGGGTGAGGTCTTCGAGGCTCCCATCGAGCTCGATTACCACAACAAGATCGGTATCCCCCTGGCCGCACGCATCAAGGCAGCCGAAGAGGCCCAGGACTTCGATGGCGCCAGGATTGTAGGAGGCTCAGCCGCCTCCCTTGGACAGTTCCCCTATGTTGTAAGTGCTTTTTGCATCCTACATTCAATTTACTATTCTTGGGTGGAGACCGTGGATCATCAAACGCTAGGTGAAGCCGTGAAGCGACGATCTTCATAAGGTGGCTGGCACGAGCTGGATGAGGATGGCCGTGGACCCTGCTGAGTGGCGTACATGGCCTAGAGTAGACTAAAATGGGCTTACTCTAGGGTATCTAACTCTTCAGTTAGATCTCCTATTAAAAAAGGACTGGATCTTTATCCAGTTTATTAAATAAGATCCTTTATTAAATCGCGTTATATTGTTCAAATTGGTTTTTAGAAATTACACCTGTTTTGATATAACTAACTATTTACATCCCTTTTGAACAGGGAGGTCTGATCATCACTCTGTCTAACGGAGCTACCTCCGTCTGCACATCCTCCATGATCTCCACTACTCGTGGTGCGACCGCCGCTCACTGTTGGAGGACCCTCTTCTCCCAAGCCAGTTCGTTCACCATCGCCTACGGCACTACCCTTCTCTTCTCCGGCGGCACCAGAGTGACCACCAGCGATGTCGAGGTCCACGGCAACTACAACATGATCACTCTTGTCAACGACATCGCTGTTATCAGATTCCCTGCCGTTACCTTAAACAGTAAGTTTTTTTTATCTAGTGTTTTAATCTTTATTTAATGAAGTACCTAATTATTTTCTACAGTATAAGTCAATGCGTATATTAATGTCTTTCCTTTTCAGATAACGTCCAGCCCATTACTCTCGCAACTGGGACCAACAACTTCGTCGGCGCTTGGGCTACCGCTTCCGGTTTTGGTTTGACTCAAGACGGTAATTACCACTTTGACATATAAGTTCTATCTTGAAACTTTCAAGATATACTAATACTTTGTGTACTTTAACTTAATGACCACCTTGAAGATCAATTTTAAATATCGTCACGTGATCAATTAGGTAGGTAATTAGGTAGGTAGTTTACAGCACACCGTGGATTTTTAAACCCCTTTAATTTAAGGAGTGCCGGGAACTGAGGGCTGTGGTTTTAGCTGTACTTGGCATGATCTCCCTAAGAACCCTTTGCCTTCCACGTCGCTGTTTGCCATATGTCAACAATGCTCAACTTAACCTATTCTCTGTTTTCCAGGTGGGTCCATCTCCAACAACCAGTTCCTGTCGTGGGTGTCGATCCAGGTGATCACCAACGCCGTGTGTTCCGCTACTTACGGCACCACCACCATCATTGACTCCACCCTCTGCGTGGCCACCACCGGCGGCCGCGGCACCTGCAGTGGAGACTCCGGCGGCCCCCTCGTTGCCAACAACCAGCTGGTCAGTATTTCTGGGTTTCACTCAGTAGTTTTCTTGACATGGAAACGGCAATCACGCATACGCCACCTACTTGTAAGCTAGGACTGAGGATGTGCTCGGAAAATAATGCAACTTTGGTAGCCAGGTGAGATTGTGGTAGTAATCAGAGTCCTTGAACGTAGTATATCATCCCAAAAATCATAAGAATTAATTATAGGTGTGAAATATTTAAATCCAGAAATAATAAGTACTCATTTATGTGTAGGCATGGGATTAAGATAACTCGTTAATTAATAAAACATTTGATAGCATTTTTTGATATTTCGCGTTATCAACTTAAACCTTAACATCATTAAGATAACAATGCACAATATCTCAAACATTATCTACATAAGTCATTTATTGTTCTGGTAATTATCTTTTCTTTGCACTACTGCTTGTAGGTACAGTCACGAACGTTTTTGGGACCCATTTCAAAAAAATATTGCTTGTAGTTGTCAATGTCATTACAGATGCCAAGTCATTTGTAACTTACAGGAAACTCCACCTTATTGCTGTAGAATGTCAGATTGACTTTGGACCTAAAGTGGGTCCCAAATTAAAGTTCGTGACTGTACTTAGAATATGATTCGGTTTCGGATAAAGTCGGCTGGACTCGTATAAGAGCGTATGAGTGCGAGTGAGAGAGAAGTACAAACCCGAATCCTATTCTAAGTGCTCACGGGCTGTAAATACTGAGAGCAAAGCGGCACTTTTCAACTCTAGAGTAAAAAGTTTCATACAAAACCCATTACTGCACTGTTTTGTTTTCTTAAATCGTGGGACAAAAAGACTTGGGGCTTTTGTATCGTGTCAGTCATGAAACTTGTTGAGTTTTTGGAATGCTGATTTCGAAAATGAGGTACATTTTGGATTTTAAGATGGCGTGCGTGATTTTTTTGAAATAGTCGTTATGGGACACATTGTGGGGATGCCTTCTCAATAAACAGTTAATGACTGCAAAAACACTGTCAAAACTTAAATTCTAATCACTACGCAGTTAGTTGGTAGTGAGTAAGTCTTGGAAGTTTTTCATATGTGGGTATGTATTGTAGGTATGTTTAACGTTGTCTAGCGCCCATAGTCCAAGCCTATTAGAGCTTAGTTTGATAAGGTCAGTTGGAGTGACATTATACCCTAACATTTTTTTTTTGTGCAGATCGGCGTGACCTCCTTCGGTCACCGTGACGGATGCCAGAGAGGCCACCCCGCCGGCTTCGCCCGCGTCACCTCTTTCGCGGCCTGGCTCCAGTCCCGCATGTAAAGAAACCTTGACCCTGAAAGCATGACCTTCGACCTTGGAGAAGAGCTGAACGCTGCTGATACTTGAGACTAATTAAAATTTATGATATTAATTTCCTGTGGAAGTATTAAATAAATTATAATAATTTTATAATAGTTTTGTTGTTTCTTTATTTGAACGATGAAGCTAAAGTTTTACTCGACTAGAGGGTTGTGTTTTTCGCGTATAGGTATGTACCTAGAGGCAAAGGAACATTGTCACGTCAACGATTATTTATGATATTTTGTAGACTGAAAAATTGACCTTCTGCTGGAGTTTCATGCGGCGCTTCTTCTCCGCAATGATGGTCTTGTCCGAAGCGCTGGTAGATTCACTCTTATTACCGACATGTAAAAGAGCCCGTATGTGGCCAATTTACTGAATAAATATTTTGATTTTTTGATTTTGAATACGAAACATTTTTGTTGTTATTTAACTTTTGAATTTTGAACTAGGCCAGTACATTATGAACTACGTGAGGGTGTTAGATTAGAACCTTGTGCAACGCTGTCGCCAAGCGGGGTATTCCGTCTGGGACTTCCAAATTGTTTTATCCCTTTCTTTCTACCTTATCGTAATCATACACGTTAATCGTTGACGTTTTAGCAGCTCTTTGAGCTCTTACTATGTATTTAGTCAACAAGAACCACTATAAAAAAGTGGAATAGAGAGCCTGTTGTTGTTGTTTCCATGTGGGATGGAATCATCTTTCGTTTGCCTTCTCTGAGCGATAAAAAATGCCGCTCTAAGTTGAGCTTTGTTTTGATATCAATGAAAAAACTATTTAATTTAAAAATATCTTTAATAAATAATTATAATTGCACATGAACACTTTTAATAACTTAAACTTATTGGAATAACGAAATAATAATAATAAAAATCATGCTATACAATCAATAATTATATTTTAGCTAGTTTTCTTAGAGGCTTGTGGCCTACCTTAGTTAATCTATCTATATCACATTTGGAGAGGGCTGTCCAAGTTGTATTCTCTTCTTCGTCCCAGATAATACCTACTAGCTAAGCCTTACTAAGTCAATAAGCGGTAGGTTTGTCAATTTCAATATCCAAAGTAGATGCAATCTTCTCTTGTTAGTAATGACACAGTATCAATATAGCTAAAGCAGTAAAGAAACTACGAACAAACGTTCGAAACGTCGCACTCACACAGACGCACGTCTCAACGAGACCCCTAAGCGGAGCGGTGGAGACGAATGGTTGAGACGTGCGTCTGTGTGAGTGCGACGTTTCGAACGTTTGTTCGTAGTTTCTTTACTGCTTTAGCTATAATTATATTGTGGTAGTGAGCAGTGGCCGGAATAGCTATTGCTTATCTTAAACTTGATTAATTCAATAGGTAATGTACGAATCCCATCTGACTTACGCACGAATATGCGTCAAGTTTAGGTAAATTAGCACTACCTATTCCAACCTCTGGTCAGGTTGTGATTACTACAGGAGTTCTAACCGAGATGTCGTCCATTGGCTTAGGCAGGCAGAGTGGGTCCCACCCACTCTGCCCACCCTACCCACTCTGAAAAAAAAGGACATTTTGACGCCACTTGGAATCTTGCTTGTGCTCAATCACTTCAGAAAGTAACACAATAAGAAATACACCTAGTTATTGCAATACATGGAATCGTAAATACAGTAGGCGCGAGTTGAATGTCGAGCTTAGAGCGCATATATTATACTCTCACGCGTTCCCGAGATGCTAGAACTACATACATAACATCCAGGAGAAAACGCGCGGCAGCATCTGGATGTAGCTCCTGTATCTCCGGAACGCACGAGTGTCGACGCGCGAGCGTAAAACGCGTCATCTGGACAGGCTCTTATGTACTCGTATGTGCTAACATTCCCAAGTTCAGCATTCAACTCGCGCGTCTACTGTAAGTACCGCTACTTATTTTCACCAATAATTAGATTGTCAATTAAAGTGCCAGCGCGCTCCTTCCTAGATTATTCTTCTTCTCTTCCTAGATAGCTCCTTCCTTCCTTGGTGTAGACGATTTTTTAAATATACATGAAATATATCTAAAAAATATTTTAAAAAAAATTCACTCGTAGGTACATTAACTTAAAATGCCTTAAAATAAATTTTATTTTAAAATTTTCCGCTAAAACGCTAACTTCTGTCATAGCGTCGCTATGACGTCACGATCCTCTAAACACTAGTATATTCTAAAGTGGGCTCACGGAAATCTTGTTTCTTGGCAAATGTCATAAAGTTTTTTTATTTAGAGGAACGTGACGTCACGCGCTGTTTGCGGTCGTTTAGTGTCTACACTCCTATTGAAAGGACTATAGGAGGGTTGCTTAGCACAATTCCACACTGGTTTAAGGATTCAGAAATAATTCGTTGTTAATAAAAGAATAGGTAATCGTGGGAACTACATTGCTGTGGGGACAAAGAAATGGATACATCAAGGGACAGCCTGGAGAAACATGCAGAGGTATTATTTTCTTACGTGGCAAACCCGAGGCTAGGTGCCGAGGTAAAAACATGTACTGCTGCGCGATCCTTTACTGCGCATAACTCAAGTAATAATCGAACAAGTTCTTGCACGACCGTCGCGCGGAAGGGAAACAGACGGGGAGGGGGGCAACTAGGCGTTAGTGGGGGCGGGGTGTGTGGCGGGGAAGAGAAGCGCTACCACTGCGCTCTTCAAACCACCGGGTTTGTACTTCTCTCTACTCAGTCTCATTCGCTTTATGCGAGTCAAGACTTTAAGAGGTATCTTGCTGTACTGGTTCACGCCCCGCCTCCCCCCAACTTCTGTAATCCGGTAGGACGGTCGTCCGCGAAGTTGTTCGACTATAAACTTATCGGGCGACGTCGCCATTGTTTGCCACGAAAAATAACACCGTAGGGCCTCTATTCCACTTTGTTAACCGTTAACGTTACAGGAGCTATCTATTTGGGTGAAAAAAAAAAATGTTTTGGTTAAGGACTCAATTAAAAAACCGTATTTTATTTTCTTTTGTGTAATGCAAATTAGCCATAACTAAAAATTTACTGTTCTTTAACTATTTTTTTAATTCACCCGTTTTCGTGACAGTACCCGCCGCTTCATAAAATGAGTATGATTTCGAAACCAACGGTTAAAATAAAAGTGTAATGGAGGTCTAGGGGACGTGTCGGCCCGTGGTTTGTACTGTGCGGACGGAACTCTTTGGTCGCGGCTCGTAATACTACGTAACGAGGTGTGCGCGCGCACGAATAAGTTAAACAGATAAATATATAACCATCCCGCTCGCGCAGGGACTACAAACATAACAATCGCCTCACGAGTAGATTGTCATCAGGATCATCTGAAAAAAAAAGAAAAAAAAATCCTTTAAAGTAAAAAACACGATTCACAGTCAGCAAATTATATCGCCTAATGAAGGTAAGATCAATGCTACAAACCCAGACCCACACACAAACAAACACTCACACGTATATATACATTCAGTCAACAAAGTATCGGGAATGGATGATTTGTTTATGGTTCCAAATTCAAATTTTTGTTTTTTTTGTTGTTGTTAGATTGGCACAACTGTTTTCTATTTTGGCTCGGAGTTTGAGTTGCATCTGTTATTTATATTAAATACAGTGCTGTTTTTAGTTATATCATATCTAGTGTGTATTGCGAATTTCATAATGGACAAAAACATTGAACAAAGAGTTTGTCTTAAATTTTGCATCGCCAATGGAATTTCGTGTTCGGAGTCACTGAAAATGTTACAGAAGGCTTACGGTGATTCGACTTTATCAAAAACACGTGTTTATGAGTGGTACAAAGCGTTCAAAAGCGGTCGAGATGTGATTGAAAGATTTGCCTCGCTCTGGTAGGCCATCAACGTCTGCAACTGAAGTTAACATCGCAAAAGTGAAGGAAATAGTGACTGAAAATCCTCATTCAACTTTGAGAGAGATAGCCGCCGAACTTTCTGTATCTCATGAGTCGATCCGTACTATTTTAACTAATCATTTGGGTATGAAACATGTTACCGCTCGGCTAGTCCCAAAAGACCTGAATTTTCTCCAAAAACTCAATCGCATGAGAGTCGCTGAGGACATGCTAGAACGAGTCAATTCCGACCCAACATTCATGAAACGCATTGTTACTGGTGACGAGACGTGGGTTTACGAGTTTGACATGCAAACTAGTCAACAAGCTTCGGAGTGGCGCCTTCCAACTGAACCGAAACCGAAGAAACCACGCCAAAGTCGATCAAAAGTCAAAGTCATGTTGACTGTTTTCTTTGACTATCGCGGTGTTGTGCACTCGGAATTCTTGCCGGAAGGTCAAACGGTAAATAAAGAATATTATTTGAGCGTTATGCGGCATTTAAGAGAGCAAATTCGACGAAAAAGGCCAGATTTGTGGAATGAAAATTCTTGGATTTTGCACCACGATAATGCGCCTTCGCACAAGGCCATCATTGTGAAAGAATTTTTGACCAAACACTCAACAAATACCATCGAGCAACCACCATATTCACCAGATATGGCTCCTGCCGACTTCTTTCTTTTTCCTAAACTCAAATTACCACTTCGTGGCACCCGTTTTCAATCGGTAGAAGACATAAAGGAGAATTCGCGCCGAGAACTGAATTCAATTCCGGAAACAGCGTTTAAAAAATGTTTTGATGATTGGATTATTCGTTGGCGTAAGTGTATCGTTTCTGAAGGAGCATACTTTGAAGGTGATAAAATAAATTTGGATGATTAACATACAGTTTGTGTATTATTGATCTTTTCCCGGTACTTTCTTGACAGAGTAGTACATTCATATCTTCCTTCCTTCTCCAAACTAGGTAAGTTACCATATTAAGCCCCTAAATAATAATATATTGTAAAATTATTTGACGTCGGATAAACATTCCATGGCAACTATGTGCAGTCTAAGACAGACCTAGCCTTTACCACAGGCTAGGAAAATCTTTACTACAGAGAAAAAAAATTGTGCAGTGTTTAGTGATTAACGACTACATAATTTATTAAACTGGGTCTGTAATAATAAATAAATTTCCAAAATAAACAACTGACCTCTTCCAGTGAGAGAGGATTTGATTTCAACTTCGTGTCAAGGCTCCGGTACCTCTCTGAAACACACAAGCTAATAAATGCCTGGAAAAGCTAAGTAATTGTAAAGATGAAAAGTGAATAGAAAAATATATGGTTTACACATGGTTCTATCCTCCGTCCAAAGCAAAAAAGTAGTATGCGCATATGGACCGCAAACTCTTATGCCCTTTTAGTTGGACGTCAGTATTCCACTGCCGCAACATCGCGGATTGATCGTGTACGCACCGTGCGCGAGGTGGATGCGCGCCAGGGCCAGGAGGAAGGCGTCCGTCGTCAGCGACGCGCGCGGGGCGAAGCGCGCCACGCATCCCTCCACCACCTAGCGACAAAAACAATAACTAGACCTACTTGCATTGCAAATAAAATCTAAAACAGTTACAATTGTTTGATTCAGGAGGTATTACGTTGCTGGCAGCCACACTGTTCCTAAGTTAACCTTGATCTGACCCGACAACTACAATATATGTAAGAATCCTGAAGTTGCTACAAGACAATAACATGGAGGGAGTCCTGTTGTAACTTGTTTCCGGCTGTCACACCGTAACCTGTAAGGTAGGTTGTCTTGGTCAACTGAAATTCGATTTCCCCAACGATCCTGTTGCTACAAGATTGTCAAGGTGGGAGGCCCATGTTTAAAGGTAACTTGTTGCTTTCAGTTACCCTGTACTCTATAAGTGTACCATGAACTCCTGAAATTCGATCTCTTGTATCATGTTGCTATAAGATAGAAGAGTCTTATTTTGTTGTTTGTTGAGGTACCTTGTTGCTGGCAGCGACCCCGGCGGCCCACAGCAGCTCGCGCAGCCGATAAGAGCTGGCCCCGCCGCAGCGGCCGGCGTGCTGCGCGAAGCACTGCCGCCAGCAGGCCAGCACGGCCAGCAGTGGAGGGACATCTCTGGCCGGCATGCGTCCGCTCACGGCCGCGTCACGCAGCGCCACGAGCGCGCGGCACAGCTCGACGCCGCTAGTGGCGCCCGCGCGCCGGAGCGCCCGGCGGAGTAAAGATGCGTCCACCTGTAACCATAATTTTTGTTTACTGTCGCAATTAATTAAGGCGACTCTGGCCGTATTAATAGATTCTTGACTGTGATGCCCATATCAAGATACGTCAAACTTATTACATAGGTCAAATGAATGTTCATTCAGTCCTCTCTCCCCCACAAACCCCTTACCTCTTCCACTTCTTCATTTCCAAATAATTTGACAATCATCGTCCGCATCTCCAGCTGAAACACAAGACATGTATTGAGTAACAATATTTAGGTTACCACAAGTTTTAATTAAAATTTAAAAAGCACGTCCACGGAATGAAATCTAGTTATTCACTCATTCCTAGGTACAAATATCGAGCAGTCAAAGAAAAAACTCGATCTACTTATGATAGCGTAATAGCACAATACAAAATCACGCCACGCTTCGCCACCACCACTCTACTGATCTTTGGAGAGTTTACTTCCATCTCCTTAACCCAATATCAATTATAATTCTTGCTGAAAAACATCTGGTAAGGTCACGTGAAGTGCAGAACGATATTTTTCTTATTTCGGTTTACAGCGATGTAAGAAAATATACATTTAATTTCTCCTTATATCCCCCTGCCCCAATGTGATCATTCGTAATTATTTTCCAAACTTCTATATCTGCTACATACTTAAACAAGTTTTAACTCACCGGCAAAGGTTGCCGCTCATCTAGAAACTCTGTCGAGATGCTCCGGAGGATCATGTTGTCCTCGTTCACCTCCCTGAAACGGCAATTTGCGAGATGAAACAAAGAGAAGATTTATATTTAGGGCTGTAGCTAGTGTTTAAGCTTTTAAGTCTCAAGCGTAAAAGGTTTGCGCTCAAAAAGGCTGCAAACATTAAAGACTCGAGCTATTTATGAGCTCTTTTAAGAGCTAGCCTTAAAGACGAGCTCAATAACGGTTAACTAAAAAGGTTGATATGTACGTAATAAATGATTATGAAAAAACTAATTTGAATCAGCCATAGCCATAGTCACAGTGCAGCGTGACGTCACTTTTACGTCAGCGGCATGTATGTATGTGTCAACATAAGTATTTTCAGAAGTTTAGCGGCATTCTTTCGCAGAATGCAAGTTTAGCGTCAAAAATGACCGATTGTTTTTAATGCCCCAGTGTGATAACGTTCTTAACATTAGACACCATGATCAGCGTATTTCGACCTTCCTTCTTATACCGTTTAATTGGGGAAAAACAATTAAAAACTTGAGGACTGAAATTATTAGTCTGTAGAAACCGGTTCGCTTTGAGGCAGAGTAGAAATCGTTTAGCGCTTTACCCCTTCATATTTGTCATAACCACAACACAATCTTGAAACCTACCATATATTAGCGTGTTGATCGGTGAGTACTCGCAGCAGAAACGCAGCGTCAGCGTGCGCGCGGCGCGTGTGCGGCACGAGGAGGTACTCCCCCACGGGCAGCGTGAAGAATGTCGCGACTTCTCGCGCGCGCGACCAGTGGGTCACGTCCAACGCGCGCAAACCGCGCACGCCCAGCCGCGGCGCGCGCGCTCCCGCTGGCAGCTCGTACAAAGCGAAGCCGATGCCTCGCAGCGCACGATTGGAACGCAAGGAGTACTGCTGAGTCACTGAGACGACGACATGGCATTTTCCACCTTCTCCCGGGATTTGCACGTGGAACTGGGGGTTGGTGCCTGTTGTTTCTGAAACAGGCATCATGGATACTTAAACATTATCGAGAATTTTAACAGAGTAATCCACCGGAGATTATCTATGCTGCCGTGAACTTTTTTTACGGGTGAGGCTTTTGGTAGTTACGCTTGTATCGTAAAATTAATAATTTAAAACTAAGTTACTGTTTAAAAACCTGGCGGTGCTTTTTTTTCCCCTATATTCAGTTTCCAGCTCGCTAGGCCCCTCTAACTCACAGATAGACTGCTTGCTCTTGCTGCCAGACATCAGAACATACATCCACTACTAGTTAAGCGTTGTACCCGCGCCGCCAGCGCCGGCGCGCCAGCACAGCCCTCCAGGAGCGCCGCGCGTGCAGCGCCGGCTCCCGCACCAGTCATCAGGACACGTGCACTGCTGGTCAACAGAGCCACCTACCCACAGCCTCCGGCGGCCCGCCGGCGTTGTACCCGCGCCGCCAGCGCCGGCGCGTCAGCACGGCCCTCCAGGGGCGCCGCGCGTGCAGCGCCGGCTCCCGCACCAGTCATCACGACACGTGCACTGCTGGTCAACAGAGCCACCTACCCACAGCCTCCGGCGGCCCGCCGGTGTTGTACCCGCGCCGCCAGCGCCAGCGCGCCAGCACGGCCCTCCAGGGGCGCCGCGCGTGCAGCGCCGGCTCCCGCACCAGTCATCAGGACACGTGCACTGCTGGTCAACAGAGCCACCTACCCACAGCCTCCGGCGGCCCGCCGGCGTTGTACCCGCGCCGCCAGCGCCGGCGCGCCAGCACGGCCCTCCAGGGGCGCCGCGCGTGCAGCGCCGGCTCCCGCATCCAGTCATCGGGACCCACGTGCACCAGGTCTAGCCGGGAGAACGAGCGAGCGAAGTCCTCGAATGACATCCTGGAATATGACACATACGTATAGAATATCAGTGGACAATTCACAGGTCAAAAGTTGCATCATAACTAAAAAATATTCTCACAATGGTTTTCTTAAAATTGTGACGTTCTCAATATAAAGGGACCTTATGGAAGCAGGCGGTTACGCCGTTTTTAGAACTGTTACCATAGTATTCGTATAGTTACAAGAACAAAAAGAGCGTAACTGCCTTCCTCCATAAGGTCCCTTTACATTGAGAACGTCACAAATAACGTAGTGTGTTTAGTCACCAACAAAACCATATATCAGAACGAACGTGCTCAAGATCTGAATTCGTTTCTAGTTACGTTAAAGGCGTTAGAGCGTTAGAACATGTACAGTCAGCATCAAATAGATAGGAGCAGCGAAAGCGGCCAAATATGTCGCAACACATCTTTATTACTACAGGAATAAGAATGTGTTGCGATATATTTGTCCATTTTGGCTGCTACTATCTATTTGGTACTGGCTGAACTAATCACGTTGTTTTCGTAGATATAGTCATCATCTGCAAGCACACGCACGGAACCATCCCATGATCTCAGTTAGCGAGTCCGAATCGCACTTTACCAGTTTTTCTTGACTATTGTAATACGTAATTGGTGTTTTTATATAGTAAAGAAAAATACAATGTGAGAAATCCTGCGCCTGAGTCCACTGAGCCTGTAAGCATTGAACAAAGCGTAATACAGGATTCGTGAAGTCCCATCTGTATTAAACATATATATTTCTGAGTTGTAAGATTAATGTACCTATATGTATTACCGGCGAACTCAGAGACATCAATTAATTTTTAAGTTTGATTAAAGTTGCTGCGTCTGTTATAGCAAAGAAAATGACAGCAGCAACTTTAATCAAACTTAAAAGTTAATTGACGTCTCTGAGTGCGGCCGTAACACTCGAACCCAGTCTCATATAAATATATTGAATTGCATTATAAAAGAGAATTACAGCTCCCTTAAAAAAACGATAAACGAATTCTACGCGTAATTAGATATATTTTGGCTGTCAAAATAAATTTATAATTATATTCATTCTTTTGATAATAGTAAAAGACTCTTTTAGCTGACCGTACTGTACTTTCTGTACTATTTAATTTCTTCGGTATATAGTTATGATGTAGACATTGTGGAGATTGTGGAGATTAGAAAATAGGAACGGGTAAACGTGAAACGGAGCGTGAACGAACGCTATGGGGGCGCGGGCCCTTGCGCAATGCGTCTGCGCAGGTTCTCACGCTCTCGATCCACAACTCACGCAGCTTGCGTCTCGCCTGTCGCTCAGTCTATCTCTCTCATTGTAGAATAGGTAAAAAGAGACTGGGTGAGGCTGCGTTGTATATAGATCGTTTATTTGCACTCACGAATCGGTTTGTTAGAAATGCAGTAGACCGCTTTCAAGCCGCTATAAAGACCCGGAAATACACACTTTTATGGGTATACGTATTTGATATTGTTTAGCAGTATTGTACCTACACTGATTTCTACACAGTACCCCGAAGAAAATGTTGAACACTTAGTGCTTTGTCATTATAAACTTCAAACTGTGTATGTATCTATGTCTGTTTTTTTTGTATCTGTAGACTAAACAGCAGTTAGCAGATTTTGCTATAGGTATTTGATACATTCTATTTTAACTGTTTTTCCTAAAATTTTCTTTAGAAGTATCTTATTCGCGGGGTTTAAATGTTGATTTTAATATCATGAAGAAGATACTCGTATCAATATCCCCCAAATTTCAAGTTCCAACTCAGTCCTAATGCTTTGCCTGATGAATTCGACATCCAAATTAACTAAGGGAGTTGGATTTTCAAAGCTCGCTGTTTGTTACATTTGTAAAAGTACACGAGCGGCGTACTTAAACTCAGATCCAGTAGTTCTGAATTTTCGGTCTCCTGGTTTAATTTTCTACCTTGGATTTTAGTTTTAGTTTAGGGTCCCAGAAGTCATAGCTGCTTAAGATATTTTTTTGGATTGAATTATAGTGATGGTGTTCTGCTGCTTAAAAAAAAAGATAAAAAAACATCGTTGTCACGTGCCCATAGTCTCATAACCGGGTCAATTTCGTTGGAAAATCGAGGAGCTCGGCACTAAGGGCCGTATTAATAAACTCAACTCAACGTGATCCCCGTCACAAGATGCGTTAAAAATGACAGTTTTCTATGGATTGACGTTTACTTTGACGTATCTTGAGACGGGGATCTCAATTGAGATGAGTTTATTAATACGGCCCTAAGAGTTCACTGTGTTAAGAGGTCACTAAAATTATCAATCGGTGACACCCAAACAACATTCTTGCGTCGGAACCTCGGAACCTGTTCGTTTGTTGTGGCGGATGACGTATGCGTGACGTCACGAACGAGGTGACTGACCGGCGGGAGAGCAAGGTTGCGGGGTGAGGAGACAAGGGGAGGAGGAGGGAGGGGGAGGGGGGGCAGTGTGTCGGGCCGTGAGAACCGGCGCGACCTTTTTCCTGCAATGCACTGTACTGTAGTTGGCCTCAAATTTATTTGTAGAAAACCGGGAAACGGATTATTTATTGGCGACATCTATGATTCATTAAGCATGTGCAATAGACGATCCATTGTGAAAGAAGCCTGTATTTTCCCTGCAGACTGAGAATCTTTGTGTTGACGAGGTTGGACGTGTTCAAAACGAAGTCAAAACTCGGATTAAATTCGAGCCATACTCGTATTTCCTAATCAACTTTTAAGGTACTCCTTTTCTTTTGCGGCACTAAAACTTTCCTGGTGAGTTATGATTAATAATAATTTATGAATATTAAAATCAGACCATCAAATTGACAGATCCCACATGTTAGACACCTCAAATATTTCTTAATTTTCGGAAAACCCTGGTAACTCAGGGGAAAATGCACATTTTTCATACAAAACCTGGGGACAACATCGTCCCCTGCGTTACCAACTATATTATTATTTAAAATTGTACCATTTTAGAACAACATTTAAATGTTACCCTATATGTCTGATTTTATAAATGTGTAAGCGACGACGTTAGCAAATAAATAGTTTTTCTAAAAAAATAAAAATTGTGAAACATCTCGAAAAATGGGGAGTACCTACCTTAAAAGTTGATTCACCCACATACTCGTACTTATATTTCACAGAACTCATTAAAATGCAATGGCGAGGTATGTGGTAAGGTCATCAAAGCTTTTCTGTTAATTTTTTTACAACATACCGCTCTCCTTAATGCCCCATTGTATTTTTACTAGCTGGATGAGTGATAGGCATCTAAGGTAAGCGCATGTTGCATGTCTTGCAAGAGTTGCAAGTAAACTGGCTAGTGTATATATTTCTTGCGTGGCAAAGTGAGGTTGAACAGTCAACTGAGATGGCATCCCAATTAGCACAAAAGCTGTATAAGAGCTTATACAGCCATTATAACTCTAGTTGCAGCATTTTAAGGGCTGTATAAGCTCTTATACAGCTTGTACTGCTTGGGACTCGTATGTTTGTATGTTTGACGATAACTTGAGGTTAAAAGATAAAAAGATAAAAGATATTTATTCAGTAAGTAGGCCGCACGGGCACTTTTACACGTCAAAATCTACCAGCGCTTCCCAAGAGGAGACCACTGCTGAGAAGAAGCGCCGCAAGAAACTCAACAGGTAGTCATTTTTAAATAAAAACTTATTACAATGATACTACTTATTCTAGCATTATATAAAACTGTAAAATAATATTAAATATCTGCGTAGTTTTGCAGGAAAACATGTCAGAATGACTACGAGAAAATAAATAAATATATAATATATATATCACACAAAACAGTTTCGACATGTCTTCCTACATAAACCGTGTCCCCTAGTATTGTTCTTCCCTCATGAATTTTAACATAAACAGGATTTTTCAGGATTTAAACAGGATTGTACGGTATAAGTATCACAACGCATACACAAAGTTTCATTTTAATTTTATAGGTAAAAACGTTCTTTTCTGTCTACATTCTATCACCGACATAACATTTCGTTCATTATCATTAGCATAGTTATGTGAAATAAATCTATCAATCATATCACTCTTTAATCTCTACAACCGAAATTAAAGCTGTATGTATGTATTAAAGCTGAACTGTACCCAACCTGCGCTGACCTTATATAAATGGCCCGATCCTGGTACAGATCTATATGGTATAGATCTGTATTTATACATAATCTACACTTATATTATAAAGAGAAAAGCTTTGTATTTTTGTATGTTTGTAACAGATAAACTCAAAAACTACTGGACCGATTTCAAAAATTCTTTCACATTCAGAACTTTCAGGGTGGACATAGGCTATATTTTAACTTACGAAAGTACTGATTCTCCGCAGGCGAAGTCGCGGGCGGAAAGCTAGTAAATAATATATTGGTTTTTTTGGTCCGAGGGTCTATATTCTCGTAGCTAAAACGTCTTTGTGGCTCGTCTTAAAATAAGGTTGAGTATGTCTGGATCAGAGGGTTACGGAGTCAGCACGGGAAATCGCGAGGAATCGCTTTTCAGGGCGAACTAGAGTTACTATAATATTGCTTAGGGATGGTCGACTACAGATGTAGTGCAAAATGATTTTCCTTCGGGAAAACTTGGATCTCAATCGGAATACGATGGCACCCGACCTGTCAATCAATTATTGTATTAAATGAGTGACGTTTTCATATCCATTAATATGGAACTTTATTGTTTAGTGTCAAATGTCAAAATGAAAAATGACAGCATATGGCAATGTATAATATAGAGATGTTAAAACCACCTTAAGAAACTTAGAAATACACTCATATGTAAGTAGTACTTTTATTGTCATTCGTAAACGAAACACTCTCCGTACGTTAGATAAAATGCAACAAAATAACCGTTTTCGAGGTTTCGGCATGGTAATACAACCTTTTTATAAGTAAACTGTAAATATAATCAAAACTGTAGCGAATATTTCAATTGCGTGTTAGCCACTCTATATTATTATATATATTGGTCTGCTGATGCGATTTACCCCTACGGCTGTAAGATGGGTACTGAAGCTAATTGAGAGAGCACGATAAATATGAACTTTTCCGATAAAGTATGAAGGAAAATCATTTTGCACTACATCTGTACATAACTGTGAAGCTATAAATAGTCTCACCAGAACTCGTCGGGGTGCAGCGCGCGCGCGTCGAGCAGCTCCTGGTCGGGCGCGCGCAGGGCGCACCACTCGGCGCTGCCGCGCGCCCACGCGCCGCGCCACCCGCCGCGCCCCGCCGCGCGCACGCGCACCTGCCCATCACGATATTGTAGCAATACATCAGTCATCATCAGCATAAAACTCAAAGAAAAAGCGCATGCTTTATCCCGACTGCATAATTTGATATTGTCGTCTAGATATATAAAATGTAAACTAAGAATGTATTTTAAATCCACAATTTTTTTATTTTATTAATGTACCCATTGCAGTGACACTCGCGACGATAAGGCAAGTCTAATGAAATTGTTTGTCGAAATCGGGTCGTCCGTTCAGGCCCTAGGAAGGAACAGAGAACCATACATAAAATAATACAGACATGGGTCAAAAACATTACCCCCTTCTTCGACTGTCGGGTGAAAAAAATCGCAACAATATCGAGTTTCTTTACCCAGCTATTCAAGGAAGGGAATCAAATCTAATACTATCATGCCGCGACGTTTAATTTAGAAGTGAAGATATCAAGCAATGCTGCAAAAATCAACATTACATCATAATTATCATTAGGTATTTAAGCCAAAAGACGTTTACTGCTGAACATATGCTATCCTCAGGATCTTCAAGATAGTCGGTGCCCCGCTCACTGCCTCTTGAGATTTGGTTCACGTAGGTGGGGCACATTGGTCGTAGGACTGATGGCCGGGCGGAAAGGTTCTAGAATGGCGACCGCATACCTCAGCGTTGGCAGTTGACGAAGTGTTGGTTGATCGTGGGAAAACGATGGATGCGAGTAACACAAAACCAACCGTCGTGGAGATTGGGGAAGGCCTATGTCCAGCTACGGACGTCTTGATGATGATGATGCTATGTTGGTAACTTTACTTAACCTTATTCACAATAAAGTAAAATTTTCAAAACTTTTTTTTTAATTAGTCAACTGGACTCACCAGCGCGCCGGCGTCTCGCACTCGCGCCAGCCCCGTCACACAATACGCCTGCCCCGCCACTAAACCGCTGCGTAACCGCCTCCAAACCGCAGCCTTCTCCGGCGTGGCGCTAGCCACGATGATGGTCGACCGCGGAGCTGCTGAGTGTAGAACCTGGGAACAGAATATAATAATAAATCAGCATTTAGGTAGGTCGAAAGTGTCTACTTTATGCTTCTCTTTCTATCGGATTATTTCTATTAAAATTATGTCGGGTTGTCAAATCGTACATGGTATATTGCTATTGGAATTTGACGATTTGACAACCCGACCGAATTAAGAATGTTAGCAAGTGGCTCAACAATCTCGTGGTGTGACTGCATCGGCTTGCATCACTGAGTGTGACTTTTGTATGGGCTGTTTCGCGTGCCAATTATAGAAATAATGTGTCAATGTGTGTGCCAATTAATAGAAAAAATGTATCAATGTGTGTGCCAATTAATGGAAATAAATGGTGTGTGTGACTGTACTTATAGCTTTGCGCCTAAAGTGTGGAGTGCACCGGGCTTGACCTGGGGTTGGATTGACAATGCTGCTCACAGGCCCCATAATACCACACATAATTTTTATGGAACTAATCAAAGCGGTACCTAATGTGAATGGCTCAGGGTGGGCACAGACACGCACCTGCAGCGTCAAAGCGCGCGGCTGCCGCGCGAGCGAGAAGGACTGAACGATGCCGCCGGTCAACTCCTGCAGCGCTCGCGCACCCGGCTCGCTGCCCGCGCGCATCGCGCTGTACGACCCGTACAGCCTGCGCAAATCCACAGTTCAATTAATAAACATCTGGAGAAAATCTCAATTATAATCCGAAACTACGTTTTAGGTTTGTTCTATGAGTTGACAACGTTACATTATAGAGAAAAAGCCGGTCAAGTGCGAGTCGGACTCGCGCACCGAGGGTTTCGCACAAACTTGTAGGCATGTTAATAGTTCGTAAATCACGGGAATACAATATAAACATGTACAGTATAAACTGACACGCAATAAGTATGCACATTCGTACTTAGTGAGAGTCAGTTTATACTGGACTTATTTTTTATGTGATGTAATTACAAATTAACGGTTTTCGGATTTTTTCCTTTACTTGTGCTATAAGACATTGCTTCTTTCCAAATTTCATGATTCTAAGTCAACGGGAAGTACCCTGTAGGTTTTGATTCCCTTGAGATTCCCTTCGATATGCGGCATAAACGGCCGTATCTTTTGATTATCTTTTGACTTAGATGTTTGATTTTTTCACTGATCCAAGAGATTGCAGACCTAAGTATTTGATATGAATTTCACCTTGATACCTTCTCGCGTTCCTGAGAAAAAGGGTCTTGACAGACACACAGACAGACAGACGGACAACAAAGTGATCCTATAAGGGTTCCTTTTTTCCTTTTGAGGTACGAAACCCTAAAAATACGTACTTAAAAACAGAAACATCTAAGTCTCAATAAAATATACTTGGACCCATAAATATAATATTTGCACCAAGCATCGAACTGGGACAGCTAGCTTCATAGGCTTATATCTAACCACTCACTTGGCATAGGCCTTCTCCAGGAGCGGCAGCAGGTAATCGTGCGCCCGCGCCCGCGACGCGAGCAGGCGCGGCGGGTGGCCGCGGCACGGCAGCCGATCGTCCACCGCTACCTCGCGCCAGGAACCGAACACCCAGAACCGGAACCTGAGGGGCCACCAACAATGATCATCATCATCATCACCAGCATTACCATCATCATTAGTGATCGGCCACCGGTAGCATTTTATGTCACTTTGATGACGAAAGTATTACATGGATATGACTCTATTTACCGTGCACAATTTATATACCTATTAAAAATGTACGATTTTTTTATCGACTCTTTTTATTAATGGTCGGCGACAGGTAGCAACTTTGCGACTAAAGAATATTATAGATATGATTCTAATAAAATTTTGAATACGATTTCTGAATTAACCATTCATTTCATTTTTAACTTTTAAGGCAAAATGTAAAAAAATACCTAAGTAGTTTCTTATCAAATGTGAGGTTTTAATGCATAAATCTCGAAAAGAAATGTTGTTCTATAAGAAATGTACCATTATTTCGTTCAAGTAATAAAAATACCATAGAGGCACCTTGATGTCGTTGGTTGTTTTCGTAGTCGAGTTTTAATTTTATCTTGTCTACTTATACTTTAATTTAAACCATACCTAACATATCAATACTAGTCATAAGGTTTGATGTGAAAGTGACATAAATTGCTGCCGTCAGCCAATCTTTAATCATCATACATAATAGAAATAGAAACATTTATTCGACGATCACAAGAGAAAAAAAAACAAAACAGACTAAAGATTATGAAAAGAATGGCAACACACACAGATACCAAAATTAAACAGTAACGGTGTAGTTACACGGGCAACCCTTTGAGCAATAATTGCCCGTCAACCATAGCTTCTCTTACTCTAATTTCATAAGATAGAACGAGACACGACACGCCCATAGACGGCCGGCTAAAAATTGCCGAGAATAGTTGCTCGTGCAACTGCGCCTTAACGAAGGAAAGGAATTTAAAAAAAAAAACAAATGTAGCGTAGTGTTGCCATGGGTGATAATCATCATCATAACTTAGTCACCAAGTCTGGCCACAACCGGACATAGGCCTCTCCCAACGCCCAGCCCTATCAATCAGAATAGGAATAATTTTTGCACACAATAATTTTACACACGTTTCATAAATAATAAAAATACACCAGTTAAAGTATAATGAGTGAGTGCCTAGCAACATTCCCAAGTCCGAAGTCCTTATAAGAGCTATTGCAATGTAATAGGACTTAAAATACAACAACCTCGTAATTAATCTGTTTTGTTCTATTTCATTTTATTGTTATTGTTTTATTCGGCTGTTTATTTCTACTAATTTATTATTAAATTAAATTTCTATTAACTATAATTACTAACCTAGTTATTAAGTAAACATGTTACTAACCAGCTATGGATGATGCCTGAAGTTTCAATTTCAATATTTACCTACGCAGATGTTTTATATTATTTTTACATGTATAATGCTAAAATAAATAGTATCATTGTCATAAGCTTTATTTAAAAAACGACTAACTGTTGAGTTTCTTGCGGCGCTTCTTCTCAGCAGTGGTCTCCTCTTGAGAAGCGCTGGTAGATTTTGACGTGTAAAAGTGCCCGTGCGGCCTACTTACTAAATAAATATCTTTTATCTTATCTTTTATCTTTATCTTACAATAACTATCACATACAATTTAAAATTTCGCGTTGATTGTAAAGTATCCTTCCAATCAACCACAGAAAGAAACTACAAATGCACCATAAAAGAAAGCCGTCAAACTGAACATCTTGAGTGCCCCGTTCTTAGTTAATATATACCAAAAAGACCCATTTTTGAACGCTTGGCAGGGAACACTTTGACTCATTTGTTGCCCTAGACTAACATTTAGTATGAACGTTGGACGCACAAAAGTGTCACTGGCTTTGAACGAGTTAACTGTCGCTCGGTTAACCGCTCGCAGCCGAGCTTTTTATCCGCGCTTAACGGTTTAAGCTGAACGTTGTCATTAGAATTCAACGATGATGACGATAGTAAGGAATGAATCATAGTACCGGGGCTGGTCGCTTAAAACTCTACCTCGTAAAGTTACGCGAGCGGGACCAATTTTAGCTAAACGACTCCAATAGCAAGCAAAGCAAAAACATAGACAGCATCCGGTTGACGCTACTAGAACTAGTAGTTAGCCCGAACAGAGAACTCACGATTCCCCCCTCTATTTTAACCCTCTATAACCGATAACTCTAACCCCCTGACCGATCCTTTATTATGTTCGAACTTAAAAATTGTATTTGACTCAACCACTCTTCTACCACATAAAGTCATGCCATCATGTGTCAGTATCTCTGTTGATTTTATAGTTATGTGTATGTATTTATAATATGTTATAAGATAATTATGTTATGTAGTAAGTTTTAGTTATGTTATATGTCTGTCTTCATTCTCTGTGCATGTACTATGTAAATTACTAATTACATATGTGGTCTACCGGTAGAGAATACCATTAGCATTAAGTCTGCCATTTGTACTTGTCTCAACAATCTTCAAGTTATCGTTAAAAAACATAAATACATACGAACGCCCACTAAGTGACTCTAAGATCTCACTTCGATCGATTTAAAACACTTATTTTTTTCTTGAAGTCGGTTCATTGTGTTTAAAATTTAATTATTAGCTATAATTTCCTTTGAGCCTCTAACATTATGAAGTAATATTTCGAGGAGCAGGCTCATAGGCTAGTGGATAAGAGCGAGACGTGCCGACAAAGCGGCCGGCTCCGGCGAGAACACTTAGTCTTATTCATAGTATGAATGTAGTGTAAAATTAACGATAATGTCAGTCATTTCAAACGTGTATTGTCCAAAATTAAATAAGTTAAATTTTATGTCAGCTGTTTGGGGAAAATTAAACAGAAAGTTAATGCAAATAAGTATTACAACTTAAAAAATAAATTGATATGTGTTGGGGCTCGTGGAGATCTAGGGAAAAGGCTTTTGTACAGCAGTGGGACACGCACATAACTAAGCAAAAAACAAAATTTTAAATAAACGCTACAGGATAATAATATAAAATGTGAAAGTTTTTATGGATGACTGGATGATTGTTTTTATCACGCCTCAACAGGCTAAACAGATTTGAATAAAATTTAATACACCAACAGTCCTTATCCTGGTTTGACACATAATACTTTTATATCTGAAAGTTAGAAAGTTCCTGAAGGAAAAGCGATAAACGACATCTGCACGGACGGAGTCGCGGATGTAAACTAGTATTACATAATTTAACCTGCAGTTTAGAATACATTTTCATTTCAGAGGCTAATACTACGAGAATTACTCATAAGCGCAGTTTCTTTCTTTCTCAAATCGTGATGCAATTGCTGGTATAAAATTGTGTTTTGATTGTGGCATTTGGATTTACGTGCGCGGATGATCCATACTGTACTTAAGAGCAATTGAAGCGGGTCACTGTACATACAAGTTTTACGTAGATTGACCCGATTTCAGTGATATTGAGTAATGTTCAATTTAACAAGCAATTTACTATTATAAACCTAGAGGGCACCGTCGGTGATCTTACCTGATCGAGTACGAGCAGAAGACAGTCCAACCGATTTTATGTTCGTACACATTCACGATTATACAAACAAAATCGGTTGGCAGGTAAAATTTTAGAAGCGAGTACTTGAAATGACATGCGATTTGTTTTCTACGCACAAATCGCATACGAAATACCGTCATAACTAACTCCCCACACAAGAACAACTATTTACCGTTTCCATTTTTAATTTTCAAATGCAACTTTCGACCGTTTGATTTCTTAAAAATTGACCCGCAGATAGAAAAAATTACCAGTCTGAAGACCTGCAGATCAAGAGAATACATAATATTAATCACAATAATGGTTACATGCTGATTTTGCTGGTAAGTAGTCAAAAATACGACTTCTGAATGGAAACATACAATTAGTTACACAGACTAAACCAGAACCAAGTTTTTCTGGTATACTCTTTAATCGAATGATCAAAGTGCTATCAATCCTGGTGGGTACTTGCCATGTACTTACCTAATGGCATATTTATTTTACAAGATTGCCCAAAAGGAGTGTAATCAAAATGTTACCGTTTATTTTTCTCTCCATAGTGACTGTGTCAGGTAACTCTAGGGTGAATTTTCCTTCTATCAAGTAAGTAACGTTAACGTATCGTCATTGAGAAAGTGTGTATGGCGATTTGAACAGCGCCCCCGTGTCCGTATTTAGTACTAAAATTTCTTGGCACGAACTTTGAAGTTGGTAAAGGTGTGCACGTAAATTTATGTATTATACGGTTCATAATACGGTGCGTTTTCGAATAGTACAGGCGATTCATAGACGTGACACATGATTGAAATGTTCGTGCTTGAGCTACAGCTAGTAGTCAAACTTTGGCCCTGGGAGTAACATTGTTCACCCTTAAAACTCATATTATTTTAATGATTGTTGTCTTAACTATTTATGATATGTTAAAACAAACGTTGCTTTTGTGTGTTGTTTTCAAGTATATTAGATTAAAAGTGTTTATTCACGGGTGGGCAAAGTTACCCCGTTCGACATACTCGATCACGTAGGGCTACCGACGGCTCCCTCTGGGTCTATAAGTATATTTGAACGCCGGCGTCGTGAGAGGGCGCGGCCGAAAGGTCAGGTATTTGTTAAATTGGATTGCCGTGTGCAATCGGCAGCCATGTTTTGAGACGCACCCTTTAGATATCAGACGGAAATAGAGTGAATTTAGCCACAATATAAAGGGTGTATATATTGCCGTAATAGCCACTTGTGGATACACTGAGAAGCTAAAGTACAGTCGTAATCCTTTTAAAAGACCAATACAAAAAAATATTTGAAAAATGCTATTTGAGCCGGTTGGGTGCAATAAAGTTCTGCTATCCACATATGTTGCTAAGAGCAATTATTGTATGAATCAATGAATGAATTTATTGCTAATAGATATATTTATATTTGCAAGCCAAGTCAGTAGATCGTCCTCTAATAAAACTTGGCTTCCCTGGCATTTCCACGGCCTAACTTTGACCGGCCTTTACCTACGGTCACTTCAGAACTCTTCGGTGTTATGAGCCATACACATGGTGGAGGCACTGGGATTAACACGTAATGACATACTTTACCTAAAGACACCAATGAAGTGACTTTTAACCTCCTGAGGCCCAACGTCCTACATAAGGACAATTGTCAAAATGACTTTCAACTTTTGTTGAGTGACATAAGATTTTGTTTCGAACTAGCGAAATTTTGATGTATGTCTCAGGAGGTAAAGAGCTCCAGAGGTGCTACCCATTTTTAAGCCATAACTCGAAGAGCTTCATATGGTAATAATGGGCTTCCTATTGCAGCTTCTATTACTGCCCGAATTTGGCCTTCATGTAATTGTCAGTCCGCGGTCACCAAGTAAGACTTCAATGGCTACACAAATGGTGGAGCCACTGGGATCACCCATTAATGTCATACTGTACCTAAAGACTCCAGTATAGTGACTTCTGAAGGAGTGCGGCGGTGCTACCCTCGCCAACAGGCGTGGCGTAAGCGCCAGCGCAGCTGCTGCAGCGCATAGGGCTCCGCTGCCCAGCGGGCCTACCACCACCTCCCACTGCGCTGCGAAGTCCTCCATACCGTCAGTGGAGCCCTCCTCTCCCTCGCCCAGGAACGTTGGACGCACGCTCAGCTCCTGTTATAGGATTATTTTAGTTCAGCAGTGGTTATGGACCTTTTTTAATGGCATGGAAAGGTAAACGAGCACACAGGACATGACCCTAAGGCCTAATCTCAAGATTGCAATCCCACGATTTAAAATGCGTTGTCAACCCTGAAAGACTAGAATTCAGGGTTGGCATCATGGCGCCTGCTTTTAACGTTGTTATACCCACATTTCGGCCCCACCGAATCCCTTTGAATTGCCGCCAAGCACCAGTTTTAGCATCGTTCCATGGCGATGCAGTTGCACTGCAAACGTGTGCATAACGCAAAACTAAATATGGATTTGAAACAAACAACAGAGTGGAATAGATACTTTAAGCAATAGGTTTCAAATAATAAAACAAATGGTTACGGTGCTAAGTAATAAAATAAAATAAAACGCAAAAATTAGAATAAAAGGAAATAAGTAATAGAAACTTAAGCAAAGTTATTAAACTAAATTTAATACCGTAATGGCCACTCAGCAGGTGTCAGGCTTAGTTACTAAATCTATGGCTTAACAGTTGACGATATTTATTTAATTATTTATTTATTTTATTTTAGAAACCCAACAGTTATAACATCAACATAAAAAATGCATATGAAACATAAAACCAATTAAGAAAACATCAAACAAAAACAAAACTAAATAAAATTATGCTAAATAGCAATAGCTTACACGCAATATGCAAATAAAGATAAAATATTTTGATGTCAGACTTCGTCTCACAGAAGAGATATCTAAAACAAAGTACATAAATCAATCAAAACACATCCTACCTAGTACGGCACAACAATGAATGAAATCTGTATAAAGCAAGGAAGCGCACGGTGCGCGCGCGCAATTTGCGCAATTACCGGCGCCGGCGCAGCGCGACCCCCTCCTCCCCCCGCTGCGCAGGCGCAGGTGCACGAGTCAGTGCTCGCTGGCATTAGGACCCGCGTCTTTGAAACACTGATTTGTATAATCAAGAGGCCAGTGCAATTATTTTATTACTTTTTATTCGGAATAAAATCAGGGGACAATCTCACACAAATTGACCTAGTCCCAAACTAAGCTGGCTTGTACTAAGGTAACTAGGCAAAGAGAAACATATTTATATAGAGAAATAAATACATACATAAAATACGGATCTCTGCCGTATGGGCAAAATATGTTTGGCCGAATGTATCAAACCTACCCCAAATTTTCAATTTTCAAAAATTTCCCGCCGCAACAATTACATTCACAACTCTTTCCAAACCTAAACGATCTACAAAGTGGTTTTGGTATCCTGGAAATAAAACAAAATTAGTATAAATACGCCAAACATATATTTGCCGAAACAGCAGATACCGATAAAAAAACATCTATGACTCGGGAAATACTCGAGCTCATCACAGATATATATAAATAGAACCGCTAGCTTCATAAGCAGAGTCACTACGAACTAGGCTAATCGCGACACCAAAACTCACTTCTAGAGCATGAGAAGTGAAAAGATGATTCTGACACCTCAAAAGAGGGATGAGAGCGAGTTATTTGAGTTCAGACATTCTTGATCACCCTATACGTACCAATGTATGTAGTGTATTCGATAGCGACTGTTTCAAATTAAATAAGAATGATGACTGGGTAAAGAAAACGAAATTCTACCTATTTAGTCCGTCAGTTAGATTATCAAAAAAATCAAATCGAAAAATTACAAAGATAAAGCGCGTCAAAGTTCGGGAGTGGGGGCTCGTGACGTCACTTCTGTGTAAAATTGTACCAAATTGTACCAAGACGTGATATCATGCGACATTTCAGCTTAATATATCTCCGTAGTTGATTGATTTTGTGAAAAAAGAAAAAATAGGTACGTGTCCAATACTTTTTGATAATCTACCTGATCGACAAAGAAAAAAAATATTGTCACCATTCCTATTCTACCTATAACCTAACTGAGGAAAACGTGTAGCACTGGCCTTCATCTACGCTCACTTATCGGAAAATCTTCGGTCCGATTGTGGTATTTGTGGTGGAGGCGCTGGGATCAATAATTGTAACGAAATTTTACCTAATGACACCAGTGTAGTGACTTCTAAAGGAGTGCGGAGGTGTAAAAGATCAAAATGTTTGGTTTTCGAGATAATCCGTCTACCACATCACCTAACAATACTCTCAAAGTTCATTCCATCACGTCCATCAAATAAAATAATAGTGCAGGCACGCACTTCACGGATATTACATCAAAAACAGTTCATTCTTGTGTAAAAAACACTTGTAATTAGTTATAGAATGTAACGGCGCGCGGGCAGCGCGAGTCGAATGCGATTTTCGGTACTCTTGCGCAATGTTGGCACGCGACCGCATCCGATAGCACCCCATATAGCTTTTAAAATAACACATTGTAATATTAACATCTTAGACATTTTGATCCTTTAAATAGTATTAATTTGTTTATGCAAAACGGATAGGTACATGTAATAAATATTATTTACAATATTTACTAATTAAAAGGGTTTTTGTTGTTTTTGTTATTAATTTAGTCAGAACAAAACCGGATTTTCTTTACGCAAGAATTCTCTTATCTCCTTCCAAACACCTGGATTGATTATGATGATTTTTATGCTTAGACAAATGTGTAAGATTAAAAAAAATATTAGTCAAAATAACACTTTATTTGACGAAAATAAAAAGTCGGGTATTCAAACCTCTTTAGATTTTAAAACAGCATAAAAATTGCAACAAGAAATATAAAAAGGTTATTGTATATTGTGATATGCATTGCCAAATAAAGGTTAACAAACAATCACGTGACATTACATTAACAGTGAAAAAGGGCAAGGTGTTTTCGGCACCCGGCGCAGTGCACCGAAGCCAAAAGGTGATATCTAAAAATATCTAAAGCAAACTCAATTTTCTCCTGTTAAAAATAACGTTGCGTATCCTACAGTTACTTCGTAGGAGATGCCGATATTCGGTTTAACAGGGTAGCCACGGCTATTCTGCCGATCAAAGCAAAAAGGCCTTACTTGACACTCCCTTAAGCGCCCCATATACGGTACTTCGATCGATCTGAAGAAAATCGTGTCGATCGATCGCTTAAAAAAAGTGTAAAAAATTGTAACGAAAATATTTAACGATACTGACATCAATCGATTCGTCGTTTTGATCTATCTGAAACAACGGGTCGTAAAGACAAGTCGTACCGTATGTGGGGCCTTTTACTGCCTTATTCTTTTGAACAGTTTGTATTATCACCTTAACCTTAGCGTGTTTGAAAAGAAAGTGCTTCGTGCGAATGTTGACTTTTGTTTGCGCTTTCTGTTCTCAACACTTAAAGGACATTAATTGCTCAGCTTTGTGGTTGGCATGTCAGAACAAACGACTCTGCCGTTAGACATGATTTCTATTTCTGTTTCTGCTGAGCTTGTCTTTGTATATCGACGGTTGTCACGATGGAGAAAGTGATTAAAGAGGTTCACAGTTATTTCTTTATTATTTTAAAGGTTTTTTTCTGAAGAATCACCATAAACCGACGTTTTAACCCGAGTAAATAATAAGTAAAACTAAATTGTGTAGAAAAAACCGTAGAAACAATATTGCACGCTTATTTCTAGTTATAGCTACAATACTTTATACTTTATAAGACGTTATTTTGTCTTGCTCTTTCTTCAACAAAAAAAAAATACAAAAAAATATATGCATAAGCCCCATTTACACCGTCGTTTAGACAATATAGTATATGAGACCTTGCAAACGTAGTATGAGCAGGTGTGACCCAGTTTCTACCAGACTATTGACACTACCATTGTGAGTGGATCCCACGACACTACGTTCAATACACTGTCAAGTGTAACTGTGCAACAATCTTAGAAAAGTATTTACTACTTCATTCAAGCATCGTTGAGTTTAACTGTTATATAGAACTTTCTTGGTATTATAAAATGGTTAATAATAGTAATTTTGCGTGATGATGACGGCAAGGTTTCTAGTAGCTGCCCTGGTTATATAGTTGTCTTGTACACTACCCACAGTAATGAATACAAGTCTAAAGTTTGAGACTTAATCAGTTTTTTATTTAATTTATTTCATGTAGTTTCCTATCCATTCCATGTACAAGAAGACTAAGGAAGGTAGTTATTTGTTATGCAAGGCTGTAAAATTGTTATTTGGCGCGAGAGCCAGTATTGAATCCCGAGTTAGTAAAGTATTCTAAAATTGAACCATGAGCCTAGCGAGTGATTCAGAAATAGAATCCTGAGCGTAACGTAAATTTAAGGACTCGAGACCCAAATAACTTTGCTGCCGTGCGAAAAAAACAATTTGGTGTTGGTGTTGGAAAAACAATTGCACGAGAGCCACGTGTCAGTAGTGGCCGTCCTCGCGGGGCGCCTCCTCCGCGCACAGCACCAACATTACTTTCCACGCTAGCGGTTAATGTGGACTTTTGCGCGCAGATTTTGACCGACAAAGAAAGCCTTTCCGAGGTGGTGAGGTGAAAAGACTATTGCTTCCTACGCGTCTTTATACTCTACAAATATATGTATCTATATATATTTGTACTAGCTATAAGTTTAAATCGTACAAGTATGTTCAGAAAGTGTAAACTGTAGTAAGTAATCCGTGGTAGCAGGTTGCGACACGGTGCAGGTGCTGTACTGGGATGCATGCTGCAAAGATACTTGTTTTGCATATCATGTATAATTTACGTATTATATTCAGTACCTGGTTGACCGAGCGTAGTCGCTTGGGTCGAAACCGAATTTTCATCGATTATATACAAAAACAAAAAAAAATCCGGTCCATAGCTGGGGTTCGAACCCGCAGTCTTTGCATAGTAAGCCAACGCTCTAACCATCAGTCTACTCAGACGCCCCCGAAATTACGAATAATATTGCGCGGGATTTTTTTTTGCGGCAAAATACGGGGAAAATGAATTTCCCCAATATGAGACATAGCTAGATCGAATCTTCGCCCCCGTAAACCCCCACGTCTTAATTTTCATTCGGAAAGTCCACCACAATCTTCAAAAAATAATAACCACTTCTAAATTCCCTACAATTTGCGCCGATTATTGTCAAGTATTCAAGGGTGTTTGAATGGTCGCTAACAGCGGCGCTTGCGCACAGAATACCAATTATATCGATGACACAACTCGCCTGATTATAACCACGTACAAAAATAGCAGCCTGTATAAGGAGCGGGCTCACTTGTGAAATTATAATGAACAGTTCCCGGATTACAAGTGGTTTCCTTCCTGGAGCTCAGTCCAAACCCTTGAGACACTAAGAACATGCTAAAAATGTATATGTGACGTTCTCAATATAAAGGGACCTTATGGAGGCAGGCGGTTACGCCGTTTTTAGAACTGTTACCATAGTATTCGTATAGTAACAAGAATAAGAAGAGCTTAACTGCCTTCATCCATAAGGTCCCTTTATATTGAGAACGTCACATAAAAATGAATAAATATCGGAGACGCAACTAAGCCCAAGGTTTCTTGTACGTCGAGGACAGAAAGATGTTTACACTTTTGGACCTTATTACAATGGAATAAGGTGAAAAAGCGCTATACAGATTGGCTGACGTGAACAGAACCTAGTGTAGTGTATTTTCTTTTTTACTTTTCTAAAGGGGTTTTTATTGTTGTTTTTAAATATTAGTGTTGTGGAGGTTGGCCGATATACGCGTTTGTGTAAAGGCCGTAATATAAATAAAAAAAAAAAAAAGGTGAAAAAGTGTAAACATCTTTCTGTCCGCGACTGTACTATGGGCACTGCAAAATATAAATACTGAACTAGAGAAATACATGTTTAAATAAATAAAAATCACCCTTGATTCAGGAACAAATACTTGCGCTCATCATACAGGTATATTATCCCATACAAAATCTTTATTAGTAACAGTTACATTCAATAAAATGAATTAATTAAAATAATAATTATACTCTTACATTTATATATATTAATACGATAATTCATTATTGCTTATATTAATTATTGGTTTGTGTAATATCGAGAATCGAACCCAAGACCGCTAACTTCGTGGCCAGGGTAATAAGACTTGTGTGTATACAGTACAACAATCATAAAAATACCAGGGTTATCAGGAATCGCTGGTAGACTATCAGACATGAGAAAGTGCCTACAGGGCATACAGAATAAGGATTTTTATTTTCATTTTCGTGATTCCAAAAGAATTTTGCAAACCGGTGCAGATGTTTTTGGGATAATCCTACTTATTAAACGAGAAACTTTGTATATATCTGTGCTCACGTTCTCAAAAACGGCTCTATCGATCTAGCAATACACACACACACACAATGCACACGCACACGCACTCACATATACACCTGTATACACGCACACACGCTTTTCCTTTAATATTTATAATTGTTTACTCTTAGAGCCGTGGTAGCCTAATGGTTTGACCTGCCGACTCTTAAGCAGAGGGTCGTGGGTTCGAACCCGGGCTCGCACCTCTAAGTTACTCGGAATTTATGTGCGAAATACAATTTGTAAATTTACCATGAGCTTTTCGGTGAAGGAAAACATCGTGAGGAAACCTGCACACACCTGCAAAGCAATTTGACGCTGTGTGCGAAGTTCCCAATCCGCGCTGGGCCCGCGTGGGGACGTATATAGGCTGGATTATTACTCTTAGATTAGTTTTTGTCTCTGTGTATAATCTAATTATAATAAAAGCATGATATAGCAGAGCGGGGTCTCCTGGCACAGGTATTGTCTTACTTAAAAGGAGATCTCAGCCATGGATGTGATACATGTTATCAGAAACAAATAAAGATATTTATATTTCTAGCTAGGTCTCATATCGTTTTCTCCGTATTTTCACGCAAAAAAGGTTTCCCGTGAAAAATGGTTCGTAATTTCGGGGCGGCTGCCGCCGTCTGAATACTGTGGTACGCCAAGACTGTGGGTTCGAACCTTAGCTATGGACTGTTTTTTTTTTGTTTTCTTTTTGTTTTGGTAAATCCTTTGTTATTGTTTTTGTATAGAAATCGATGAAAATTCGGTTTCGACCCGAGCGACGACGCTCAGGGCCTGCGCAAACCGGCGGAGCGCAGCGCAGATCACTTTAAATTTATCAATGTATATTCTTTCCTATTTTAATTACAATAAGGTATAAATTTGAATGCTCTGAGACCGACCTCGGAGCATCACGGGGGATTTCTACTCTGCAACTGCGGCTCTAAATTTATACCTTATTGTAATTAAAATAGAAAAGAATATACATTGATAAATTTAAAGTGATCTGCGCTGCGCTCCGCCGGTTTGCGCATGCCCTCAGTCTCCCATGTACTCGTAATAATACAATCATACAAACAGATCACATACATAACCTTACTTTTTGAGAAACCGGTTAAAAATAACAATGATTTCTTGGATTACAATGGTCGATAAGGTTACAAGGTGGGTCATGAACTGTCAAGACATTGACAATTCGTTCCCACACTTTGTACTTTATAGTTAATTCAATTAAATTGTGGTAAAAGCCAACACAATGATTCAGAAGTATTCAGAACAACCACTGCTGTCAAATAACGACGCGGTGAGTTGGTAGCGACACTCTGCCTACGAAGCTAACGGTCCCGGGTTCAAATCCCGGTATGGGAAAATATTTGTTTGACGAGCGCGTGTATTTGTTGGAGTCATGGATGTATTTTTCTTATAGGACTGCAATAAGGGTAAGAGTAAAGTAGGATAGAGGCCCGGGGTACTGCGAAGCGCGAGCGCGTTGATGTCTCTTGTATACGTCGGCGCACGCGCACTCGTGACTCATTCTGTCTCTTTCTGGTGTGATTATCACCCATTAACGTAGTGTTATAATGTATGTGGGCGACCGGCGCGGTAGGTGGTCATACTAAGTTATGATTAGTAATTGTATTAAACAATACACACATTATAGTTTACAAACATACAAATAACATTAAAATGTTAGTTGGTTTAATTATGTTTACTATGAGTTATTAGTATATTAAATTTATATGACGATCTTTGATATTTCTATAACATGTTGGTTTGGTCTAAACGATGCGAAGAGAAGAAAAAATTAAAAGTCACTTAATTGTAAAATTAATTAAATTAGTTTTTTTTAATTTTATGTTTAAGCATATAAAAAAAAATTGCGGTTTATATTTTAAGGTGTATCCCGATGATCTCTGGTATTTTAATTTTTTTTAATTGTTGAGATACACGTGAAATTTAACGTCATATCTCACATAGCCCGTTCGATTTTAGGGTTCAAAATCGTTCGCCACATAAATCAGTCGGACCCAACATTCTTGTCTTGGAATAGAACACCACTACCGTTACAGGGCGCTCGACTGTGACCACCGGGCTTCAGAGCGCCTGCGCAGCGGAACACTACCAGATTATTCAATCTCTTGATGGTTGCAGTCATTGGGGGTTTGTTTAGTGAAATAACAATAACACCAGGAAGTCGTAATCTTAAAGCGGTTCTACAGTGCATCCGATCCGAATCCGAGACATGTCGGTCCGAAGTAGCAGTAGTACTATTTGTATGAGAAATCGGATGACGGAATTCGGATCTCGTGCGCAACCTCTCATCAAATAGTACACACATAGTAGACATTTCTCGGATTCCGATCGGACGCAGTGCGGAACCGCTCTTATGAACTAAAAATGCACTGACTATATGAATCCCATCCCATCGCGCCGACACGAATAAGCGATATAAAATTAATATACTTAATTACAGTCCATTCAAATTTCAAGATGGCTTTAATTTACCAACAATCACCAGCGTCTCCCACTTGTTGGTCCTTCGAACCGGATATGAACCAGCGAAACTTGAAAATAAACAAACAATTTTAACATGCGCAAGAGCACGGTGGCGGTCATCGCTCGCTCACCGTTCCCGGAAGGTGGTAGGAAGCAGATACCATGTGATAACAGCTGTAATACCAACGTAATGAGCGGGCGCATCGATCGCGACACGAACGCGCGCGCGCCGGTCCGGAACGCGTATGAAATAGGTAAATCAGTCGATATTCTGAACTGTCTGAACTGTGGCTTTACTACTTTTTTTTAATTAACCCTATTTTTATTAAATAAAACACAATTCTGAGAAACTAACCGCCTCTTTCACAATCGTCAAGTAAAGCGTATCTGTCAATTAAATTTTGCCCTTTCCCTTTCTAACACTTGAAAATAGACAAGGAGAGAGCTATGTCTCTTATTTATAAACGCACAACAAACCTATTTTAGTAAGAGTATGCTTTGTCACTTTCTGTCAGATTCAATATAGATATCACAATGAAAGATAAGGACAAACATACTTCAAGCATACTTTAGTTATTGTGCGATTAGAATAAGAGGGTAGATGTGGGTCAGTTATATTCTTGAATGTTTTTCAAATGACAATACACTGCAAAAATAATCCAACCAAGTGTAAAAGACGTGGGCATATTTAAGTACTCCGCACAAATTAGCATTGCATCAGCTGACGGCGCCTGAAGGCTTGCCCACGCGCAGCGTATTTGCTCAGCCGCGAGACGCGCATGCGTGGCTTGTTATCACCCACGTTGAATGTATAGGTAGCGTTTGCATAACCTAATTTTCAGAGCCGCATTTAAGGAAGAGGAAAAGGGGCTAG
This sequence comes from Tortrix viridana, assembly GCA_963241965.1. NCBI lineage: Eukaryota > Metazoa > Arthropoda > Insecta > Lepidoptera > Tortricidae > Tortrix > Tortrix viridana. Next base: position 12,471,063 of record OY725185.1, read on the forward strand.
GGCCTCCACAAGTGAGGGGCCCCGAAAATGAGATTAAAAAACATCCAAGTTTAATATATTTGGGGCCTCTACTGCTTTGAGGCCCTGGGGCCTCCAGACCTCTAAATCCGGACCTGCCTTTTTTACTATAGTGCTTTTCGGATTAGTGTGAAGGCTGGTGGTAGAAGCGAGAGCCCCTATGCTCGCCTTTATCGCGGTGGATACAGCTTCCGTCACTTTCACACTTACTTACTTGTCAGAAAGTGACAGCTCCACGTTTATTTATTATTATTTATTACGGAAATAAATACATCTATTCCATATTGTAACGTAAGAATTGTAAATTTTTCAGTTTCACTGATAACAGTGACAGTTCAAGTTAAAACATTGCTTTTCTTTGTCATATAAAAGAAAAGGACATAGCTAAAATGTATCTGACAGGTATTTATATGACAGGTATTTATCTGGAGATTGAAAAATTACCCATAAAACTTTGGTTGCCGCTATAATTGTTGTGACGCGTACACAATTCAATAGGTATTGTGAAATACCACAAAGTGTTTGTTTAAATGTAGAACTATGCATATATTATATTAATTGTTATATTTATACTTTTATATAATCCTAGAATAAGTATTATCATTGTAATAAGAAATATTTTTAAAGAATGACTGACTGTTGAGTTTCTTGCGGCGCTTCTTCTCAGCAGCGGTCTCCTCTTGGGAAGCGCTGGTAGATTTCTGACGTGTAAAAGTGCCCGTGCGGCCTAGTTACTAACCCCCTTACTAATAAACGTTGAGTAACGGCTGAGTAGTTATACAATGCTTTGTCCTTATCTGTCGAATTCAAATGTCACAATGACAGATAAGGACAAAGCATTGTATAACTACTCAGCCGTTACTCAACGTTTATTAGTAAGGGGGTATATAAATATCTTTTGTTTTTAATTTTCTTTGCCTTGTTTCCTACGTTTATTTGTTTTTGTTCTATCGTTAAACCGTTTTATACCGTTTAACCATACTACACGCGTCGGTATGATTTTAGTACAAACCCTAAAGAAAAACAACAAATGAAATCCCGGCCAAATTTGAGTTGGGCGGTACGTGTACAGAACCCTCGTAGCGCAAGTTTAGCTCGCACGTGGCCGGTTTTTGAAATGTGAGGCTATTCTGGACTTACGTGAGGGCGCCTCCAGACGACGCCGGCGGCGAGGCGGCGCGCCCCCAGCGAGCGCCAGGAGGGGGGGAACTCCGCGTCCTCCCAGAGCTCCTCCGCCCCCGACCCGCTCCAGTACCGGCTGCACAGATTATATTATAACTTAAACGTTTCGTGTGCTTCTAGGCACACAAAAACACAGGCCCCTAGCATGCAAGCACGAAATAAAATTTGACAGGTGCTAGGGAAATTAATTCATCTATTCCATATTCTAACGTAAGACGCTTACGGTTTAAAATAAAATGAAAACGACTTGATAAAACCGCTATAAAAATGTGAACATCGCAATAGTCGCTTAGTAATAGAAGGTTATAAAAGTCAGGGCGAGACACATTAATTTTAAACTTAAAGTTACAATATGAAATAGACGTACCTATTCATTTCCCTAGCACCCGCCAAATTTTATCTCGTGCATGCATGTTAAGCCCACTGAAAGACGTACAGTCACCACACGGGATTGTTGAGCCACCATAGAACCCTGTCATAATGACAACGTCAAGTCACTCAAAAGAAATTACGTCAAAATTTTCCGTCGACTTTATGTGAGAGGGTTCTATAGTGGCTCAACAATCCCGTGTGGTGACTGTACTAGTATAATAAAAAAATATTTTTTTAGCAAATAATTTCACACAAGTTGACCTTGCAATTTCCCAAGACTTGTACGGAAATAAATATCTAGTATTTTCATATAACGAAAAACATTCAAGACTCAGGAACAAATGCTATACTAATTTGCTCAAATAACTACTATATTTGGCCTCACGGGGAATCGAACCCGGCACGCTAGCTTCGTAGGCAGGGTCACTGACAACTAGGTTAACCAACTAATTAAATGGTTTAATTTGTTATACCTGGAGAGGGTGGAGTGGTCGTCACGCCGTGCGCCCGCGCTGCCGTCTACGGACAAAGGAAGCTGTTAGCAATGTTTACAACAGGTTAGTGTCCTGAAAAATTCAATGTAGTCCGTCATTTACGTTATCAAAAAATATTTTACACGTATTTTTCTTTTCTCAATTAAACAAAAAAGTTCCGCGTGACGTCACCGCACACTTTTTACCACGTTGTTCTGACGTCACGGGCCCCCACTCCCGGACTTTGATGCGCGTTATCTTTGTCAATTTTCATTGATTTCAATATTTTTATTGATAATCTAACTGACGGACGAAAATAGATCGACCAGCCCCCGAAATATGAACGCCTTTATCGCGGTGGATAAAAGGGGATAAAGGGGTCAGAAAGAGACAGCTGTTTTATTCACTTTTATCCACATCGTTAAACAAATCCGCATTAACATTTGCCGCTTTATTCAACCTCGTAAAATTCAATTAGGTATCACTTTTCTGATTTTTACATTCCCCAGATAAAAATATATGACAGTTAAAGTGATCGCTTTCATTTTCTTTGCTATATGAAAGCAAAGGTCAAAGCCAAAATATAATGGAGATTGCAATGTCAGCCCTAAATGTACACTGACGACCCAATAGCAAATGACGAAATAAATCGGTTAAGTTTTTCTGTCGGAAACGGGAAAACGCGGCATTTTATAAATTGCCGTCTTTGTCTTTCGGCAAAACAAGAGAAGGACAAAATAAATATAGCAAATTATTGTAAACAACGGCGAATATAAGCCCTGAAGAATTGACAAGTCGCGAGCAAGTGTTAAGTGACGCTACCTCGAAGCGACCGACTGCGTTTTCGACCTCGACCTCATCAGTTACTACAGCGACCTTTAGCTATTGAGGTACCTACGTCATATTAAAAAAAGCCGGTCATGTGCGAGTCGGACTATCAACTGACACGCACTAACTGCCGCACTCAGAGACGTCAATTAAGTTTTAAGTTTCATTAAAGTAGCTGCTGTCACTGTCTTTGCTACAGCAATAGAATAAGACGAAGCAACTTTAATGAAACTTAAAACTTAATTGATGTCTCTGAGTGCGGCAGTTAGTATGCACTCTCGTACTTAGTGAGTGTCCGTTTTTACTGGACTTATTTTTATGTGATGTAACAACAAACTAACGGTTTTCGATTTTTTTCCTTTACTTTTGCTATAAGACATTGCTCCTTGCCAGATTTCATGATTCTCAATCAACTGGAAATACCCTAAACGGCATTTAATCCGTGTTTTAATATATATCACACTATTAAACTATCGGCACTTTTTGTTTACTTTCAACAACGCAACAAGCTCATCCCAAGCAGCACACAAGCTGTATAAGAGCTTATACAGCCCTTAAAATGCTGAAACTAGAGTTATAATGGCTGTATAAGCTCTTATACTGCTTTTGTGCTACTTTGTTTGTTTGTATGTTTAGTTCAATTCTTACAGATAAATTTTAAACTATTTTCTGTTAATAAAATGGGCCCACATCTATCGATCCGGAATCGGCTTAAGCCGATCAAAAAAAGCTTTATGTCCATGCAATAAGGGCGTTAAAAACGTACATACATAGACTGTTTAAATCATTACCCTCCTTTTAGCTTTGCGCAGTCGGGTAAAAACAGAGGTTATGTTTCCCAAAAACTTTGTTTAAAATAAGCGTTATCATGTGGGTAGTCTCACCTCTATTGCGATGGCGCCAACACCGCCAACGCAGCGCGGGCGCATCAAGACGAACGGCTAATCTCTTGCTATTATTATTATAACAAACTGTTATTAATTATTGCCTATTATTTAATTACAGACTATGTGCAACGCATCCCACAATAACATTAATATGCCCTTTGAATTCACTATAAACTTTAAAGGGTGTTTAGGTAAGTGTGGAAAAGTTAGATTCGTGTAGGTTTAAAGCCACGACCAGATTTTGTCTAGCTCCTCCTAGGGCCGTATTAATAAACTCATCTCAACTCTGATCCCCGTCACAAGATGCGTCAAAAATGACGGTTTTCTATGGATAGACGTTTATTTTGACGTATCTTGAGACGGGGATCACAGTTGAGATGAACCACTTAGGTCCGTTAAAAAAAAAGGCCCCTAGACTCCTCATCTTAGGTTGCTTTTTTACGAGAGATGTGAGAGGTAGCTAAACGGTGATGTCAAAGCTTTCCATTTCCACCAGTGCTAAGCTAAGCTATGAAAATAAACGATCCTGATTGGTGGATATCAACCTTAGCAGAACTCGAGAGATCTACGTTTAGTAAAGCTGAGATCTTTTTGCCACCTTCCGTCTTCAATATTAAATCAGCTCTTAATAATTGTCAGTGCTTAGTCATCAGATTTACAATTTTTACATATGTATGCATTCCTTTTAGCTTATTTCAATGACGGAAATAGGTTTCTTCAAATTAACTTACAAGATTTGCATCAACAAATAAACATATGAAGTTATTAACACCTTGCTCTTCACTAAAATATGCATGCATTTTCTTCACTTATCTTCACTTAATTCATAAGGATACTTAACTGTACCAAGCTAATAACATAACTACCTATTAATTATAAAACTATACGTCCGCTAATATGTCACTTAATTACTACATCGGTCTACCTAGGCTGTAATATTAGTAAGAATGATCACGATCACGCGCACGCGACGCATGAATAAACCATGCGCACAAATTGACGCAATTGGTTGCGTAATTACACCTCGCTACTACACCATGTGGTGGTTCCTTTAACTCATTCTGTTACACGCCAGGGGTTTTTGAGGTCTAGCCAAGTGCCACACGCTCCGTAGCGTTTCAGGGCCCTTAGCCAAGATGCATTAACTGCACGTCACTGATAGATCACGTGATACGAAGAGTCACGTGATGTACCAGTGACGCGATTGGTTTAAAAACGAAACGCTATTCGTTAGCGTAATGTCTAATCTTGGCTAAGAGCCCTGTTCATTTCGTTTTCAAAGCAATCGCGTCACTGGTAGATCACGTGATACGATAAGTCAGGTGGTCTACGACTAAAAACGAAACGTACTTCTGTTTCTGTTCTACGCTACGGAGCGTGTGGCACTTGGCTATAGGCTCTGTTCTGCTAGGAGGCGAACGGGGAGAGCAAGGCAGCGCTTCGCGTATACAGGGTGTTTTTTTATTCGTCTAAAAATTTTGGGGGTTAAATCAGTAAGTCATACTGACCAACTTTCACTATGGGACCAACCCCGAAATCGCGAAAAAAAAATGGACCATCCCATTTTGGTTAGTCAGCTGACGATGTTTTGTATGGGAGAGTCGAATTTTTTTTTCGCGATCTAGAAGTATATTTAAGCCGTAATTTAAGATATTGGTTTATAAATGTATGATTCAAATTGGTTTGATTTGCATATTATGATATATGTATTTTAGTCAGTAGTGTGTGTGTGTAGTAGTAGTGTTTCTTAATCGTCAAGTAAATACCTGTCAAATAAATTTAGCTCTTTCCCTTTCTTACACTTGTAAATAGACGAAGAGAGGGCTATCTTTAACTAACAGATGAATTTACTTGTCGATTGTGAAACAGGCCCTTAAGTATTTATCTATGGGCCTAGTAGCCGAAAAATAAATGTATTTGAATTAACTTATAATGTATAGACGATCATAAGTGTCATAACAAAAAAAAGCAAGCTTTGAATACCATGCGTGCGCGTGCGCGTGTTTGTGTGTTTTAACGTGACTTTGCATAATTTTGATGGAAAGTGGCAAAAGTCAAATCGGTACAAAGGCCGTATCTCGCGATCTACTCTCGGTTTCGGCCAGGACTGCGCACGAGTCTGTTTCGGCGACTTTCTCTGCGATCGCCGACAGCGATATGGAAAACAGAGCACTTGCGCTCTCTTCGCTAATATCACTTAAGTTTTCGTGAGAATATTGGATTGTGAAATTGTTTTATGGAGAAACTACACGGAGAAAAAAATATTTTACAATAATACTAGATTTTATTGTAGTTATGATTCTGGTGTAGGAAAACAGATTTCAGCTCCATAGCTGATTTTTAACAGATTTATTTTTTAATGACAACAAGTCATATTTTTATTAATACTAAAATATTGTAGTTAATATATTCTGTGTACACGAAAACTTTGATATTGTAGTGGTTACTATCTAATAGTTACAGAGTAAAATATGCATTTAGCGTCCAACAGGTTTTGTATACTACACAACATTTGTTTCCTACGATACTAGGTAAATGGTAATAGGTACTAGAAATTATGTTGTACAGAAGTAGGATTTTATATTAATGTGTAAAAAACGTATTGAGTATATGTGACAACTATAGTTGTTTAAATAAGTGTCTCGTCCTGACTTTTATTACCTTTTATTACTAAGCGACTATTGCGATTTTCACATTTTTATAGCGATTTTATCAAGACACTTTCATTTTAAATCATAAGCGTTAAGTCTTACGTTAGATAATGGAATAGATCATTTGCCATCTCGTGCTTGCATGCTAGGGGGCCTGATGATTATGATATCCAAGCAAGATTCCAATGTGTAACTTATATATTTATACTATAGACAAAAACATGCTTACGAAGATTCGGAAACAGATAATCCTGCTCATCAAATTGCCCCTGCCAGGTATCAAACCTAGCTCTCGCTAGCTTTGTAACTTAGCTAACAGGCTTCAGTTTATTTACCCGACGAAGCGAAGCAAAAAGAAGGGTAATGTGGTGTACAGTCAATGTATGTATATGTTCCACTCTAGCTCCTAAACTATTGGACTGATTTTAATAAATGGGACGTCATGATTGGTCAAAAACGTGCGAGTGTCATGGGCTATATAAAAATTATAAGGGTGCGTCATACTAGTCATTAGTCAGGTTTTAGTTTTTAGGGTCAGGTTAGGTTATTTTAATTATCTATTTCATCATCATGTCAGCCGAACGAGTTCCCCCTGTTTTGGCATAAATTTGTAAGTAATAATTCTTTGTGGCATAACCTATATAGCCATAATTGGCTTTGCGCATAAACTGTTATCGCAGCATCTACATTCGCATAGTTTGATTTGGCAAAATTACGATTGTCCGAATATTATTTGGTCATATTTTTCATGCTCCGAATCATGTTTTGCAGGAATATGTTTAGTTCTAACCTAACCTACTTTTCTGATATAAGTTAAGTTTATAAGTTAGTTTCGGACAATCGATAACATGCCAAATAAAATTATGCTAAACCGAATTATGCGTAAAAATACACTGAGAAAAAGGAATTAATGAAGTTTGTTAAATGAAACCAAACTTCGTCTACGTGTGGCTAAAACAAGGGACTACAAAACTAAGGCAACACCTAACCAAATCAGTCGAGTTAAATAACATTAACTGTTTTATTCCTTACAGACAAATATTTTGTTAAATCAACAAAACTTTAATAACGCCTAATCAAATTATGGTTATTTCTGAATTAACCGAAATAGTTTGGTTAAATATGTTTCTCATTGTAATCTGTCATACTAATAGTATGCGAACTTAATTTCGGACTAACTCATTTTTGAGATATTACAAGTTATGCCGAATAAGGTTTCTGCTACATTATGCCAAGCGAAAACCGATTATGCCAAGTCTGTTATGCTAAAGCAGTTTCGGACAATAATTTTTATGCCAGATAGAGGGAACCCCAGCCGAACGTTCACTGGACATAGGCCTTCCCCAAGGATCTGATACGTGTGTTGTGTACTTACTCGCCTGTCCATTGGTCTTGCTGTGCCCGTTGGCGAGGGGCGCCAGGGGCGGGGCGGGGGCGGGCGGCGCGGCGTGTCGCGTGCGCATGAACTTCTTCATGGCGCGAGGGGCGGCGCGGGCGCGCCTCGTAGAGGCTCCGACATCGTAAGCTGCAGGGAAGATACAGCTAAGTTACGTTCACTTTTCTTTTCTTCGTACTCTTCGTATACACTTGGATTTGAAGGAATTTGTGTGTAATTACTAATTACTAGTGGTCGAAATAGGTAGTGCTAACTTCTTGTCTCAACTGGACGCATGGAAATACATTATTGAATGAACATGTATCAAATTCAGGTAAATAAACACTACCTACCTATTCCGACTTTTGGCAATTACCACTCCTGCGCACTCAGCTATTCGAATGTGCAGGTTCCCTCTAGATATATTTTTGGTGATTTACCGGAAGAGCATTGGGAGTTAGAACATCTCGTACATGGCGATCGCTATGGTTCTAACGCGATACCTTAATTATTAAGAAGAAAAAAAAATATATATTTACAACAACGAACACAATAAACAATTAAAATATCATAAACGTACACAGTAAAGTTATAGCGAAACGGTCCCAACTCAGCTTGTGCTGGCTGTAAGCCAACGCTGGTCTTCCGTTGAGACCGCTCGGCGAGAACACAAACAATACATTTTTCATTTCAAATGACAGACAAAACACGAAACAGCAATAAAAAAGCAAGTAAACGAAAAGAAAAACAACAAAAAACAACAGACAGGTGAGTGTGTACAGGCTTCTTAAGTACGGACAGCGCCCGGGCGGCAATTACTAGAACTACAAGGAACCTTCCTTATCTATGCGCATGCATGAGCGCATACGTAAAATATAAAATACCTATATAATTATAATCTGTGGTGTATAAATACATTAAGGTATCGTACGAGTATTAAGGCTTAATAGGTTATCGAGTCGACATTCCAAGCGACTACGCTACTGACAATAGACCGAAGCTCTTTGAGCAGGTTGGCTGGTTATTTGAAGCAGGCAAACGCAGGAATTTGGAGAACTAATTTTCTTATAATAACTAATAAGAGCACTAATAACTGGGAACTGACCGGAAGAAGCACGATTAGGGAGTCGTGGAGATCAAGAGGAGAGGCCTTTGCCCAGTGGGACAGCCAAACAGGCTATTAAAAAAAAAAATAAGAGCACACATTTTGTGTTAATTACATGTTGGTAGAGCGCGCAAGAGGCGCGATTCGCCGTAGTAAAAAACAGACAAAGCACTATAAAGAAGAATTTTATTAAGGCTACGTTCAAGATGATTCTTTTGGATTTCCAACATCTAGTTTAATCTAGATTTTGGGTTATTTCCGAGACCGGTCGCCATCGGATCTTGACGATCAGAGAATAATATCTCCACAAATTAAGTAAAAACAGACAAGGACAACAATACAATCGGCGAACTATTTTGTCTTTGAACATAATGTTACTTGGCATAAATCCTTATCTACCCTAGCCTAATTTCCTGATATCTGACTGATACGGTCAGTATTTGTTTGTCCCACTTTCACATCAAAACTGATCAATAGATTAGCAATTCCAGAAATAATTCTACACCATTAGAATCGTTGTTAAAGAGGTTTTAAACAACGGTAGTTTTAACTCTTTGACCTCCCTAACTTCGTACAAAGTGCATACGTTTAGTATAATGGTGCATCGGATTCCTTCACATAGAATAATGGGCCCACAACGTGACCTGCATCGCAACGAGAAGCGCGTGCGCAAGCTAACTGCCAATAAACCATATTATGTAGACCCCTGGATATAGAGGAATTACACGGGAAAGAAGATGGAATATACTGGTTAGTTTAGCCTGCTTGATTTAGTTTTGAAGTGTTGCTACGAAGTAAAGGTTAAAATGTTATCTGTGGTTTAAATAAAGTGATCGGTTTTGATTAAAGTCTACGTCATAATAACTAACTCCACGGACGCCAACAGGATAATGCTTGTGCCAAAGCGTGCCTTACGCACGTTAGCCGGGGTAAAACCCAGACACTTCTGCAGGAGCTTCTGATATTGAAGCACTAATCAGTTTATGTATTCCAGATAATTATGTTCGTAAGAAATAATATTTCTTCTTTTGCACGCGTTAATAACAATCTTGGCAAGGAGCTCCGCCACACCGGGCGTTTGAGAACAGTTCCCCGTCGCATGGCACTTGCAGGTAAGAACCTGCCGTCATCGGTCTCACCTACTATGAACATCTACCCGCCAAACTTAAAGATGAACAATGCGACGAGACATTTAAACACCAGCTGAGAAACCTTTTATTGGATAATCCATTATACTCCGTAGATACAGGCGCCGCCTAGTATGGAGTCCAAGGGACATTTTCTGTATGTATTCTTGTGCTTGGTCTATCAATAAACTTTCTTTATCTTTTATCTTTAAATGAATTTATGGAACTTAATTTATAAATATGTGACGTTCTCAATATAAAGGGACCTTATGGAGGAAGGCAGTTAAGCTCTTCTTATTCTCGTAACTATACAAATACTATGGTAACAGTTCTAAAAACGGCGTAACCGCCTGCCTCCATAAGGTCTCTGTATATCGAGAACGTCACATATTTATAAATTAAGTTCCATAAATTCATTTAAAGATAAATACGAAGTACGAAGTAATCCTATTTCTCAAAATATCGTGTATTTCAATTGTTAAGCGATCACAGGGCCTAGTACAGTCAAACAATTTGATTCTATGAATGAAATGTCAAAGTGACATAACAATCTAAATCATGAGAGACTTCAAGATTTGTTTTATAACGTCACTTTGATATAAATAAATTCAACATCAATTGATAGGATCAGCGAAAGTGGCCAAATATATCGCAACACACCTTTATTACTATAGGAATAAGAATGTGTGGCGATATATTTGGCCATTTTGACTGCTTCTATCTATTTGATGCTGACTGTAGTTGACTGTGACTGTGGTTGACTGTACAAAAGTGAAGTATATGAAACGAATTCGCATTGAATCATAAACACAAAACAGAGAGAATAAATAAGCAGACTTTGTTTGATAATAATCACAACCAGTAATCTACACCCGCTCTAAGAAATGATTATAAATGTAAACAAGCTTTGATTGAATAACTGCTTGTTGATACACTTGCACAATCACTACATAGTATAAAACAAAGTCGCTTCCCGTCGTCTGTCCCTCTGTATGTACCTACGCTTAGATCTTTCAAACTACGCAACGGATTTTAATGCGGTTTTCACCATCAGATAGATAATTTTTCATGAAGGTATGTATATAATAGAACCCGGAGCAAAGCGAGGGCGGGTCGCTAGTAATTCAAATAATTAATGAAGCAATTAATTAATCGAATCAATCTATTGAATTCAGAATCAAATTTGATGTAATAATAACGGTTCTTACGATTAAATTAGTCGGTAACGGTCCTGCATTTATCGGAAACATTCTGAATCGGTTTTGTTTTCATGCAGCCGTCGATGAGTATACCTACTTGGGCCACTTCACAAACCGACCAGACAAAGAGAAAATGCCTGGAGGAGCTACTGATCCATGAGGAAACTGATGAAGTGTACCCTTCACTAAAACGAAAACGCATCGACATGGGCATCCTGCCCATTCTGAATCGGTTATCAGAAGAAAAACAATAGGAAACAGGTAGACAGGAAGTCACAACATCCTGATCGGTTTCTTCCTTATTAATAACGTTAAGCAAGTCGGTACAGTGCAATGGCTTTTAAAAAGTGTCGGGTTCGGGTCAAATCGGATCGCAAAATAGCGAATGAGAGAGAGAGAGAGAGAAACACACCCGAAAGTTATTCAAAGAGCTAGATTTTAAATACGATCTGGCGCTAAGGCTTTTGGTATACAAAAGACATCAACGCGTTCACAGTTATTCCTATTTACTAGGAAATAAAAAGTTAAAGATATTGATAAACCGCGAAAAAAATCGACCGAAAAAATGTACGGAAGGGTCAATTTTTTTTCGTGTTTCGGGGTTGGTCCCATAGTGAAAGTCGGTCAGTATGACTTACTGATTTAGTCTCCAAAATTTGGACACTGAATTTAATTTCATCCTGTATAATATTACAAAGCTAATAAAACATGTAGGATACTATAAATTATAATATAATTATTCTAGTACGGAATTAAAATGATCGGCATCTCAAGTTTCAAGAGTTGCGTCATTTTGTCAACTAAATCCGACTACTCAAGTTAAACTTAGGTGCCGTCTGTTTGGCAAACGTTGCCCAGGAGTATCCTATTACATTACACTATAAAAGTATACCTAAAACCTCTAACTCCATCTGTGTGTGTGTGAAATTCTGCTGAATGTATTCCGTTACGGGTATTGTTTCTAAAATTCCTGCTTAATTTCCGACGTTTCTCTTTGAATAAGCTTAGGCATTTGGCACATATATGACGTTCTCAATATAAAGGGACCTTATGGAGACAAGCGGTTAGGCCGTTTTTAGAACTGTTACCATAGTATTCGTATAGTTACAAGAATAAGAAGAGCGTAACTGCCTTCCTCCATAAGGTCCCTTTATATTGAGAACGTCACATATTTCATCATCATCAGCCGCAAGACGTCCACTGCTGGACAAAGGCCTTCCCCAAGGTTTTCCACAATGATCGGTCCTCTGCTGCTGTCATCCAGCGGTTTCCCGCGACCTTTATCAGATCGTCGGTCCAACTTGTTGAAAGCCTGCCGACACTTCGTCTCCCAGTTCGCGGTCGCCACTCTAGAACCTTTCCATTCTAACGGCCATCGGTTCTACGAGCAATGTGCTCCGCCCACTGCCACTTAAGGTTTGCTATTCGGTGAGCTATATCAGTTACTTTTGTTCTCCTGCGGATCTCCTCATTCCTGATTCGATCTCGCAAGGAGACACCCAGCATAGCTCTTTCCATCGCCCTTTGAGTGACCTTGAGACTTCTTATGGGGCCATTGTAAGCACATATTTATATCTATAAAATACAAATGTTCGTTCCTATTCAAGCCGCGGATAGATTAGGTTACCTTGGGTTCAAAATTTGCCATTTTCGTTAATTAGTCTGAAAAATACTTATCACACCGTAATAAGCATACATCCCACCTTCCAACAGGTGCAAGGGGGACAGGGCGACTTCGGTTAAATGGGAGGCTTCGTTAAACACAAGGATTAGGCTCCGCTTCAATGGAAACAGTCAAGCGGAGACGAGATGTGGATTACAACCAATGTGATTGGTCGATTCCTACACAGCTCTCCGCACTGCTCGTCTCCGCTTCTATGGAAAGGCAGCCTTATACGGAGGTCTAGGGATAGACGTTAGGATTGACTTATAGGATAGGTAATAGCGGGCTATTTTTCCGCTGGCCCCCATGCAAGCACTAGATAAAATTTAACAGGTGCTAGGGAAATAAATACATCTATTCCATATTCTAACGTAAGACTTAACGCTTAATAAAAGTGTCCAATCTTGATAAAATCGCTATAAAAATGTGAAAATCGCAATAGTCGCTTAGTAATAAAAGAAAATATAAAGACGCGACACTTTTATTTTAAACCTTAAGCGTTAAGTCTTACGTTCGAATATGGAATAGATTCATTTCCCTAGCACCTGTCAAATCGTATCTCGTGCATGAGCCCGCAGCTCAACGACTTAACGCCTATTTTGCACGAGTGGGATAATGGCGCCATCCCATCCCAGTTCTACCAGGAAGCCTAGCAGATCCTTGATGTTGTCGACGACTTTTCCATGTTTGTTGACTTAAGTTGTTTTGCGTTTAACGTTGCGATAGACGATCCAACATGACGAGGACATGAACAGGGACGTCAGGAACAGAATAGATGCCGAGTGGATGAAATGGCGACAGGTCCCGGGGGTCAGATTCGACCTGCAAATGCCCCTAAAGCTCAAGGGTAAAATCTATAAGACCGTTGTAAGATCGGTCATGTATGGATCTGAGTGTTAGCCAAATAAGGAGAAGGATGAAAGGAGTGTGCATGTGGCGGAGATGAGGATGTTATGAGTACGTGTGGTGTAACTAGAATGGATAAGATTAGCAATTAATATGTCAGTAATATGAAAGTAGCACCGATTACAGAAAAGTTGAGGAGTAATAGATTAGCGTGGTATGGGGTATTTCATCACTTTATCGAAACACCTTTCATCGAACGTATCATTTCATCGAAAGCTAATTTCTGCTGAAACCTTATTGTTTTCAGGTTATCTTAAGCATGGGTTACGTAGGTTAGGTTAGGTTAGACCTGACACCACCAAAAAAATTATAACTCCTGCACGTGGAAATTAGCTTCCGATGAAATGATACGTTCGATGAAAGGTGTTTCGATAAAGTGATAGCTACCCGTGGTATGGACGTGTAATGAGCAGGAAGAACACATAACAAAAAGAGTACTGAGCATGAATGTAGTTGGATATAAGGGTAGAGGAAAACTGAAAGTGTGGATATATTGTGTGAAGAATATGTGGATAAAAGGTGTGAGTACCTAGTTAACAGCTGATAGAGGAGAGTGAAAGAAAATAGCATGTTTTGCCGACCCTGCCTAGTGTAGGACAAGGACAGGAGGATGACGGACAGTGAACAATTTTAATTGTTGTGCGACCATAGATTAGAACCATGTCATAATGACAGCGTCAAGCCATTGTTTTAAACGTACACGATTTTCACACATACTAATACAGGGTGTTTTTTTATTCGTCTTAAACATTTTGGGGGTTAAATCAGTAAGTCATACTGATCAACTTTCACTATGGGACCAACCATGGGACCAACCATGGGATGTTTAATGGGAGGGTAAAATTTTTTTCGCGATTTCGGCGTTGGTCTCATAGTGAAAGTTGGTCAGTATGACTTACTGATTTAACCCCCAAAATGTTTAAGACGATTAAAAAAACAGCCTGTATAATACTTGAAGTTAAAACGGGACAACAACAACACAAACAAGAAATAATTTACGAGAAATAAATTACGCGTATTCGTCACTGGCTCTCTGTTCTGTACTGGCTCAATTAAAGTTATTGACGGTACCTTTACGTTTTTACAGATTTCTTTCATCATCGTCAACTTTCGCAGAGAGTTTTTGTATGAAAGATTTATTGATGATATTTCATTAAAGAAACGAGTTATTTCCTGGATTTTCTAGCACTACTTTTTTGATAGGTTATAGAAACTGAAAGCCTTGATTGAAGCTTAAAGTACTCACCAAAATATCAGATTTTGACCTTGTAAAAATATCACAGCTTTTTAATTGTGCACTAATTAACACACGAAAGGTATTGAGTTTTAAAAGCCAATCTTACTTTTCTTAATTTTCTAGGACAGAGAAAACCTCTGTCGCTATGTGAAATTAAAATAGGAATGTGTTGTTACCCCAAGAACAGCACAAATAAACAAACACTGCGGAGATACTTATAATTAAACTTTAATTACCGTTGGTTCAGAATAACTTTAATAAAATTAAGTGAATTCACGCCGAACACTTATTTCCATCAACCTAATTTAACATAACGGTGTTCATATAGCCGAGTAATGGCATCACATTCGCGCTTACTGTCTCGCCCTAGAACGAAGACAGCGGTACACCGCGTCACTAACTCACTCGCGTGTGCGCAGCTCAGCTGGCGCGCTTGGACTGAGGAGTACTGAGGACTCTTTGGAGTGAGGGCCGCGCGGTAACCGAGATTGGGATAGCCATTAGGGTTCCGTGGTTTACGTGGTTGATAACATTTGGAGGTGATTTTTATTAACGGGACAGATTTTTCGCGAATTTTAGAAATAAGGCCCTTGTAAAAATGTTTGATGAATATTAACAACTAGCGACCCGCCCTCGCTTCGCTCCGGATACTATTATATACCTACATAAACCTTCCGCGAAAAATTATCTCACTGATGGTGAAAACCGCATTAAAATCGTACATACAAACAAAGGTACAGACGGCGGGAAGCAACTTTGTTTTATACTAGGTATGTAGTGATTTTGAATAAATAAATATCAGGGGACAATCTCACACAAATTGACGTAATCCAAAACTAAGCTCAATGCTTGTAATATGGGTTTATGGGTACCTACAGTCACACCACGGGATCGTTGAGCCACTTGCTAACATTCCTAATTCGGTCGGGTTGTCAAATCGTCAAATTCCAATAGCAATATACCGTGTACGATTAGACAACCCGACCGAATTAAGAATATTAGCAAGTGGCTCAACAATCCCATGCTATGACTGTACTATAGGCAACGATAAATATATTTATTTTGACGAATACATACTTAGAAATCAACCATAATTAATTCTTAATTAGAGTGCGACGACCTAAGGCCAGGTTAGAGAGCTCTTGGCTCCTAAATTCAAGTTATCAGAAACTTTGTATAATTCAATCTTTGCAAACGCATTCGCAGTCACACGTTAGTGGACATTCCGTAAGCTGAACTATTTTCATTTCACAACACTTTTTTATGAGAACCTACGGAACTTTCAAGCTGAGGTCAACTTACAACTTACTTGACTTGGTCTTATTTCACGCGTGTACAACAAAAACATGTCACATCATTTTGATTACCAAACCAAGTAGGTATTGGCCAATATTTAGGTTTTAGAAGTTATATAAGTACGTACCTTAACTTGCATACGACGTGGCCATCAATCAAAGAGTACCTAAATATTTAATTTCATAACAACGGTCAAGGGTGAAACGCGTTTACTTCTGCGAGCCCTAATATGGTTGTGTTTATCATGTGGATATTTATTTAATATTTATTGCACAAAAATACAAATTTGAGTACAAAAGGTGAAGTTAATGCCTAATGGCATTCTCTACCTTGACCTTTGGGCAAATAGAAAATTGTAGGTGGTGCAAAATACATACATAAACGATAAACCAGTTCTGACCAGTATGTGAGTGAGAGTGACGGATGCTTTGCCCACACTTATCCACCGCGATAAAGGCGACCATAAAGCGCGTCACACACGGAGCTATAATATATATTATAGGTCGGTATATTACGATATTTATTTATTTATTGATATATTTTCCTTACTAGTTGACAGACTCCATACACGCAGCTATAATATATATTAATATATATTATAGCTGCGTGTGTGGACTCTGTCAACTAGTACGGAAAATATACCTTTTTTTTATTATAAATGGGTTTGCGTTTGACTTCAGTCTCACCTGATGTTAAGTGACGACGAGGTCGAAGATGGTACACGCTTACCCAGAAAATGCCTATTCACTCTTGCCTTGAAAACACCAAGGTTATAGGATTCCGGGAATACAGACGCAGGGAGAGCATTCCACTCCTTGGCAGTGCGAATAAGACATGACGCAGGAAACCGCTTCGTCCGAACTGATGGAAATTCGACTACATGAGGATGGAAGCCCTCCCTGCGTCTGGAAGACCGATTGGAGAAAGTGGAGGGTGGGATGAGGTCGTGTAGTTCCTGGGCACACTCTCCAAAATACACCTTGTAAAATACCGAAAGACAAGCGACTTTACGCCGATGTTCCAAACTTTGAAGTTTGGTTTTGACGAGCGAATCGTCGCCTATGAGTCTCCGAGCTCTTCGGTCCACCGAGTTCAACGCGTTCAGCTGATATTTGGCAGAGCCATCCCACAGGTGGCAGCAGTACTCCATACACGAACGAAGTTGTGCTTGATATAAGTAGAGCAGCTGTTCCGGTGTGAAGTACCGCCGAACCTTAAAAAGGATGCCAAGTTTTTTGGCAGCGGTTTTCGCTTTTAACTCGATAGACCGGCCGAAGTTTAGGTTAGATGAAACATCCACACCTAGGAGCTCGAGGTGGTCGATCAACGGTCAAGGTGTATTCTGGAAAGTAGGATACCTAAACTATACGAAAATATATCGTGCCTTGCTATAATATATTAATATACCAAAATATATATTATAGCTCCGTGTGTGACGCGCCTTATAGCTGCGTGTGTGACGCGCCTAATACGTGTGCTGCTCGGAATTTAGTTTGCTCCGTATATCAAATATATTTTTTATCAGGCTAAATCATAATCCTTAATACTATTGTTTGTTTGTTTGTTCTGACTTCGCGGTGCATCGCCTTAACCAACCGACGTAAAATGCAAACATAAAATGACATTGGTGCAGACAGTTTATAGCGCGGAGACGAACTTAGTGCCTGGCCACGACTTTGAGCGACCGGCGAGCGATTTCCGAAGACATTGCGTGTAATGCCAAGCTGTGCGTTGAGCGTCTTAACGTACAGTCGAGGACAGAAAGTTGTTTACACTTTTTCACCTTATTCCATTGTAATAAGGTCCAAAAGTGTACAATGAAGAGAGACTCGCTCGTCGCCGTCGCTACCGCACAAAGTCGTGGGCCGTCAGGCTACTTTTTATCCCGAAAAATCGGAATGAACCCCGAGGGAACACCCATAAACTTCTTCGCAGACGGAGTCGCAGATTCAGATTCAGATTCAAATATTTATTCAGTAAATTGGCCACATACGGGCTCTTTTACACGTCAGTAATATAGAGTGAATCTACCAGCGCTTCGGACAAGACCATCATTGCGGAGAAGAAGCGCCGCAAGAAACTCCAGCAGAAGGTCATTTTTTCCAATATAAAATACAATAATACTTAAAAGTAAGTTACATTACAAGGTAATAAAGTAACAAATATTAATTATTAGAACTAGCACAAATGAAAACATTACAAATGTAAGGTCAAATACGTTACACTAAATGTAATGACTAGGAGAACAACACGACGAGGTCTCTTCGTCAAAAGCCATAACTAGAATAATTAACTGAACAAGTCCTTGCAGACGTGAACAGACCGGACCCCACAAACAGCACCCGTTCACGAGTATGACGCGTATCTCAGCCATCGCCTCCCTCAACCATATGTTCGGGAAGGTGGCGACCCGATCAACGACGCCGCCGTAAGCAAAGACCTTTGAGCGAGCATGACGTGCTCAAGCTGCCGGACAACATGAAAGTAATATTGTGTGAAATAGCTGTCCGGCGAGAAACATCACAGTGTGCTCTCATTTAAAAGCGTCTTGTATACACAAGAACTAATAGAGTACAAAAGTACATACATACAATTTCGTGTTTGAATACAGTTTGCTTAAAGGCATTTTACGTTTCAAGATAGTAACGTCAAAATATCCTAGACTTAAGAAAATACCTTAAATAAGTAATAGCCTAGACACTACTTAAATACATCTTGGTCACCAATGAAGTCATTTACAGTATAGTATGCCCTACCCATCAAGCAGCGCTTGATGTGAGACTTGAATTTATTGAACGGCATATTGACGATATCAGATGGTATCTTATTGTAGAAACGTACACAGTTCCCCGCAAACGAAGTGCTTACCTTACGGAGACGGTGACCTGGAAGAGCGAGCTTATCCCTATTTCTAGTATTTAAATTATGAACGTCGCGGTTATGCCTAAACTCATGTATGTGTTTGCGTACATACATGATATTCTCAAAGATATACTGCGACGCGACTGTAAGAATATTGATTTCTTTAAATTTATCCCTAAGCGAAACACGAGACCCCAATTGATATATAGCACGTACAGCCCGCTTCTGTAATACAAAGATGGTCTGGATGTCAGCCGCTTTTCCCCACAGCAAAATTCCATAACTCATAACACTATGGAAATAACTATAGTACACAAGTCTCGCCGTCTCGACGTCAGTAAGTTGTCGGATTCGCTTTACCGCAAAAGCCGCTGAACTAAGTTTACCTGCAAGTGTGGATATATGCGCACTCCATTGCAGTTTTGAGTCCAGAGTGACACCTAGAAATACTGTTCTATCTTCGAATTCCAGTGTCTCATCCTTCAGTCTTATACTAGCAGACAAAAGCTATAATCAATATTGACGACGCGGTTAGCCTAGTTGGCAGTGAACCTGCCTACGAAGCTTGCGGTCCCGGGTTCGAATCCCGGTATGGACAAATATTTGTGTGATGAGCGCGAGTATTGTTCCTGAATCATGGATGTTTTCTATGTATTTAAGTATGTATTTATCTATATAAGTATGTTTATCGTTGTCTAGTACCCATAGTACAAGCCTAGAGCTTAGTTTGGGACTAGGTCCATTTGTGTGAAATTGTCCCTGATATTTATTTATTTATTTATATAATTAGGTACATCGTAACTCACGGTACGGTAACGGTACTCGTAGGTATATAGATAAATAAACATTTAAATATATACATAGATGGTAAACTTTTAAAACGTTTGGTGCTCATGCTTACCGCGGAGATCGAATCTGAGACCGCCAGGTCCGCCAGTTTCGTAGCGTAGTTTACTAACCTACTTTATTTTCAGAAAAAAATATTTCGTTATTTCCTTCTTTTTCATTTTAGACATCATTGGGAAGGTTTTATCCTCCAATGGACGTCTTTCGGCTGATAATCCGATTATAAGGCTGCCTTTCCAAAGCAGCGGAGACGAGCGGAGCGGAGAGGAACGGAGCTGTGAAAAGAGGTATGTGATTCCGCACTGAGGCGGAGACGAGCGAAATTTGATACAGTCGTCTCCGCTTGACTGTTTCCATTGAAACGGAGCGGAGACGAGATGTGGATTACAACCAATGTGATTGGTCGATTCCTACACAGCTCCTCTCCGCTCCGCTTGTCTCCGCTTCTATGGAAAGGCAGCCTAACGCTGGGCGTAAACTGAGACGCAGGCGACGCAATTTCACGCAGCACAGGGCAGAGCCGAAATCTGTCCCCTTTCTACAACGAGGCACAGAGCAGGACAGACAGATGTCTGCGTTGCACGTGCCTGCGCCGCAGCGTACGCAGCTTCAAGGAAGTTCATGTATTACAGAATCTGCTCTGTACTGCGCTACGTCGCCTACATCTCAGCATACAGCGCGTGCAGGCGGTTTAAAACCGTATGGACAGTGGTTTAAAACTAAATTTCGCATGACCTACCTTGGCAGATATAAAACAAATGGGCTTGTTTGAAACCGTGTAGCACTAAGCCTACGTCCGAGTCAACGGAGACTGCTGTTTTGGTAACTACCTACACTTACTCGTACATGTGTGAAGTTAAAAAAGTTGGGCACGCTAACTCACGCAATTTTTTCTATGAAACTCCGCTGTGCAACCAAATTACCCATACAATTGTAATTACACGGTAGGTTTTGCTGTTAGTTTTGCCACAGTCACCGCTGTGACTGACGGATAACCAACCGTCTAATGCGATGACTGATGTTTGCATGATTATCCAGTTATTTTGATTTTTGCATCAATCACCATCAGTCATGACTGATTGAATTGACTGACGCAAAACCTATCGTCTAAAGGACGCCTAAGGACACTTTTCGTCGCAAAACGGAAATTTTCGCCTTCGTTGTTTGTACCTATGGATAACTACGCTTAACTATTTGCTAATTATTTCCAAATTTTGAACTCGACCTACTTAGTGATAGTTTCTTCTGTTACATTTCTTGACCTACTTAATTAATTCCTAAATTAATTAGGTTCATTCGGTCCCGAATTTTCTGCAAAATATTTTTGCCACTTTTTGTCCTTTCGTCACCCCAAGATACCTTTTGCAACCATAAAAACTGGGCAAGTGCGAGCCGGACTCGCGCACTGAGGGTTCCGTACACATTTGGCTGGGTTTTAGTACCTATTTGTTGTTATTCTATAGGGTTTGTTCTATAATCATACCAAATTTGACGCTTGTATGTTTTACCGTTTCTTGGACGTTGAAAAAAAAACTTTTCTCGTATGGGGATCCCCTTTATTATTTCACTTTATTATTATTATTTTATTTGTTAGTAAATCCGTCGTAATAACACATATTCTGAAAAAAAAACGGTTCAAAAGATACAGCTCTTTATAGTTAGGACAGACAGACGGACGGACGGACAGCGTAGGCGTCGTATTAATAGGGTCCCTTCGGGTACGGTACCCTAAAAATAAAATTTGCCCTCATGACAAATAAACTATTTTAGAAATAGGCTTGTAGGTCAACACTTGTATTACCATACCTACGCAAGGAATCAGCTGAAGACGTCTACGTTTAACAAAAAACCGGTCAAGCGCGAGTCAGACACGCACACGAAGGGTTCCGCAGCATCGTACAAGACAAGAGATACAGCGATTGTTAAGGTCGAGCAAAAAACGCCGGTAAAAATCACGTTTCTGGGGAGTTTAAAAAAAATAGCACACCATTCACTTTTTCTTCAGAATTGTGAAAAAAATTGCACGTTGGTTTGGACCACCATTCTGAACAAGAAAAATAGAATTCCTGATATATCCCCAAAAAGTTGTATGGAATTGTCCGTTTTGTTACCTAAATTCAATACATTTCTTGGTAACAAAACTGACAATTCCATACACCTTTTTGGGGACATATCAGGAATTTCTATTTTTCTTGTTCAGAATAGTGGTCCCAACCAACGTGCAATTTTTTCCCCAAACCCGAAGAAAAAGTGAAAATTGTGCTATTTTTTTAAAACTCCCCTTCTTGTAAATTCCCTTTAATTTTTCATTTTATTTTATTTTTACTAATTTGTTGTTATAGCAGCAATAGAAATACACACTCTGTGAAATCTGTGTGCTCTGACGGACACCTCACCTCACCTTCCCGAACATATGGTTGAGGGAGGCGATGGCTGAGATACGCGTCATACTCGTGAACGGGTGCTGTTTGTGGGGTCCGGTCTGTTCACGTCTGCAAGGACTTGTTCAGTTAATTATTCTAGTTATGGCTTTTGACGAAGAGACCTCGTCGTGTTGTTCTCCTAGTCATTACATTTAGTGTAACGTATTTGACCTTACATTTGTAATGTTTTCATTTGTGCTAGTTCTAATAATTAATATTTGTTACTTTATTACCTTGTAATGTAACTTACTTTTAAGTATTATTGTATTTTATATTGGAAAAAATGACCTTCTGCTGGAGTTTCTTGCGGCGCTTCTTCTCCGCAATGATGGTCTTGTCCGAAGCGCTGGTAGATTCACTCTATATTACTGACGTGTAAAAGAGCCCGTATGTGGCCAATTTACTGAATAAATATTTGAATTTGAATTTGACAGACGGACAGCGGAGGCTTATTAATATAATAGGGTTCCGTTGGCAGCCTTTGGGTACGGAACCCTGAAAACTACACGCATTGCGATAGCCAAAGTATGGCAGTATTTATTTACTGTTTGTTACGAAACATCGCATCATGTAAGTGATAATTACCGTAGCTATTACCATTTTTCACGTTACGCGGCCATTGTCATGCGCCATTTCGTCTGTTCACGGTCATCGGCGCACGCGCAGCGTCCGAGACAGCGCTATTTTTGCGAGATGTTAAATGTGTAGTCAAATCACTTCATGAGCTGGCAATGTTATTAGCATGTAGAGGAAACTGCTCTATTGATGGCACCGGATTAATTATTTGCACCACGAACTTTTCAAATAGGTGCCAATTTTGGATACCAATAATTTGGTGTTTTTTCCCTGTGCATGCTGCATCAGAAGTCAGGGGTCAAAGGGGTCATTACCCCGTCTGAGCATTGATACAAGATTAATACTACGTACTAAATAAATATTATTTTATCTTTTATCTTTTTTTTGTATGCACAAGCACATACATACATTTGGAGGTAAGGGGGCGGTGAATGTGTGAAACGAAAGAGTAGTCAAGACGCCATAAAAGAGGGAGAAGGAAAGACAAAAACACGCCACGTGGAAATAATTTGTTTATTTAAAGATGTCTACATAATTCGCTAGCTACCCGTTTTACCGCTAAATATTATCTTTCGTTTGCAGTCAGTAACTCTATACCTTCCCATACAAAAAAATCACGTTTAAAGGAAAAAGGAAACAAGTGTAATTTGAAGTTAAATTTATTTCGAACTTTGAATGCATTACTTTAGGTTTCAATGTTGAATTGTCTGATAATTGAAGTTATTGCGTTTTACATTCAAACGTGCGAAATGTCCAGGTTAGCCAGTTCTACTATTTTTTCAATACGGTGCCTAGAAATTTTCCAAACGAACATTGCAGCGTTAATTTATCAAGAAATAGGGTAGTTTTGGAAATAGCTTGCAAAAAAATAACATTTATTTCCTACGTTCCTTGAAAGTTTATGTAATAAATTCGGTTAAATATATATGCAATACAAAAGACCTATTGTCCATACCATAAATAAAATGTTTAAACGTTTAGGCTGCCTTTCCATAGAAGCGGAGACGAGCGGTGCGGAGAGGAGCTGTGTAGGAATCGACCAATCGCATTGGTTGTAATCCACATCTCGTCTCCGCTCCGCTTCAATGGAAACAGTCAAGCGGAGACGAGATGTGGATTACAACCAATGCGATTGGTCGATTCCTACACAGCTCCTCTCCGCACCGCTCGTCTCCGCTTCTTCGGAAAGTCAGCCTTACGCTTGAATCACCGAAATGAGTACATTTCATAGAAAGCTTTACTTCGCCGAATTTTCGCCGAGTTATAATTTTTTGGAAAAAACCTAAATGGCGATTAAAAAAAAAAATAGGTACTTATACAGGGTTAAATTAAATTCAGTAAAAATATGGAAGGGTCGATTTTTTTCGGGGTTGGTCCCATAGTGAAAGTTGGTCAGTATGACATAGTGATTTAATCTCCAAAATCTTGTTACTGAATTTAATTTAACGCTGTATAGTGTAGTTTTTAATAAATATAGAGGACCATATCGAAATTGTAGTCTGGTTTTTAAAGGTTGTTGTTTAGACTTGTTAAAGTCAAGGTGTATAAAGTTACTGACTCAAATAAAATTCAATACGTATTATGCGATCGGCTACTCAACTAACAATAGGTTTCGATACAAAAATAATTACAACTAGGAAAGATCTGGACGTAGTAAAATAGAGAGTAACCGCATGATCCTGCTCTGACCGCGCAACATTAAAAGTATTAACAATCTAACAAAAAAAAAAAAAAATCGGCGCCATTTTTTGTAACTCACCAAAGACAAAAATCGCGTGTGCCAATCAGGGTATCAGCCGCACACATTCACACAAAAAAGGTTTATAACATAACAGCTGTTTTTTCGTGTAGAGCTCTCGAAATGCATTCGGAACCCAAGACAACACAATTCGCGTTAAGAAGTAAATTACTGCGGTCAGATTCAGAATTAATAACAGTTGTATAGACGCTTAAAGTATTCAATCACACCTATACAATAACGACACACACACACATCTCTAACTTTTAACTATTTTGAGGACCTATCAAAGATGCGCAACGAGTGATTTTAAATTTAAACTGGCAAAAATATTTTTATGCGTTTAAAGAACAGACGTGAATGGACGTGCGCGTTTAGTCTCAATTAGTATGGAAGTGTGACAGCGCCCCTTGCGGCGCGTATTCGAAACATTTGACAGTTCCATACAAAGTGACACTTTTACGCGAACGCGATCGAGACGTGAAAAACGTTGCAAAACTCACACTAGGCCCTCAGGAGTTGCGAGTGCTGCCCAACTGTTTCGGCTCGCGAGAAAAGGAGGATTGCCAACCTTCGCTAGTCGGAGAGGCACCATGAGAAGACGAAAGCATGGAACAGGTTACCGTACAGCAGTGGGTGGGTACAGATTTACCTATTTAATACTGACCACGTAATGCAAACACACGAATATATCAAGACAGAATGTATATTTGTGTTCTTTAAAATTTTAAAATTATCGGAAACCATAACCTCCTAAGACCCCTTGTACAATATAATGTACATAATACGGCCATTGGAATATAGATCCATTGCAAAGGAGATAGAGTGGAATTTCTTTTGTTCTTATGACTGACAATTAAATTAGAAAATAGACTCTGTATTATTCAGAATAGGTTCATATTCCATTGGCAAATTTCATTGTATGGTGGGCCTTAGGGGGTTAAATACTATCATGTCGTACCCACGTATGATATGGAAGTACTTCATATAAATCTCCATACAAGCTTTCGTTTTGACACTTAACCTCCTGAACGCCATTGACGGCTATAGCCGTCATGGTTGACAGCTTAAAGTTGACATTAGCTATGGTGTGGTGTCTTATATTTCAGACTAGAGCGGTCAAAAGGTTAATATCTGATTTGATCTTTCAGTCCAGGAGCACCACTATGAACTTCGAAATACGAACTTCGTCTATTGCTATCCATTTTTCTCTGGACGCGTAACTAATTCGCAAGAAAGCGACGGGGCGATTCAAAGTTCGAATTTCGAAGTTCATACTAGTGATCCTCTTACATAAGCGGCCGACGCCGACGTCAATCCTATACAATTTGTCAGTTTTCGAAATCGCTAACGTTCGCGTTATTCCAGACCCACTGATAACATTTTGTACAGTGTCACTCGAAACAGGAGGAAATAATGCATGTAATAATCCAGCCTATATACGTCCCACTGCTGGGAACAGGCCTCCACTCACAACGAGAGGGAATAATGCATAAAGTTAATTGAAATAAATACGGCACAGTCTTACACACTATCCCCAGACGTACTTTTATGCGAGTACAGTCAAAGGCATAAATATATATACAGTCATCGCGTTCAAATATATGTATACACCTTATTGTTAGTAGCATACAGATGTGTAGTTATTTATGGCATCTTGGAAATGTATATATTTATGACTTTGACTGTACGTAAGAAAGGGAATGAAGGATACAAAAGATAAGATACAAATTTTCAAAAGTAAATAATTAACACTTCTGTATTTTCATTGGCTCGTCTGCTGTGGATACTATACTCCATTTGCTAAGGAACTGAATTAAACGTAAATAAAACAAATCACACGTCCACATCCAACCAATAGTAATTGTTTTATCGAACTTTGATGTTTCAATGCTCTGCTTCTATTGGCTTAAAACTATGTGGTTTTGTTATTTACTTTTAGTTATTTACTAAAATAAATGGAGTATATATAACAATATACATGCTCATAAAGACATAAATACTTTAATGGTCAGAAAACATCCAAGACTCAGGAACAAATAAAAGCAGCCGTCCATAGCGGGGATCGAACCCTGGACCGCTAACTTTGTAGGTCGCATCATTATCAAACAATTTCAAGTGACACTATGTTAAACAACGTTGTTCAATTCATGGATAATGTTTTTTTTTTTATAAGTTTACATGCGGAAATGTTTTGTTCCAACATATTAAAATACACCATTCCAACAATATGTAATAAGGACGAAATTCCAACTTCCTTTAACCTTTTCAACGCTTTTGATGAATATATCCGCACCAATGGTTCAACGCTAACGACGGATAATCCGTCCTAATGGATAACGAAAAAAAAGTATCACTGACGTGTTGAAATTAGCTCTGATTTTTAGCTGTCATCGGCATTTGAATGACGGCTTTTGTATTTGACACTTGGCGTTGAAAAAATTAAAAGCAAAGCATCCATTTTTTAATAAATATTGGATAATTTTATTAAAGAGCCTTTCAATTATCGGATTTGTGAGCACCGCAATGCGGAGCTACGTCAAAGCTCACCACGGTAAGTTGTGACGCTTAAAGAAATACAATTTACTGAAGACACTGTCTATTAGAATTATTTATTACATAACAAGAGGGCTAATTTTACAATTTACAACAATTTGAAAAAAGCTAGACCCTAGTTTTTAATGACTCAAGTGACAGGCAAAATATTAAACAATTATTGTCTTACACAAAACACAATTATACACTACTTAACAATAAAGATATACATAATATTAACAACTAATCGGAATTGTCCATGTAAAAAAGGTAACACATCAAACAACCAATATAATCAATCATACGAGTAACATATATATATATATCATAACACGCAAAGTCAACCTTAAACAGAAAAACACACGTTAAAAATTTAATAGAAATAAAACCAATCGAAATTTAGTGATTTATAACCTTTTTTGACGGTTATCAAGTATCAAAATAAAGTGAGTTATTTCATTTTAAATTTAAAACGTGCGGTAAGATGGATCCGAGCCACATCGCGTAGAATATGCAAAGGGGTTAGGCCAAATAACTGATCTTACAAAGTTTTTATTTAGCTTGCTTACTCAGTTAGCTTATCAAATGGATACTTGTGCTAACTGAGAATGCAAGCTAAATACGCAATCAAAATACGATGTCGTCTAATTATTTACTGCATCTGTAGATTCTATTATTGTCGCTGTACACGTTTGATGTTGTCTGTATGTACTTTTGATGTTGACTGTATATGAACAACGGCCATTATACTTTGACTTTGGTTACCAAACGTAACGACCACCAACAACCGTAGAGGTGGTGCTGTGGCGGCTCTGGAATCCATCTCAATAGCTATGTCCACACCTTTGCGCTGTCATGTTCCACTTGCGCTGTCAACTTTCAGATCGTCTTGCGTCAAGCGCATTCAATACGAGGGTGACACCGAATCTTCAATAAAATCCAATGTTTTGACTTTATCTTCCGCCATTTTATTTGCAAAATGTTGCACGTCAACCCAACGGTGACGGATCAGCGTGCGCTATGGGTATGCGCTTATATCAAACCACTTTGAGTGCATGCGTTATTGCATGCGCTGTGGTTGCAGAGGAATGCGTCAGAGCAAAGCGCAAGTTGAACATGAAAGCGCACAGGTGTAGACATAGCTAATAGGAACGATAGAAACGCAACAGGAATGTTTGTATACGCGTTCTAGGAATATTATCTGGTATCATTCACTCTCATATTTATAAACGCTTGATTCATATTAGGGTGAATATTCGGGCGTTTCAACCGCCGTCATTGTACTATAACTATCAACAACTTCTGATGTAAATATATAGAAGAAGACCCGGGAGTAGTTCTCGTTTCATTCAAAATTAAAATAAACTAAGTTTTATCTGGGATAATATGCGAAGACGACAATGACAGCGGCTGAAACGCCGAAGAATCACCCAACACGTTAATTGCCGTATCACGCGATGTCGCGTGAAGCGGCCTATTACGCTATGGCCTATCACGCGACGTCCCTTTCAATTATGCTCGAGCTACAAAATAGCGGCCATACCGTATTGGCATCTTGTATTTTCTCGCTTTTCGCTCAGTGCATCTCTGTCGTTATAGACTAATTAGAAAGGTCCGAGCGACAAACAAATCGCTTACCACTTGTGCTAACCGTCCTGGTGTTTGTTTTGACCACTAAGGAAGGGAAACCTATTTATTAGTGGGCGTGGCCTGTGGGTAGCCATCTTGCAATTGTTGCACTCGCGCTCGCTAGTTCGCTAGTTGTGTTTTTGTTTATATTATTTGTTGTATCTTGGCTATTTTCGTATATTTTGGATAAAAACTTGACGTTTTTATAATGAGTAACAATCCAAGACCGACAAAAAGGTCAGCCAAGCCCAGTACGTCGCGAGTTTCGGCAAGAAACGACTAAAAAGTGCGGAAGTGAAAGAATTATTACAGGAGTCAGATGGAGATGTTTATGCGGGGAGTGATGTAGATGATATAGACTACTTAGCCGACGAAGGTGATGAAAGTTCAGAATCTGAAGAGGAGGAGTTGGAGCCTGAACAACGTCTCGCTGCCTCCAGTCGTCGAATTCCATTGTCGCGTCGATCGTCGGTGCCTGTCCGCCCAAGTTCAGCCCCAGCCTACCCAGACTCCAGGGACGACACCGACTGGGCCTCAGCAACCATCCAGAGCAGCATCTACGACACGTTGGACTACCAATTCTAGTTCGTTGAGAGATTTTTCTTTTACCAAAACAAATGAACTACCTGAGCCACCGCCAGATAATCCTAGAGGTTATGTTGATTTATTTCTCGTCGATGATTATCTACAAAAAAATCGTCGATTGCACTAATAGATATGCAGAAAACATGAAGAATTCTTCGCAGCATCGCAGGTCTCGTATTACGAATTGGAAACCACTAACTGTAGGAGAATTGAGAACATTTATCTTTGATTTTGATTCTTGTAATAAAAGTTTTTTTATTAATAAAAGCTTATTACCACGGAAGCACAAATCACGCGAAATCGCGTTATGGGCCATGTGGGCAATATGTATGAATAAATGCGTCCCGTATGGCCGATCACGCTTGACAAAAATATACATATATTTATATGAACTTGTATATTATATAATTGTAGATTCAATATATAAAAGGCAATAAAAACCAAATTTAACGTTTTTTTTTATTTTGGCCATCTATGTAAGTTCAACATTCTGGCTTGGCAATGAACGTGTTAACATAATTTCTTACAAAATTTCTTCCTCTCAAAATACTATTTGATATTTTTCTCTTCTTGATATTATGCATAGTGTTCTAACCTATCTCCTCGATTTTAAGGTCGGAGTTCACCAACAGTTAATCGGGCGATTAGAGGTCTGACGGCTGTCAAAATGTATTGACTAACAGCCGATTACGATTTAACAGTCCGTTAAATTGGTTGGTGAACTCCGACCTAAGTATGTTAAAAATCAAGCATTTATAAACAGAGTTAATTTTGTTCATTAAGGGCTACTTTGAAAACAATTGGATAATAATAACCGCGTTTGAACCGCCCGTATTTAACAACTAGTTTTCCGCCCTCGCTTCGCTTCCGTAAAATAAGTTAAAATATGGTGAAATAATTACTAAAAACCGAATTTAATAATTATTTCACCATTAGAAAGCTACATTATGCTTTTAATTCTTTTTTCAATTTTGAATTTGGAATGTTTGTGTTCAAATTGTATGTTTTTATTATTCATTTCAATTACTTTTCTTGTGATGGCGGGACCAAAATAATTACGTGCGACTGTCATATGACTCATACGTATCGCTACATATTTATGGCGGAAAAAAAACCGATGGAGATTTTCCGTGACTTAAAATGTTTTGGGATTAGCCGCAACTTTATATATTGCACCATAAAACGTTACAAGGATAATGATTCTCTGAAAGACCGCCAAAGGAGTGGTCGCCCGCGGTAATTAAGGACGACTGCGAATATCAAATTAATCAGAGAGCGACTTCGCCAAAATCCATGTCGCACACAGAAACTCGCTCTGCAGACTCACAGACACCCATCAAGGTGTCACGCCGCTCCATTTCTGCCAACAAGGCTGTGGTGAAACCCCTGCTTAATACATTATTTTATAACAAATAATGGATTTTCCAGCAAGACTCAGCACCGGCCCATAAGGCTAAAACGACTCGACGATTTAAAAATATAAAACATTCTATTTTGTCTCAAAACTTATGAACACACGAGGTATTGGTATAGATTAATTTTAATGATAGTGATCCCTTCAGCTCTACGCCCGAAAACATCTGCTGAAACTTACATAAAGCGAAGATTAGTCTGGCAATAAAAATTGCACTAGTTTGATTGCTGTCTTACTCTAACTTCTGTGCAAGAACGAGAAGCCTCGTTTTGCTGTTTCTTTTTAGATTAAAAGTAAGAGTAAGACAGCAATCAACTCCTGCAATTTTTATTGCTAGTCTAATCCTCGCTTCACAAAAACGAAATCAGAATATGCATTCCTGAAAATTTGTGCGGACTTTTTATTGTAAAGAAAAAAACAGTAAGAAAAAGGGAACATTTTCATACAAATACATTGAGACATATTGGGATATATACGATAATTTATTTGAAATTGTGAAATGTCACTCGCATTGGACAATATTTTTAGAAATGCTTAAACCATCAAACATGTCCTGTAACAATAGACAGGCGGTTCAAACGTCCAAAAACCTTCAGACCTTCACTGTACCTGACCTCCTTACTCTCTGCCTCACTGACCTCTATCCTTCGAAGGCCCGAAGTCCTCTTAAAAGGCCTTCTGTCAAACTTCTTTTGAACTTTAAATGACAAGTACCTATGTTCCGATTTCAATTAAAATCATATTTGTACTGCCTTAGGACGCTTTTAATTCAAGTACGCTAGACAGGCTGTGGCATACAAAAAGAGTTCTTTGTGCCGATTCAAAGCGTCATATCGAAAGGACAAGTTATCATTTTTTTTATCTGTCATCTCTAACATTAGTTCCAAGTACACTCACTGCTGCTAACAACGCCAGCAGAGCCAACATGGCGATTATCAAATTGCTTCAATATCACGTCGTCAGTAACCAGTCCATAAAGGTCAGTGCTTCGCCTCCACTCTCAATCCCCAAAGCGATTTTGGTACTATGCAGCTCTGAAATCTCAATAGGAACTATAGAAATGCAACAGGAATGTTGTAGCACTAGCACAAATTGCCCGCAACTTTATCGCTCGGATGTCTTTATCTAACTAATCTACAATGATGAGACACAAGCGAGATACAAGATGTCCTGACCTCTTCAGTGCTCTTCGCTGTCTTCTTCGTCTTCCGGGGGCCAGGGCGCGCCGGGCGCCGCCGCCGACTCCGAGTCAGAGTCCGCCGAGTCTTCGCCGCAACACGCCGCGCCCTGATCAAACAAAACACCGCATGATGTTGATGACACTAATTCATATCCACACCGGGCGTTTGGGAACAGTTCCCCGTCGCATGGCACTTGCAGGTAGGAACCCGCGCATCATCGGTCCCACGTACTATGAACATCTACCCGCCAAACTTAAAGATGAACAGATTCAGATTCAGATTCAGATTTTATTACTCAATATAAATTACAGTATAAATTGCACTTCATGTCAAATTACAAGTTATTACATCGCGTTGAACAACGCGACGAAACATTTAAACACGAACTGAAAAACCTTTTACTGGATAATACATTATAAATAATAAATAATAAATAAATATCAGGGGACAATCTCACACAAATTGACCTAGTCCCAAACTAAGCTCTAGGCTTGTACTATGGGTACTAGACAACGATAAACATACTTATATAGAGAAATACATACTTAAATACATAGAAAACATCCATGACTCAGGAACAAATACTCGCGCTCATCACACAAATATTTGTCCATACCGGGATTCGAACCCGGGACCGCTAGCTTCGTAGGCAGGGTCACTACCAACTAGGCTAACCGCGTCGTCAAATACTATAGTATTGAAATGCAAATGAATGAATTTGACGTCGGATAAGTGATCATTTACTAGCAGCTATCATTATTAATATTGTTTTAATTATTTAAGTTTAAAATTCATGATATTAATTAATCATTTTATTTTATTTGTGTCGACGATCTCAATGTAAGTTTATATATTTTGACATGTAATACGTTATACATATATTGTAACATTACATCGATGAATAAATAAACTAATCTAAACTATATCGCTCATTTCGCAAATTTCAGAATTTCACTACTATTATAGATTTATTTATTTATTTTATTTATTCAAAATAATAATTACGCAGTATTACAGGACACTACAGCGCTGTGAACTACAGACTAGTATTAAAAGGTAAAGAAGTGACAATAAATAAGATAAAATAAAGTAAAAATATCTTAAAGAAGGCATTACACTGAGGAGACACGCACATCCATCCTTTCACAATAAATAATAAAAGCTACCGGCAAAATTGCGCATCCCTACGCGCAATTCCGCCATTGTGACACCCACTTCCAAAGCTCATACACTTAAATGTCCCAACGGATTTTCATCAAACCTAGCTAAGAATGCTCTCGATCAATTCACATTTCGAACAAAAAAACTAAATCAAAATAGGTTCTTTCTTTTGGGAGCTACAATGCCACAGACACACAGATACACACGTTAAACTTATAACCACCGTTTGCGTACCAGATTACACTCAAAACCAAAACAGGACACCACGTTAAAATATTGGAAATAAAATAATAATGTTGATATTCCAGTATATTGAGAATGGCATTTGTGTGTTACCAGTGGATGTGTGTTACCTTCGGGTGTGTGTTACTTGCGAGTGTGTGTTCCTTGCGCGTGTGTGTTACCAGTGGATGAGTGTTACCAGTGTATGTGTTACCATAGGGTGAGTGTTACCTTCGGGTGTGTGTTACCTGCGGATGTGTGCTCCTTGCAGGTATGTCTTTCTTGCGGGTGTGTGTTACCAGTGGATGTGTGTTACTTATGGATGTGTTTCCTTGCAGGTGTGTGTTACCAGTGGATGTGTGTTACTTATAGATGTGTGTTCCTTGCGGGTGTGTGTTACCAGTGGATGTGTGTTCCTTGCGGGTGTGTGTTACCAGTGGATGTGTGTTACTTATAAATGTGTGTTCCTTGCGGGTGTGTGTTACCAGTGGATGTGTGTTACTTATGGATGTGTGTTCCTTGCGGGTGTGTGTTACCAGTGGATGTGTGTTACTTATGGATGTGTGTTCCTTGCGGGTGTGTGTTACCAGTGGATGTGTGTTACTTATGGATGTGTGTTCCTTGCGGGTGTGTGTTACGTGTGTAGCCTGCGGGCGTTACCTGCGCGGGCGTGGGCGGCGGGCGGTGGCTCTCGGGCAGCAGGTGGTAGGAGCAGGAGGCGGGCGGCGGGCGCCGGCAGCGCGGCAGCAGCACGAGCGGCAGCGGCAGCGGCGCGTCGGCGATCGCGCCGCACGACGCGGACAGCTTGCCCACGAGCGACACGCGCACGCCGCACACGCGGCCGAGCGCGCGCGCGCGGGGTACTGTGCCCACTGCAATAGAAAATAATACTTTACAAACCGATGCAACTAAAGTAGCGACTGGTTTCATTTCTGTACCAAATGTAATGCAAAATTCGCAATTAATAACTGGTTATATCATCGTTTCGTAAATACACTGACTTGATGTATATAATGTATTAAACGAGTATCTTACCTGGACGTTTAACTAATCTAATCCCGATCCTGGTCATTTGATACACGGGTACTGGACCGAGGCATATTGGTACACGAGTACCTTACATAAACATATAATACACAAAAATAGAACCTACACATCTGTTACACTAGTACTGATCGGGCACACGGGTATCAGGTACTGTACCCGGGGTACGTGATCCACGTGTATCTATGCCGGTCAGCGATACACGGGTACAAAATCTAGTCTGGGGCCTAGATAAGATGCACTTAACTATTTCCAAAACGTTATGTGTATGGAATTGTCAAAAGCGGCGGACGCGATAAATCGTCAGCTTACGGCAATCCTATACATTTTTTAAATCGTTAAGGTAGCGTTACGCATTGTCCAGGCCTCTTGGGCGATTAGCTCTTTTTTTTTTGTTAGAGACATGTTGAGCGACACTCAAAAGGATATACGAGCGACAAACTCTTGCTAGCGGTTCTGACATTGATAAATATATAAACCTTGGTGTGCATGATGATGCGGCAGCAGCATACGATGCGGTGCACTGGCCCCGGGCACACCGGGCGCGTTGAGTGCTCCGTTGAGTGGAGGGTTGAGCGCCGGGTTGAGTGGAGGGTAGATCGCCGGATTGAGTGGAGGGTTGGGCTGTTCGTGAGCGCGGTTGAACTCGAGCGTCTGCGCGCGTCCACTCCGAACGCGCCACCACCACGGGCCCTCGCAGTTCACCGGTTCGTAAATGTTCTCACCATACTGAAACTGCATAATAAACCTATATAAATTACACTATTATTATAAATGCGAAGGTTTTTATGTGTGTATATTTGATAGTTCAAGCTGAAACGGATACATTTGAGTGAAATTTGTAATATAGCTCTGATAATTTTGCAACGCATCGTATATTTTGACGTTCATGGCGTAATTTAGGTAACGTTCTCATTAAATAAATCAAAAGTATCCCTGACCTGTTCCGCCTCGGCCCTCAGTAGGCGCTGCACGTAGAGCGGGCGCCAGCGCGCCGCCGCGCCCGCGCCCTCCCCCGCGCCGCCCGCCCCCGCCCCCGCCGCCACGCCCGCCACCGCGCCCGCGCCCGTCCCCCCGCCCGTCCCCCCGCCCGCCCCCGCGCATGCGCCCGCCGCCCCCGCTGTCCCGGCTACGCTCACTGTCACGTTCGCGTACCTGTTAACATGATAAGCTATACTATTATATCACACACATCCTTACTAATGCATGCATAAGTATGTGTATTCGGGTACGTCTTCTTGACTACACAAGCTCGGAGGCGTGTCCAAAGCAGTATGTTTGCGCGTGTATTCATTGTTGTTTGTGTGTAAGCGTGTAGTTACGTGTGCGAGGCGGGAGGCGCGCGGGCGCGCGGGGGCGTGGGTCAGGCGCACTCGACGACGCATACGCCGGCGTACGAGCGGCCCAGCGCCATCGGCGCCGCCAGCAGCGTCCAAGAGTCCGCTTCCGGGTCGTACACCTAAAAAACATTTTTAATAAAACACTTTGTTGTCGACTGTACTTCTTACATTGATGATTTGCTATTAAAAGCCAATCGAGTCCAAAATTGATGGAGACTATATCTTACTATTTTGATTGTCATACTGAAATAAACTAGCGCGCGGGGGAGCGGTGAGCTCCTGCATGGGTAATTTGCACCTTATAACTATTACACGAGCAATGGAGCGCAGCATACTAGGTGTTCATAGAACTGACAAGATCAGAAACACCGAAACTGGTATAGCAGATGTGGGTGCCACCGCTAAGCTCAAGTGGGGCTGGGCTGGACATGTCAGCCGGATGCATCCGGAACGGTGGGCCAAAGCTGCTACCGAATGGACCCCGTTAGATGGCCACCGGAGCAGAGGCAGACCAAAAAGGAGATGGCGGGATGACTTGGACGCATTTCGGAGCGAGTGGCGGTACTGAACCCGTGCTGTATAACAACACAACAGGGTTCGCTGCCCGTGTAAGTACCCTTAACATGATGACAGTATTGTGAGTCTTGTACCCGTACAGTATAACAATACAATCGGGTGCGATACCCGTGTAAGTACCCGTAACATGATGACAGTATTGTACCCGTGCAGTATAACAACACAACCGGATGCGATACCCGTGTCGGTACCCTTAACATGATGATAATCTTGTACCCGTGCAGTATAACAACTCAACCGGGTGCGACACCCGTGTAAAAAGACTGGTTTCGATGCCAAGAATTAAAGTTTCTAGTAGAAAAAAATATAATGGATAGTTTAGGAACTACGAGGGAACAGATGTTCATACTAACATACAAACTCAGACTGCTAAAATCGTAATCCTTTTTGCTTTGACATCGGGTAAAAACTAACCTCAACGCTAGCCAGATTCGTAGCGCCATCATCTCCCCCCACAACATACAGCTTGTCGTCTATGGCCACCACGCCGGCGTTCCGCCGGGCGTGCGTCATGGGCGCGACGGGGCTCCAGGCGCCGCCGGCGGGCCCGGGGCTCCAGCGCTCCACGGAGCGGCGCACCGCGGGCCCGTCGTGCCCGCCCACCGCGTACAGCGCGCCCGCCACCACGCCCACGCCCGCGCCCGAGCGCCGGGCGGACATGTCGGCTATTGGCTCCCACGTGTCCGTCGCCGGGTCGTACCTGACAACAATATACCTAGTTAAGGCACATAAAAAAAATGAGAACACAGCCTTTTGAACACTGATAGTGCGTTTTCGCTAAGTTTGTAAAGAGCTTTCCTTTGATCATATACAATACTAAGTGCACTACATAAGTTTAAGCGATGCTCTTGCCTAGCAGAGAAAGAATATGTATATCGTGATGAAGCTTGTATATATTCTAAACTAAACGAGTAAGGGCCGATTAACAATCTCCAAATAACACTCTGTCATTTACTATCATATGACAATGAAGTGAAAATTTTAACTGACAGATAATTTTATCTGAGGATTGGAAAAATCAGCCCTGAGAGGGGTAATTACACAAAATATCGCACACAGCATACCCTTAAATTGACAACGTCCATCATAGTGGACATAACATAACTATTTTGTGACTAATTTTTTATGTTTTTTTTTATTCTAAATAGGTTTGAACACCCGACATTTATGTTTGCCAATTTAAGTGTTAAAAGGCAGTTGCGCTGACCTCTCGACGGACTGCAGACACTGGCGCGCCGCGCCGTCGTAGCCGCCCACGGCGTACAGCTGGCCCGCCAGCGCCGCCACGCCCACGGAGGAGCGGCGCGTGGCCATGCTGGCCACCGGCCGCCACTCGGGCGCGCCCGGCGCCAGCGCCTCCGCCGAGCTCAGCCCGGCCGTGCCGTCGAACCCGCCCACCGCGTACACCACGCGGCCCACCGCCGCCACGCCCAGCGTGGAGCGCCGCGCGCACAGCGCCGGCCCGGCCGACCACGCGTCCGCCGCCACGTCGTAGATGTCCACGCTGCGGACGCGCAGCGTGCCTGCACGACACAAACTTAGTCAAGAGCCGCATTTATGGCAGAAGAAGAAGAAGAAAAACATTTATTCGTGACATATAAAAACAATACAAAAAAGAAGACATGAAACAAAAAATAGTAAAGGCGTCACGAAATGGTTCCAGTTCAGCATAATGCTGGCATAGAAGACAGCGCTGGTCTACCACTGGGACCATCGAGTAAAGCTAGAGCAGGTTACATTTTGGGCAGGTTACATAAAAGTGTTTAGGCAACAACGTATTGTAGCAAAAAATTAGAGAAATAAAAATGATATAACAAATTTAATGTACCTACCTATGAAAGCAAGTAATAAAAGACACAATTATGAGGATTAATTAATAAAAAAAAGGACATAAGTACAGAACAAATTATATACAGCTTGAGTCGTGGCTTAAATTTTGTTTTTGTTGATGCTCGTATCTTTTTAACTTGATTTTAAAACCTTGAATACTGTGCTGTACTGTTAATACTGTTTGTTGCTGCATATCGAAAACTTCCTCTGAAGGCAGCTGAAGCATGTCGATTCCTTCGTTTGCAACGTAGTTTTGTCCTAAACTCATTTGCCATAACACTTTTACGTATCTGGATGTTAGCCATAATACATTTAAGACATAATTTCGGGTGTCACATTTTTTTTATTCTAAATGTTAGGTACGACGACGAGGGTTGCGAGAAGGAGTGAATTGAGACAATTTATGATTCGCTAGAACCGATCTGCTAGCGTTGTAACAGGATTCTGGCAGCCACTCGCCGTAATGGGACTGCGTTATAATTAAAACACATGATTATTAGGCAGGGACTGGAATACCGGTATAATTTGGATTATCGATATGGGATATCGATATAAATATCGATAATTCGGTATCTTTTTATCGATATAGGTATCGATGAGTAATTTTCGGTGCATTAATATCGATATTTTGACAGAACTCCGTCATTTATGATCCGATTTAATAAAAAAAATTCAGTCTGGTTACATACTTACATACCCGAATTCAGATTGATCTCATTTCTATAAGAATGATAAACTGATAATGAAATCCATGAGAAATCAACGGAACTCTTTAAAAATCGTAGGTACAGTCAAAGCAGGGACCGGCCCGCTATCCCTTTCAATGGGTTTTGTATGGGTTTTTCGTAAGGATTTACTTACCAAACCCTCTGCCCGTCAAAACCCTTTAAATGTGCTTTTAAAGCGCTATTTCCAAACGATAGCCCATTCTATTAAGCGCTAACCAATACCCTTGTTAAACCGTTTAAAAAAGGTTACTAGTATATACGCAAATTAAGACCTTTTTTAGACTTCATAAAACACACGTTACCGTGCGTCCCGTTCGAAGCAAGTAAATGACGGCCCATTCAACTAAGCGCTAACCGAATACCCTTATAAAACCCTTATTATACGTTACCGACGGCGTATCGTTTGAAGTTACCGCGCGGAGCGGCAAAAGATCTAATACGGTTCGATTTTCTATGGCAAACGTTTGTGATTGGCTCGTACATACCTTCCACAAAAGGGAAAGCTTTATAATAAGCGCTTAAACGTCAGGGAAACCCTTACATAGGGATATCAATGTGAATCAGTTACCGGTTACCAATTTCAAAGGGCTACCCTTATCGTTAGGTTCTTCATTCGATAAGGGAAAGTCAATCGAATGGGTTGCCAATTGGAATGGGTGAGCAAATCCACTGGGCTAGCTGTTTCAATGGGAAGCCCTTTGAAAGGCTTTTCCCGATGAAAGGGTTGTCCGGTCCCTGACTCAAAGGCACTAATATCTATACACCCATCGCGTCATAAATGGCAATATTTGGCCAGGTGATTATGTATCTGATTACTAACACGATTTGCTAAAAATATGTACCTATTAGTATCAATCATTGATAAAATTATCGATATTTTTTTACCGATATATTCGGGAAGTATCGATATTGTTCTCAAAAATACCGATATATCTAGGTTATCGGTATACAGTCCCCGTTATTAGAAACAAAAACTTTATGTGAAGAGAAAATAGGTCGATCAACATTATTTCAAGTAATCATTAAAACAAACTATTATAATTCTGTTAGTGACACTTTTTTGTTAATTGGGTCGATCAACTTTTTGTCAGTGATAGCGTTTCTTAGAAAGATGTTTATAATATATACTACTAACATGCTTAGAAGAAAGCCCACAAAATATGGCTTATAATTGCCACAAAAAGTAATGTAATATAGATTTATATCCTTTAAATTTATAGTTTTAAAGAGGGACCCGGGAGACGTAACCATGGCAACGAGGTACATCAAAAGGTTGATTGACCCTAATGTCGTTCGTTGAAGGTAATGTTACCATTGAACCCGCCGACGGCGAGCACGCGGCCGTCGAGCGCGGCCAGGCCGGCGCGGCAGCGGCGCGACGGCAGCGGCGCGGCGCCGCGCCAGCGCTGGCTCTCCAGCTGGAACGCCTCCACGTCCCTGGCCGCCCGACATACAATGTTTACTCACACACATATCATAAGTCCTTTATAATGCGTTCAGAATCCGTTGGCAATGAACAGCATTACAACAATCAATTTTACTATGATAATTTTCTTATCTGTAGCAGTAACATAATGTTCTAATTACGATATAAAATTTAATAGTTATGAGTTTCAAATTTGGAACATATATGAAAAACAAAACAATTTTATTTGACCTCAATTCTAATATCACTCGAGATGACATTTAATTCGGATTAAATGTCAATTGCATACAATTTTGTCAAATCTCGCATGTTACTTGATATCGAACGATATGATAGTAGAGGCCGACTCTAGATTGTCTCTGAATAAAAAAAAAACTACGGTTGCCGCCATTTTTGCGTTCTAATAATTGATAAATGCCGCTATGCCGGTCGTAACATGCGGTTCCTGAACACATCATAGAGAGCTTATAATATGTATGTAGATAAAATAGTGTACATAATTAGGCATTATGCACCAGTCACATAAACTACTATTACTTACACACACATTCACGTTCATTCGCCTCGTCTATTGCTCTGCTTTGAAGATATATAGTTTTATATGGCAATATTAATTCTGCCTGTCCTAACATACGGTGCCAAAGCACGAGAGTCAGAAGTCCAAGTTGAGGGTTTGTCGATGGAGTATATGTTCTGGTATTAAAGTCAAGTCACCAGTTCAAGTGGGATCGCTACCAAACGGGTGTCGCATAATGGGTGACGTAGATGGGACAGGCCTACTTGGAGGCATTCCTTAGCAACTGGCGGGAAGAAACACCAAATAGGAAGTCATGAAGATCAGACGAAGATGCCTTTGGCAAGCAGTGGGACAGTCAAGTAGAGTAGAGAACGTGTGTCGGGTACCTGACCGCCTTGGGCGCCTGGCCGCCGACGACGAGCAGCGCGCGCGGCGCGCGGGGCGGGCGGCGCGGGCGCGCGCGCGGGCAGGCCGCCGCCGCCGCCGCGCGCCGCTCCGGACGCATCAGGTGGAACGACAGCGCCTCGATCACCAGGTCCTGAGGGGAATCACTTACACGTAAGTAGAAAGAAAGAACGACTCAAACAAAGAGCAACTTTAAAAACCAGATTATTTTCGTTTTTGATTCGCCCTCCAAATACTTAACACAGTTGCTCAAAAAGTGGTACTTTTTGTAGCTGTGTAGGTATCGTGCGGAAAATGGAAATTTTTCGCCCTAGTGCTTTTTATTTTTCCATATTTCTTTTATTTGACTGAATGAGTATTAATGATCGGTTAAATTAGTATTACACGTGTCCGCCGGCTCACCTTGACCTGCACGGGCGCGGAGCAGAGCGGCTCGGCGGCGGCGCGCGCCGGCAGCACGTGCGGTGTGTGCGGGTGTGTGTGTGCGGGCGGCTCACCTTGACCTGCACGGGCGCGGAGCAGAGCGGCTCGGCGGCGGCGCGCGCCGGCAGCACGTGCGGTGTGTGCGGGTGTGTGTGTGCGGGCGGCTCACCTTGACCTGCACGGGCGCGGAGCAGAGCGGCTCGGCGGCGGCGCGCGCCGGCAGCACGTGCGGTGTGTGCGGGTGTGTGTGTGCGGGCGGCTCACCTTGACCTGCACGGGCGCGGAGCAGAGCGGCTCGGCGGCGGCGCGCGCCGGCAGCACGTGCGGTGTGTGCGGGTGTGTGTGTGCGGGCGGCTCACCTTGACCTGCACGGGCGCGGAGCAGAGCGGCTCGGCGGCGGCGCGCGCCAGCAGCGACTCGCGCGCCAGCAGCGGCAGCCGTACGTGCGCGAGCAGCGCGCCCAGCCACTCGCGCCGCGCCTGCGCACCACCAACCGGAAAACCCCTTCATTTCATCAACCCTATCAATGGGGTAACCCTATCATTTGGTTACCTAATTGATAGAGATAGAGCGGTAAGCTTATGATTGTATTACCTTAAAGTTAGGGAAACCCTTTTGAACTAGTTATCCGCTTCCATAGAGCTTATCAAGTTCATTAGGGTTTCGGTAGTTTAATATTTAAGCACTTAGCATTAGCGGGGTATTACCCTATCGATCGCCTCTTTTTTGCGCATTCGGGCTGCGATTCAGGCGATCTCTAACCAGCCGCTACCCATTCAATTGTTAGGTAGTGCAATAATAAGTCGAAACACTTGCGCATAGAAATTAAAACAGCTTGAAACCGTTCGATTAAGTTTTAAAAGGGTAACAGATGATAGGGTATTGGGATTCATTTAGCGCTTTTTCGAATTAACTGTTTCGTTTGGTTACCCTTTCATTGGACTAAGTCAACGATAGGCTTAGCGCATCCTTGGGGTTTGTAAAAACCAGTCTATCAAATACCCTATCGAAAACCCCTTTAATGGTAAGCGGTACCGGTCTCTGCTGCGCTCACCAAAATTTACTAAATAAAATATGAAAAGAACATAACCATATCCAGTGTCGGCTCTTTTTAACCCCCAACGCAACGCAAAATGTTACAAGTTTAAACATATTTATCTGTGTATCCGTGTGTCTGTGCATCTCTGTGGCATCGTTGATTGTAAACAGATGGACCGATTTTGATTAAGTTGTTTTGTATGAAAGGTGAATTAATCGGGTGTTTTTAGCTAAGTGTAGTGAAAATCAGTTGAGCCATTGAAGTTTTGTTTTATGAGCTCTAATCTGAAAGTAGAAGCCCAATTTTTTCAGGATTTTTATCTATTTAATAGTTATATTTATATGATTTAGTTTTACCTCGGCGTCGTGCTGCATCCAGCGAATCACCGCGTCCAGAATCACTTCTTCATTTGGCACCTGAAAAAATGCCATTAAATATAATAAAAGTAAGTTAAAAATTATATGTTCTGTACTGTGATGCTGGCTAAACAAGTTTATCATGATGGGCATAGTACAATTTGACGCCAGATGGAGTTAAAATTGAAACCAACAAAATAGACATTTAATCAAATTGGCACTGACAAAACTAGCGCCAACCATATCACCATAACCATACCGTAATCCTGTCCGAGTCAATCAACGCAGCCAGAGCATCCGGCGCCAAAGCCAAGAACTCATCGGCATCGAGAACTTGGAGGAAATGCTGGTCGAGGAATCTTGTAGCGGCGGCTTGCAGCTCCGAGCACGCGTGCAGCTCCGCGAAGGCTCTGATGCCGAGCGCGTTGTCCGGCGCAAGCGCGCCGGCCAGGAAGGCGCAGCACGCGGCGCGGGCGCCGGGCACTTGCAGCAACGAGGCTGCTGACAGGACGCCCTGTAATCACAATGCGTGTGTAGAACAGGACAACAGAGATCGCCCCAGGCGGGTGTTGTGCCTCTGGGCCGAAGTACGGGCTTTGGAAGGGAGGCCTCAACTACTGTAATTCTACAAACTTGCTAAATGGTACTAAAGACTAAGATTATTATTTTTTAAGTCCATTCAGATGAAGTTGGATGTTGTATATACGCAACTTGACTGGGGAAACTCCGATATCTTTAGAGCTATCGCACTGTACTGAAGCCAAATTTTGAAAGAAAGAAAAAAAACATTTATTCACAAAAGCATCAAATGCAGAAATGAAAATTAAAAATAACACACAAAAGGAAAGAGATCACAATTTTGATGTGTCAAATTTCAAGCAGTGAAAGGAATAGCGCTACGACACTTTTATATCTCCGTCCCATTCCCTGTTTGAAACTTACCAGGTTTGGACACCTTGTTAAACAGGCTTAGAACCTCGAAAAAAATCGAGAACATAATGCCTTGTCGCAGTGAACTTCAAACTGAACGGAGATTGAGGATTTAGCCAATGGCATTGACAATTACAAGATTCTAAGCATGTTTAAAATTTTCATTGGCCTGCTGTATTCGTTTTCACGTCCGATCACGCAGACAATATTCTCAGGAACGTCTCAACTGATTTATGTGTACAGAGATAGTTTGGTATAGCCCGGGCATGAACTTTTTATTCTACGCGGACGGAGTCACGTGTAAAAATTTGTTTGGTATATATTGCAAAACCAGTTACTTAATCATTGTACACCGTAATGTCAATTGCTGTCACTGT
Source organism: Tortrix viridana (assembly GCA_963241965.1). Classification (NCBI taxonomy): domain Eukaryota; kingdom Metazoa; phylum Arthropoda; class Insecta; order Lepidoptera; family Tortricidae; genus Tortrix; species Tortrix viridana. Next base: position 12,515,545 of record OY725185.1, read on the forward strand.
CAGATTCATGAAATAGGCGGCACATAACATGTAATTTACATCCAAGAGGCATGCCAAATCAGGGACCGGCTTGCTATCCCTTTCAATGGGCTTTTCGTAAGGATTAACTTACCAAACCCTCTGCCCGTCAAAACCCTTTAAATGTGCTTTTAAAGCGCTATTTCCAAACGATAGCCCATTCTATTAAGCGCTAACCAATATACCCTTACTAAACCCTTTAAAAAGGTTACTAGTATATACGGAATTTTAGACCTTTTGTAGACTTCATAAAATACACGTTACCTTGCGTCCCGTTCGAAGCAAGTAAACGACAGCCCATTCAACTAAGCGCTAACCCAATACCCTTACAAAACCCTTATTGGTATACACGTTACCGACGGCTACCCTTATCGTTGGGTTCTTCATTCGATAAGGGAAAGTCAATCGTATGGGTTGCCAATTGGAATGGGTGAGCAAATCCACTGGGCTAGCTATTTCAAAGGGAAGCCCTTTGAAAGGCTTTTCCGATGAAAGGGTTGTCCGGTCCCTGTGCCAAATATTGTCACGAGTAAAGCCACTAACCTGAACGTTTTCCTCCGTGATCACCAAAGAGTCAGGGTTGTAGATGTAATCTATAATCGCTTGCAGCGCCTCCGGCTCCATATTCTGTAGCAATCATAAATTCAGTTAGCGTATGCAGTAGGGAAATGGATGGAGTTACAGTACAAGTCTTAGCCTTGTCGCTCGTAGAATAGATGGCCGATAAGGCCAGAGTTCTCAAATGACGACCAACGAAAGACGCAGCATGGTAATTAAGGACCTCTGCAAGGTTTATAAGGTGGCGGCGAACCGCTAGAAGACATGGGACCGCCCTTCCCGCCCTCGCCCCGCCTTTGGTCACGCAGCCTATGGCGCATGATGATGCACTATGATGGTGATGGTTGTGATTATTATACCTAATGGTGAGTGATGATTAGTGATCGGCCACCGGTAGCATTTTATGTCACTTTGATGACGAAAGTATTACATGGATATGACTTTTTATATTTTTTTTTAATAGCCTGTTTGGCTGTCCCACTGGGCAAAGGCCTCTCCTCTTGATCTCCACGACTCCCTAATCAGTGCTTCTTCCGGCCAGTTCCCAAGAAATGCGTATAAAAAATACCTATTAAAAATGTATGATTTTCTTATCGAGTCTTATTATTAATGGTCGGCGACTGGTAGCAACTTTCCGACTAAAAAATATTATAGATATGATTCTAATCAAATTTTGAGTACGATTTTTGAATTTTAAATGTACGCATTTTTTACTTTTAAGGCAAAATGTTGAAAGTTTACCTAGTTTCTTATCAAATGTGAGGTTTTAATGCATAAATCTCAAAAAGAAATGTTGTTCTATAAGAAATGTACCATTATTTTGTAATATAAGTAATAAAAATAGCATAAGAGGCACCGTGATGTCGTTGGTTGTTTTCTTAGTCGAGTTTTAGTTTTGATTTAATCTTGTTTACTTACCCCCTTACTAATAAACGTTGAGTAACGGCTGAGTAGTTATACAATGCTTTGTCCTTATCTGTCGAATTCAAATGTCACAATGACAGATAAGGACAAAGCATTGTATAACTACTCAGCCGTTACTCAACGTTTATTAGTAAGGGGGTTATAATTTAATTTAAACCATACCTAACATATCCAATGTAATTAAATGAATATTAATGTAATGTAAATTGATAAGTGTTTGGAAATAAAAAGGCTAAAATAAAATAAAAATAAAATAAACATATCCATACTAGTCAATACGTTTGACGTGAAAGTGACATAAATTGCTCCCGTCAGCCGATCTTTAGTGATGATGGTGGTAGTGGTGATACCTGGTAATCCTGGTATTGATGGTGATTTATTTGCAATGACAGTCGCGTGATGACCATTATGATGACGGTGATGTTGGTGATAGTGATGGGTCTGCTCGTCAATCTGCGTCTCTCGGCCCATGATGATGATGATGGTTGCAATTATGGCAAGGACAATTGTGAGAGTAAAAGTGATGATGGTGGTGGTGATGATGGCGGTGGTGATGACGACGATACCTGTATGGTGACGGCGGGCCGGTCGCGCTCGTCGAACTGCGTGAACATGGCGCGGAAGTACGGCGAGCTGGCGGCCAGCACCGCGCGGTGCGCCGGCACGCCCGCGCCCGCCGCGCCCTCGCCGCCCTCACCGTCGCCCGCGTCCGCGCAGCCCTCGGCGCATGCCTGGAATGCCCATTGTGAACATCGAAAACGCGTCCCACTATTTCAAATACACTAATTTTACGTTTGCAATAGAGATGGGCCGAATACGGACTTTGCCGAATACGAATATTCGGCGGAACATTCGGTTCAGCTCTTACCGAACCGAATATTCGGTTGCGCCGATTCGCTAGAAGCAGGTTTTGACTCGTCCGCACTCAGCGCTCTACGCGTGTTTCGTACCTTCGCGCTCGCGCCATTTGACTTGTCGATCTTTAGTGGATAACTGAGAAAGCTGATTACTGATTTATAAAACTTACTTAATTAAAACAACTCTGGTTTTTCTTACTTAAGCTACGGTTTTTTGCAAAATAATTGTATTTATATTTAGACGCATATTTATCTCTTTTTGGTAGTTGCTAAGAATGCTGAAATTCGGCCGAATACGAACATTGAAAAACTTGCCGAATATGCCGAATACCGAATATTTACCGAATATTCGGCCCATCTCTAGTTTGCAACCTCAAACCCCGACTAAGGGGTGTAATACTGTTGTTTATTTATTTTTTTATTATTTTTTTTAACACAAGAGTTGAATTTGAAGTCAATAGTGAACTAAACAACACTAACCCGTAATCTGACGTCACATAGCGCGGCGTCGGCGCGCAGGCGCGCGAGCGAATCGAGCAGTTTAAGCGCGTGCGCGGCGCGCGCGCCGGGGCCCGGCTCCACGCGCTGCGAGCACTCGTCAAGAGACGATTGAGACGCGCAGCGCACCATAAGGCTGCGAACACAAACCGAACAGCGCATAAGGGTGCATTCACACCGAAGTTACTTCGCTGTGGATGCACCATAAAAATAATAAGGCGGTAAATCCAGGCATGTAACTAGAACCTGCGCACTCCGCCCGCACCTCGGTTGACACCGAGAAATCGACTTCAGCCACAGAATACATAATTAATAGTACCAAGTGCTAGAGGCAGCCATGTTGGTTCTACTTACTTGCCGGTGACTATACCTACTTATTTTCGCATCGCCAGGCTCAAAACAAGTCATGTATTCCAATAGTTATTTCTTAGCAAAAAATCTGTGCATAAAAGTATGCCAACAATATATAATGTGACAAAGCATGCTAAAGCACTGAAAATGGCTTGTAACATCATTTGTATGTGTATCCTGTTTTTATAAAATAAATATCTGATTCTAATTCTAACCATAAGGATAGCAAATGGTGGAGTACAGTCAAGGTCATAAATACTGTGTACGTACACATTTAGAACCTTGTCATTTTAATCACTATGACATTCTTATAAGGCAGTTTGAACATCACATTAAATAGACAAGGTACTAAAATGTACACATATTTATGACCTTGACTGTACATACAGAATATTAGTTAAATTTTAAAGTAAGATTTTTTTTTATCTAATTAAAACTTCATTTTGCTCCTGAAACAGAGCAGTTTATTTAAACAGAGTTTATTAAAACAGAGTTTATTTAAAAAGAGTTTATTTAAACAGAGTTTATTTTTAATTTCAACTTTACACTAAATATTTAAATGTTTATGTTTATAGACCTTCAACACTATGTTAGGGCTACAAATACCACAAACATCAAGAAAGTTTTAACTTAAACCAATCAACTTTCTATCTCATCGTATGTTTGTGTATGTACAGTCAGCTACAGAGAAAAGTAATCCCCCCTGCTAAGTAAATTATATGCAGGGATGGTTACTTTTCTCTGCAGGTGACTGTACCTGTATCTTCCTCTGTCTCCATCTCCCTCTACAGCACTGCTCTCATCTCCCGCCCTGAAAAAAAACATCAGTCCCATTTAGCTGGATTAAAAGCATGAAAAAGTGCCTAAGCTGTATTATTTCTGTTTTTGCCTGTTTGTTAGTCGATAACAATAAAACAAATTTGCCAACTAAAGTAATTATGAAGACAACATGCAATGTTGCCAATAGAGAAAATAAAATATTTTTTCTTTATGAATCTGTCTAATTTTGAGGTTGATGGATAAACTAGCAGACACAAAAGATAAGCAGATATAAAAACAGGCAAATTGTTTATTTTAGGTGAATTTAGACACCAAAAGAAGTAATCATAATCATAATCATAATCATTTATTCAAAACATATTCTGTTACATTAGTTACCAGGGGTCCCCACACTAGGCTACGCCTGTATCGCAGGGAACCAGTTAAAAATTAAACATCAGAAGTTAAGTTACATTCTAGTCTAGTACATCATTTGCCTAAGTAAGAAATTTAAATCTTTTTAAATCTAGTAAGTAAATCACAATTAAATTATCTGCATGTTTAAGAGCCCCTGCAGACTACAAACTTTTAGTAGTTAATTGTGTGGTTTTTGTAAATAAAGTTATTTATTTTTAAAAAGATTGTAGAGAGGCAAAACTCAAATGGCAGATGATTGAGTATGGATGCTACAGGAGCGCTAAGAGTGGCTCAACTGAGAGTTCAGAGAGGCCTTTCAAAATTTAAAATATTTATTCAATAAATTGGCTCATTAACACATCACGTCAGTAATATAGAGTGAACCTACTACACTTTGCCCTGTTGTGTTAGGTAATATTTCACAGCAGAGTAAATTTTGTATCTTTTTTAAACATTTAATAAATACAGGTACAACACTCATAGGTACTAATTAACTGACTAATCAAATATTTCAAAATTTTATACTTAAGCATATTTCAACAGCTCAATGTCCAGCCGAATTAACAGATTACTAAACGAACTCTCAACAAGGCCACTATGAGGTCAAGACAAATCATGGCCTAAATAAATTACTATACAATAGAGGAGCCAAACTAGGCTCTTTACTTTCACATTAACCTTTGTCCTCGATAAAAAAAAACTTTTAAAAGTAAAGTAGCAGCCGCAGATTTTAGTTAGAAATTAAAAAAAAACTGGCGCGTAAGACAATTACGCTAAACTACCTATTTATTTTTTTATCGTAAATACATACAGCAAGTAGCACAAGAGTAAGTATCTGTTTACTAGAGCACAATAACGAGTTCTATCAACAAGTTTAGTGTTTTTAGTAGCGTCTAGGGTGGTTAGCGTTAGAATACTTACAGTGGGTGGTGGTCGTGCTGCATCTTAACAGCACTTCCGCGATCGCGGCACCCGCCTCATACAAACCCCGCACACACAATCATCGTCTAAATCCACACTATTGTAACACTATAAACCTTTTCCCATTCAGAGAATTCTGAATAGCAACAGATTTCAAGAAAAAACTGCAATATTTTAGCACAAACGCACAACAACTTCTCAGTTTATTTTGCCAACTTTGACATTTGCGTTTGACACTTGACAGTTATCTGTTTGTTTGGGTGACGGTTTGTTAATCGATACAAGATATCGAAATGTATTTCTTATTTACGCTCTATTCTTCGTTATTGTAACTGCTAATTAGTATCATATTACATATACGTATTCAATTATTTGTTTACGATTAATTTCTGTTACTGAGCAAAACAATTTTCAAAGGTATAACATAACAAGTATGTTTATTACAGAGCCATCTATTAGCGGAAGTTGTAACTACATGGGTGATAATTTTCATAGAATAGCTGATGTAGCTTGTTGTGTTATTTTGCTATGCATTGTTTGGTGCGTTATAAAGATGGCGCTCACTGGCTGTCTGTTCTTAACTAAAGATAAGCATGCTAATACATAGAAAACATCCATGACTCAGGAACAACTACTTGCACTCATCACGCCAATATTTGATTGTGCGGGTGCGGTATGCATACAGGGACGTGTTTTGACACTAGTCGCACGCTTAGTAACAAACCAGCTCAAGTCGAAATTAACCTGATTCTATTTTCAAGCGTAATTAGAAGTGCTTGAGTTTTAAAATCAAACTGCCCAGAGCCCTTAGCCAAGATGCCCATCGCTAACTAGCGTTTCTATTCGTTTCGTTTTTAAACCAATCGCGTCATTGGTAGATCACGTCATACGGAGAGTCACGTGATCTACCAGTGACGCGATTGGTTTAAAAACGAAACGAATAGAAACGCTAGTTAGCGATGGGCATCTTGGCTAAGGGCTCTGTTTCGACTTGAGCCGGTTTATTACTCTAAGCGTGCGACTTGTAAACTTACACATGATACCTTTTTGGTATTCAGAATATGCATGGCTAGATAGCGACAAGGTACTAAAAGTGTGGTACCTATATATATATATGTGACGTTCTCAATATAAAGGGACCTTATGGAGGAAGGCAGTTACGCTCTTCTTATTCTTGTAACTATACGAATACTATGGTAACAGTTCCAAAAACGGCGTAACCGCCTGCCTCCATAAGGTCCCTTTATATTGAGAACGTCACATATCTGCTTTTGATGTTTACTGTACATACCTATAACATGAAAAATCGAGTAACGGCAAAGAATATGATACCAAAGAAAAAGGCCGATAATGATAAGACCCGAAAAGTGATATTATATTTTGGTCTATTAAAAATATAAGTACTATGAAGTTAGGTATATGACCGCAAATTTGGAAAATTACAGTTTTCACGTACAACCCCTACGGCTCGGACTAGACTGACTGAGCACATTTACGTACCTATAGGTACCTACCTACTTATTTAGTTTAGCAACGTTACAATCTTTTTTGATCAGCTGTTTATAGGTATATCAAGCATTTCAGTCCGAAGAAAGCTTTATCGCCGGTAAAACCTGAGGGTGGAACTTAAAAATGTCGCAACTTTCGAAGTCTAAGAGCCCTCAGACATTCAGCCAGCCCTTTGTTTAACCGTGCACCGCTAGAGGCGCTGCAAACAACGCTCCATGCATATTCATACCGAGCATTTGTTTATAATCTGTCCCCCCGTCACACCCCGCCGCCCTATCCCGGTTGGTAACAGTCAAAATCAGCTGGAACCATTGCGCAAGAGCGCAAGGCGCTCTATAACGCCGGTAACTGCGTCTCGCTCACGCTAAGCCAGCAAGTATCATGCGTCGCACTCTGACTTTTGGTGGTACAGACACGCCACGGCCGAGTCTTTGTTCGAAAATTACGACTAAAATCACCGAATTTTTCCAAAGTTTTGTTAGAATATGGTAAAATATTTCGTTATAAGGTGCTTTTACTGGTTTTATTACGATATTAGCGTGTTTTTTCTGAGATTTAACGCGTAAAGATGCGTAGCCGGCACGCCGGGTGTGTCTGTACCGTCGAAGGATGAAGGGCGGGGGACACGGCCGGTAATCGATCGCCCCCCGCGCACCCCGCTTCTAGAAGGAATAAATACAACAAGCAATAATAGCAAAACGAACTCATTAGGGTAACCTGTCTCAAAATAGTTTTGATCAGTATTAGGTATCACGAGAACATTCAATGAGCATGAGGTTTACAAATACATTTTTTTCAGCCGAAAATTACAGGAACAGGTAGGTAGGTACAAAATTGACTTACAATACCTACATTTGCAATAAGTATCTATTTTAATAATTTGAACTGACAATAAAAAAACAAGTAAAGTTAAATAAAAGCTTATAAAGTGTAATTTAGCACAATTCATCTAAAATGTGCGACTACACTTGCGAATTTGCGTCCTATAAATGATGGATGACCCTCGATCCTGTATGCATGGATATATGGTTACGTACGCATAAATGAGTATTCCCATCCAACCTCGAAGGCGAGTACGTCCACTGATGACATAGCTTACTGATTAAAACTGGTATTGGGCGTGGATTCTGTATGAAGGGGTGATATTCTTTGCCCCCGTATTACGTTCGCGTTTATCGCGGTGGATAAATGTGGATAAAGCATCCATCACACTCGCACTACATATTGGTCAGAAAGTGACAGATGTTTTATCCACGTTTATAGAAGTCCCGATGTAGCATTGGGGTCTTCGACAGGGAGTATAATTCCATTTTTAAACATCCGCGCACCGAGCCAACTTATATTTGATTTCGAACCGGACAATTGGTAATAATTAGTTATATGTTATTTGTAAAAGAAGAAATATATATAAAAGTAATTTGAAGTCTGTTTAAAGAAGTTTCACGTAAAGCAAATAATATTTTACTAACGACGCCTGCAAGTATTGAATAGCAATTTGTACGTCACTAAAAAGATTGTCACAATTGTAACGCAGGAGAACGCTAAATTAGTATAAGCAAGCCTCTAAAGGGTGAATTTCATGGCGTTTCAACCGCCGTCATTAGTGTCACCAAATATATTGACGAAATCAATGACACTACAGCCACTTCTGATGCTGATAGAAACTAAATCCTTGGTTCTGCTTCTGCTTACATCAGGAGTTGCTGGTAGGTGTCATTGATTTCGTCAATATATTTGGTGACATTAATGACGGCGGTTGAAACGCCCTGAAATTCACCCTAAACCACTTGAGAATTTCGAAGAGAGTTTATAATTTTGTTAATCATTAAAATGCTATCAAATTCACAGATTGTTCAAACTTTTCTAACCTGCAAGAAGAACCACTGTTGAGAAGAAGTACCGCGCCGCAAGAAACTTAACCGTTTTTTCTTGTACTTAACTATAACTGCAGATGCATCCTGTAAAAGCTAAAGAATTTAAAATTCTATCAAATTTATGAAAATTTCATAGACGAACGCACGCAAAGCATTCATTCATTGCAAATAATGCTGTTTACCTATCACTTTTCGTCGATTTCTGTGGTTGATAGCTATCGCATCTGGGATCCAAGCCAAGATACTTTACGATTTTACAAAATCGACAAAATGTGTGGAATTAACTTGCTCGATCAATCCTATACATTTTCTTTGATTTCGAAAATCGTTAAGTTCAAAAAACTCATCTTGGCTAGGGCCTCTCTTAATCCCTAATTCTTTTTTTTCTCAATAGCGCCGGAGCATCCCATCCCTCGTACGTATTTGCGCATCAACTATACGAAGGGGTAGCTAATAATAATAACACCCAAAACACCGACAAACTCAATCAAAACTCTAGTAATTTAACCCAATCGGCCGTAACGTCCGGAGAATCCTAAACCTGTCGAGTTGCGGATGTTTATCAGTAATTACCACATTTACTGCCCCAAACTCCTCTCTCAGTTCAATCTTGTATGAACATATGGGACGTTGGCCGTGAATGCGTTCTGCAAGGGGCAGGGGATTGAAGCAGGTGAAATGATTTCGAAACTTCGTTATCGTCCCTGTTGCTCTTTTGTGTCGGCAGTTATAAGAGAATGGGACAGGAGTAATGTAACAGGGAGTAAGAAATCAGTAACAGCGTGTTTTAGCTGCTAAATAAATAAAATAGGTAACGGTTCGCAGAGATGCGAGTTGTTAGATGCTATTGCACAAACAGAGCAACCTAGTTGAATTCAATTGTGAGGGTCTCGTCGGGGTTTTATAGTTATAGGCAGCTATATTTTCTTCTGGATGTTGATGAGATAAAAAATACAACCAGAGCGGTAGTCACATAGTAAGTTACTTACCACAGGTATTCAGGTCCAAAAGTTAGAAAACTTATTGCTACAGGCGGGCGATAGGGATCGAATTCGGTACCTTGCCATCGCGACTATCACGAGTCGACATCTTAAGCCAGTAATGCCACCAACTCTCTGGTTGCATATACTTACAGCCCCATATTACAAACGCCCTTTCTGTCCATAATGGTGTATACCATAAAAAAACAGTAAAGCTCGAAAAACGGTGTAATTTATACTGTTACATTAGACCATCCAACTTAATAAATAAGGTCGCATATGCTGTAAATTGTATATAACATATGCTCCTTTATACTAAAGAACAGTGAAGTGTTCATCTAATCCCGTTCCACGCAGACCGCAACCATTATCCGATTCTTCATACAAATTATAGGAGTGCTCTGCAAACAGATCCGCTGCAGTATTTGGGCTCCAGCCCCATTACAGTGTTCAAATAATGTGTTACTCTCCTGAGTAAATATCCACGTTTGCCTCTCATGATCTGAGAGCAGTAAGCTCTGACCGTATTAATTAAACTGATCTTGAGTACCGGCTTGGTCAAGTCATAGAAAACTTTCATTTTTGATGCATCTTCAGCAGTTATCTTCTCAAAGGCAACGCATCTGCGATTCCTCTCCTCTCTTCATTATTTGTAAGGACATCCGCAATGATAATACGTACTCGTATTTTGTAAAAAACACAACCAGTTACGCTATAAGGTTCTAAATATAAAGCCCTTAAAAGGTAGGACAGATGGAGTGTCGACGGACGGACGGCTTAGGTTTAACAATAAGTTCCATTGGCACCCTTTTGGTACGAAACCCTAAAATGCACACAGATGTTTGTCCAAAAATTGGAGCTGCAAAGACTGGCCCGCCAGAAACCCGGCTGAAGGTCCCTCTAAGATATTTACTGCGTCCTCCGGAAGGACTTCCGTGCCATTTCGGGCCTCAAATATTTAGCGCCAAGAAAACATAAAAAGCGAGGAGGAAATGAAACTTCCCGGCGCCTTCGCCTGTCCACCGTCCCGGGATGTAATCGAAAAAGTTGCCGAAAAACATTATTAATAAATTTCAATGTGAGAACGCTAGTACAAGACTGGCAGGGGATGTTTTTTAAGGGAAAGTAACATTTGACACCGGAAACTAACGGTGCTTATATTATACGTAACTGATGTCTGACGTTCTCAGTATAAAGGGACTTTATGGAGGAAGGCAGTTAAGCTCTTCTTATTCTTGTAACTATACAAATACTATGGTAACAGTTCTAAAAACGGCGTAACCGCCTGCCTCCATAAGGTCCCTTTATATTGAGAACGTCACCTATATTCTTTTCATTCATCAGTCGTGTCAGCATGTGACAGGTCGTCACTTAGAGTCAATACAATTAAATTTCTAAGCCTAGAGGCGACAGATAGATCTGTTTAACTCTACAGTTATTATTCGAAAGATGTAATTTATGTAAACATGTAATTTTGAACTTCTAAGCTTCGGAGCGAAAGTCATTTCTTTTCTGGAATAATCTCAAATTCGCTATCCATTTGTTATATTCCCTAAAGCATTTATTTAGTAGTTACATCGAATTTATTACAAGTCCTTAAGTTAGCCTCATCTGTCCCAGTGGGGAGTCAAATCTTGAAAAATAGTGAATAGGCATCTTCTGGGTGAGCTCGCTACATCGTAGACTGAATCTTCGTCCACCAAGGGCGGGAGTTGGTCAAGAGCAAACCCATTATCAATAAAAAAAAAAAAAAGAATAGTAATAACTTACCAACTTTCTCTTTCTGTTCAAGCGAGCTGAAATTGTTCAAACATTTCTGAGTCAGGTAGCAATATTGGCGATGCAATATTCTGGTGTTCAAGAGGTTATCTGATGAGTCAGAAGGTGCTCATAGTCCGCTTTTTTGCATTGGCTATTGGGGAAGTATCCTAGGGCTCCGCGAATGTTAAGAGTTTAAAAAATGTTCAATTTCACAAAAACTTGTTACAAAAAGTACTCAAACAGATAGGTCCTGAGAGAATATCTAGAGGGCTCGACGGGGGCTTGCCCAAACGTGATTTAGGGAAAAATGCTTTTAATAGCATCGCAAACACACTCCGACCCGACCCCAATAATTGTGTCCCGTGCGGTAAATAACAGGATAGCTCCGGATTTCCATTACCGCTGCCAGTGCCAATAACTCGCCATTTCATGTCATTTAAACCCCCATGTGTGTCACGGGCACTGGATACCTTTACGTCTCTAGTGCCATGTATATCCAAATCAAGTCCATTTCATACAAAATTCAGGAAGGATGGCACAGAACGTGGTAATTGTCCAACAGCTATTACAAACGGATGGGATGTATGAATTAATAATGTTGTATAGAAACCGGGGTTATGCAAGAATGGATTTTTACACGGTCCATTTGTTTGCTTCTCGCTTTTATATAATGCTGCGTCTCTTTCATCCGGAACGATCATGTTACTAGTTACGAGTATATTGCAAATATTGTAATAAAGGTGATTTATTTAGACCCTAATAAATACATTGGAGAACACCTTATTCTACGCGCCATGCTCCTTAGTTTGATGGCACATTCCCGTAAAAGTATAACATGTTCTTTATGTATCAATAAATATCCAAGGTAATAGTCACTTTATTCTTAAAACTATTTAAAAAGGATTAGTTGTATTATTGCCTTTTTGCCACTTTGTGCAATTAAAAAATCCTGTCGTAGAGATAGAAAAATCAGAGGATGTTGAAGCATGTGACTTTATTGCGACCGACTTTTACGCGAATATGAAGTACAATACAATATCTGTCGGTATTTATTTTACTTTTTATAATAAATGAAATCTATATCAAAATGAGATAAAAGTAATTATTAAACGCTATTTTCTGCTGATTAACGTATGGATTATCTCGCTATAGTATAGTGATTGTTTAGTGCTATACTTAGTAATTAAAGATAAGCCACGGCTGAGAGCGAGTTCGATGCTCGGCCTCGACCATCTTGGTATCAAGTAAACATGATTTGTTACTGATTCCGTCTTCGGTTAACATTAAGTATATTAATTATTTATGGGTTTTCAGTGGGTTATTAGCTAACTACGGTAAGATAGGTAATGATTTTAGTAGTATAATGTATTTATGTATGTTGCTATGTTCGTGAAACCTAAGCTACTTTAGTCAGAAGAATAAGGTAAAGTATAATTACGTTCTAAGGCTGCCTTTCCATAGAAGCGGAGACGAGCGGTGCGGAGAGGAGCTGTGTAGGAATCGACCAATCACATTGGTTGTAATCCACATCTCGTCTCCGCTCCGCTTCAATGGAAAGTATGGAAACAGTCAAGCGGAGACGAGATGTGGATTACAACCAATGTGATTGGTCGATTCCTACACAGCTCCTCTCTGCACCGCTCGTCTCCGCTTCTATGGAAAGTCAGCCAAGATGACTAATGATGATTACTTTTACATTGTCACGAAAAAATAAATGGCTATTGTTACCAAATTAAAAAGTTATATAACATAATAATAAATGTACGAGTTAAATAAACTATACCTGAGTGACTTACTGTAATGTACCTACTTGTAATATTTGAGTAAATATTGTATTTTGGACACAGGTGGGAGTTGTATAATATACGTTTACGTGCAGCTGTGAATTTCTTTTGCACCGAACCAACGTTTAGAGGCGTCAGTAAAGATTCGGATATACAAAAACGCTACTGTTTGGCCTTCACCGTTTATTATTGATGAGCTAGTAATTGAAGACTAAATTATATTATTATAATAGCTGTATAATTCATCCGTTATGTTTATTAATTAAATATTAACTAAACCTGTTTCTTGCAAAAACAATATTTTGATATTAATAGTCATTCCTCATTACAAAACCGATTAGAATTAATATTGTTATCAAGAATAACCTTAATTAATTTCAAAGCTTCGTATTTAACCTCAACAAAATACAAAAAAGGAACATTCCTAGCAGCGCTGAGCGAGTATAGCATTGGGTAGCGAAGCGGGCGGGGCGTGCGGCGCGGCGCGGCCCGAGCGGGCGCGAGCGGCCGCGGCGTCAGTCGAGACCGGCCCCAGCGACGATGGAGCGCCTCATCGATGCCGTGCGCAACTACCCCTGTCTATGGAACACCACAGCCATAGAATACAGAGACCAAGAGCTCAAGGACGCAGCTTGGACCGAAGTCATGAAGGAAACCAATCTATCTTCAGGTAACTCTAGGCTAGCCAGTACTCTAAACATCGCTGTAAGCGGCTGAGCGGGACCGGTGCGTGGTCGGTACAAGCCGCGCGAGCCGACCGCGCCCGAGGTTACCCGAACGTTGCCGATGTTATTGTATGCAAATGCAGCCGTGCGTTTTTTGTTTTACTGTTGTTATATTTATAAATGTTTGGTTTATGCGTTCGGTGCGTTGTTTGTGGGATGTTTATTTATAGATTTGTTGCGGAATTGACAGCTGATTAAGATATACCGTTTATACTGGTGATTATTGCTATAAAATACCTACCTACCTAATACCTATACATAATATTAAGTACTTATTAAATTTATTTATTTACTACAGTAGGTACTTACGTACTTTGATATACTTAATGTGTTAATCAATATAGTTTTTTCTAGTTTTTTAGGGTTCCGTACCAAAATGGTAAAAAAGGAACCGTTATGGTGAGACTTCGTTGTCTGTCTGTGTGTCTGTATGTCACAGAAGTTTTTCTCAGCAACTACACAAGCTATCAACTTGAAATTTGGCATAATTGTATAACTTGCTTGCTCGCATCGGTTTTTAGTAAAAAAAATATGAAGTTAATTTTATAAATAATTGAAAAGGGGTCTAGAATGGGGGGTTTAAAAATGAAAGTGATTTGATTATGGCAAATGAGGTGTCATATAAAAGGGCTGAATCTGCACATTTCAAAACTATTTTTTTTATAATTTTTCGTGACGTACTTTTTGATGTATAACCAAAAATGTTCAAAAAATTACCGTTCCCCATTATCTCCTAAGTTTATGAAATGAAAAATCTAAAAATTTCTAACTTATAGATAATTACTTACATTTTACGGAATAAATAAAACTTACTTAGTGTTTAAAATTTATAGTTTTCGAGAAACTGACCAAAAACTTTAAAAATCTGTACTTAAATTTAGGCAACTCAAAATGGACCTTATTGCATACAACTAAAGTACCTAGGTACCTACATAAAAAGGTATATTTTTGAAGTACGAACTTAAATTCGGAACCCTCGGTGCACGAGTCTGACTCGCACATGACCGGTTTTTTTTTTATAAAAAGGAGGGTTTTTCCTTTATTAAATTAAAAAAAAGTTCAAGAATACACTTTGTTCTATTACAATAAAGACAATTCTACCCGTAAAACTATGCGGATTTTTTTAGTAGCATAAAAACACCGCTAAGGCAGTATCCTAAAACTTAGCACCGTATCGGTTTATTCTGTGGCATTTCCTTTCCGGTTAGGTTAGGTTAGTATTAGTGGCTGTCGTTTACGCTGTTTTGATTATGAGTGCCGCGTTGTTTGTTGGTATGGTAACTAGCGATTCGCCCTCGCTTCGCTTCCCTAAAATAAGTTAAAAGTTAAAATATATATTAAAATATATACTTCTGGATAACGTAACTAGCTTTCTAATGATGAATGAATTATTAAAATCGGTTCAGGAGTTTCAGAGTTTATAGATTACAACAAAAATGGCGTCAACACCAGACGCTTTAAGGTAATTTTTATTTTATTTTGTGGTCATATTTTGTGCGAGTGGTTTTAGATGCCTTTGTTATTAAGGTAATCTGTGCCAGAGAGCAGCAACCGTATTAGTCGCCTTTCTCGCGGAGGATAAAGTATCTGCCACTCTCGCACTTACGTAATGGTCAGAAAGGGACGGATGTTTTATCCATGTTTATCCACATGATAAACAACTGTTCTTATTTGTTTTAAACCGTATCGTAATCGTATTCGCATAATGGGAGCTATTATTCACCTGACCTTGACAGTACAGGTGGCTTATCGTAAATAAGCAATAACCTTTTGAAAGCAAGATGGGTAAAACATTAAAATAATAATGGAATAGCGGGGTTGGTGATTTTATTTTGGAGAAAGTAGGTATTTTAAAATCTTCGAAAAGATCTTTACCAGTAGTAATCAGCCCGGTATGGAGTCTATCACGGCTTTTGTAGTTCTTAGAGGATTTTGATTTTTATACTGTAAATAGGTACCTACTCAGCCATTGTTAGTTAAAATAAAATAAATAAATATCAGGGGACAATCTCACACAAATTGACCTAGTCCCAAACTAAGCTCTAGGCTTGTACTATGGGTACTAGACAACGATAAACATACTTATATAGAGAAATACATACTTAAATATATAGAAAACATCCATGACTCAGGAACAAATACTCGCGCTCATCACACAAATATTTGTCCATACCGGGATTCGAACCCAGGACCGCTAGCTTCGTAGGCAGGGTCACTACCAACTAGGCTAACTGCGTCGTCGTCGTTATGTTAAGAGGCTTCCAAAATAAAAGTACCCTTATTTTTGTGCAGATTTGATATTAAAAAATTGCTCGTTGGTAGGGTGGGATGACAGTTCATGATAGTTCACTTTGGACAATAAATAAAGTTTCCGATTGGCGAAATACATCTTGCCACAATAGATGTGAAAGCCATTAAAAAAAAAAAGTTCCCGATTATGTCCCCAAAAACTTGTTCCTTTTCCATTTTGTTACCAAAATTTAATACATGCATAGATGTTGGTAACAAACAAAAATAAGTTTTTGGGAATTTATCGGGAATTGAATTGTTTATGTATCCAGATTTTATTTAAACAGTATGTTAACCACAGGGTTTTCTATTGGATTTCTATTTTTGCTCTTAAAACTAGCAACAGCATTGCAGCATTGTGTTGCCCCCAATAATAAGGTATTTTTAATAATTAAAATTCGTGATATATTATATTTTATATTAATATTCACATCCTTTTCTTTCATACATTCATACAGTCTGTCTTTTGATTAGTTATGGATAGGTTTTTCTACTGGAATTGAATGGCCTTTCTTCCGTATCAAGATAAAGATGGGCACGTGGTGTTGCGAATTGATGCCAGATTGATTCGACCATGACCTGAAACTCCAAGACCGGATAGCTCATTCATACACTCTCACAATAACTTCACTGCAAAAATGTCGTGTACGGCCGAGTTATAAACAGTAAAATTCCATACATCCTTTGAAAAAACGCAGCTCTTATATAATTAATGGTGTGTATATTTCTGTCTGTCACGGCATAAAAGCGCAAAATTAAAATATGTTTACAAAAATAAGTGTCACATTAAAAAACACAGTTATAGCTAGTTCCACGTGGGGTCCTATTATCACTTTGCTTTTGGGAACTGGAAAAGAAGAACAAGTTATACACTTGTGAAGGCAATTTCCAGACTCGAGGACAAACCTCAGACCCAATTAACTAGACGAAGAAAAAATATACATTTATCGTCCAAATCCAAACTTGTATGCCCTTTAGTAATCTTTACCTGGAAGAAACATTACCCTGGGCAGTCGAAAACAATCTAGACTTAGAAAACTACTAAACACTATATAATTCTTTACAGTGAAGGAGGTAAAACTGAAATGGAAGAAGCTACGTGACTCCTACCGCGACGCTCTCAAACGCCAAAGCGAGATGCAATCTCGAGACCCTCCCACTCGCAAGAACTACCCTTGGAAGTACATGTCAGCCATGGCCTTCCTCCAACCCCACATGAGCGCCAGGAAGAAACCAGCTGAAGAACCTATTCAACCTCCAACTGAGCACGAAAACGAGCACGAGCAGAACGGGATAGACGAGCACGAACAGAACGGGCATGAGAGCAGCGATGATTCGGACTCGCCGGCTTCTTCTCCCAAGAGGAAGAGCTCACAGCTGACTGTTATTGATAGGAAGCTGGACTATCTCTGCAAGGTAAAATAAATAAATTTATAAGGGGACAATCTCACACAAATTGACCTAGTGCCAAACCAAGCTCTAGACACCATTAATATTACAGAGATAAATATACGTATAGAAAAATAAAAACATAGAAACGCATTCAAGACTCAGTAACACATACTTAAGTACATAGGTACAGTCATTATCAAGTATAACCGAGTAGTATCCTTGTACCAAATTTCATATTAATCAGTTAAAAAAATTATTATCAGGCTGGGTCATACTCCTCGGATTTTAGTTTTTAAAATTTTGCTTTAGTAGATATACGTACGACTACATAGTTCTAGAACTTATGCATGCAAGCGCTAATCCAAGCCTAATTTGTTTATTAACAGTTGCGCACGTAAGCTGAATATACAAACTAGGTAATAACTAAGTAATAATGGTTGTATGCCCAGGCGCAAGGCAAGCGGCGACTGACAGAGGCGGCGCACGCGGCGCGCTCGTCTCCAACTCCGGAACCCATCGATATCTTCTTCAACAGCATGTGCCAAAGCACCAAGAGGTTCCCCTATCCAGCCCAAATAAAGATCAAACGAGCCCTATTCGAAGCCGTCATCGCTGGAGAAGAGGCTTTAGTGGCAGAACAGCAGAATTACGCTAGTTTATGGGCCAGGGCTGCTAGTTCTTCTAGCAGTGATGGCGAGGAGACCGCGGGGGCCGCGGGAGGCGAAGGAGAAACAGCCTCCTGAGCCATGCTGCGTCAGTACCGCCAGTATTATGCGCAGTACGCCAAATATTTGTACGGTACGCAGTAGACTGAACTGAAAGTGTAAAAGGTCCTTTAGGACAGTGTTTTGCAGCGAGTGGCCGTCTTAATAGTGTGAATGAAATGAAAAGAGGTTTGAGGTGGCTAAGGTTCCATTGTTCTTGGTTTGACTATAATAGTAGGTAATACTAGATTTTTTTGCGATTTCATCCGGAAAGAACTAGTTTAACGATTTTTTTTAAGAATTACATATGTCCTTCCCCGGACTTCAAGCTATCTCCATATTATTATCAAATACTTATAACCAAAACTAAACGCGCGGCCGTAAGCATTATATGGCTGTACGTATCTCGACCTTGGTTGATTTGACGCTCTGTACCAAGGTAATACAAACACAAAACCACAGAACAGCGTAATCGCCAACTGTCAAAACACGCTTTTGGTCTGGACGGCCACATTGAAAGTGATGGTTAGTATTAAGTAAAAGAGCTTGTTAAGCCAAATAATGTTACTCATACATTTAATTGGATATTGCGAAGCGATATTTTTGACAATATTGTTTTCCTTAGGATATTTATTATACTCCTCTGTGTGTGGCCAAGCCGATTGTAATGGCACAATTACATTCATCCGGTCACCGTGAGCGATTGGTTAATCGTGTTTCAACGGACATGTATAAAGACCGGCCACGGCTTTGCGCGGAAGCGGTGGAAATAAATATAGGTACATCAAAATCACCGCACTGCGACCGCAGCGTCTCGTGGCATGCTTAATATGATCTCTATACATTTGTTTGTAATCGCTCGCCTCACGTTGCCGTCGCCGTCGCCGTGTCGTCGCTGCACAAAGTGGCCAGGAAAAGCGACTATAGTCGGATAGATTCGTAAGAGAGATACAATCTTCTTGTAAGAAAACGAAGTAGTGTAAACACTGATGTGTAATTCCTTTTGGATGGTAGCTGGATTAGAAACTTATGCTCGACACACACGGTCAGTTAAACTGAGCCCTTAGCCAAGATGCCCATCGCTAACTAGCGTTTCTATTCGTTTAGTTTTTAAACCAATCGAGTCATTGGTAGATCACGTCATACGGAGAGTCACGTGATCTACCAGTGACGCGATTGGTTTAAAAACGAAACGAATAGAAACGCTAGTTAGCGATGGGCATCTTGGCTAAGGGCTCAGATCAGTTAACTGACGTACATCCAAAATCTGACGTGAGTGTGAAATCGTAAGTTGAAATTATACAAACTCAAGGTCAGATGTACGTCAGGTAACTAATCAGTTTAACTGTCCGCGTGTGTCGAGCTTTACGAGGGTTGTTTTCTAAGAAATATTTCGGCATTTCTTTAAATATTTACATATAGTTTTCGTGGAAGAAAAAGAGAAATAGGAAATTTTGGTCCGGGTTTTTCAGAGAACGCTAAGTCGGTCGGATCCGTTTTATACTGATGCGACCACCGTATCAGGCAAACAGATTAGTCTAAGCTCGAAGTATCTGATACTGATACGATCACCGTATCAAGCGGACAGTCTATAGTCTAATCATGTTGGTGATAGTCTAAACACGAGGGAATCAGTCGAATCTTTTTAAAATTTACGCGATCGCCGTATCAGGCGGACAGACTATAGTCTAATCACGTTGGTGATAGTCTAAACACGAGGGAATCAGTCGAATCTTTTTAAAATTTACGCGATCGCCGTATCAGGCGGACAGACTATAGTCTAATCACGTTGGTGATAGTCTAAACACGAGGGAATCAGTCGAATCTTTTTAAAATTGACGCGATCGTCGTATCAGGCCGACGAATGAGTGTAATTGCGCCATTAAGTAGCATAAATAATGTGTCAAGTTAAGATTTAATTTAGATCGTCCTGATTACCAGTAAGCAGTATTGATAAGGATTAAATATTTTATACCTGGATTTATTGGAATCTGAGATCTCAAAATTCTACCTCAATTTGGGGTACTCATATTTTATTTTGTACTGTACACATTTTGTAATGAATAAATGAATATTCGCTTGATGTGAAGTTTTATTAAGCTGCCTGAAATTACAAGAACAAGTAAATTAAGTTTTTTTGCTGTGGATGGATTGACCACAAATTACCTTGATTTTCGCATACATTGTAAGTTGCTAAATAATGCTTGGTCTCCACGTTCAAGCTTGCTCATCGTTTTACGTTTTACTTGATAAATTACGATGTAATTGATAATGACAAACGCACGAAACTTCAAGCCAAACATTTCCTTTTATTACTGCAGTCACTAAAGTTTTCAGAACGCAACTACACATGTCCACTTGTATCAAAAAAAGCTGGGGCAACAGAGAACTAGACTAGTTATTTTTGTTAAAAGCATCATCATCTTTTCCGCTTCTGTCTTTGTCACCAACTGTAGCTACTTCTCACATAATCAATAGCAAGTAGGTACAGTATGAAACAAAAAAGTGAAATGGGTAGCTCCACCCGGTGTTCTATAAATACCTACTGCCCACGCTCCTATCGGCCGATGACCTCAAGTGGTCTACACAATGTGTATATAGCTATGGATACTTGTAGGGCGGATTCGCCATTTTAAAACCAGATGCGGTTTTTCCCATTGTTACTTTGGGATGCCAGTTGGATTAACGTGTGACGGTTGTTTTATGAAAGTTTCTTGCATTTCTTTAAAAATTCATTAATGTATAGATTTTAAAACTCGTCGAGTTCGAGTTTTCCAGAGAACGCTATGCATTGCTGCCTAAATAAGGTTGTAATTTTATTTACCCTGCTTCAGTCAGGGCGTATTACCGTATCACGTGCATACCTACTAGCCTTTGCGTTATTTATATTATTACATCCACGCAAGTCGCTTTTCTTTATTTCGTCAGAAACTTTCCAATTTCAGGATTGTTAGAGCCATCGACCGAATTGGAATGATTATTCAAGGACATATTTAATCATTTATGGATTAAAATCTTGGATTTCTTTAGAGCCAGTCCAGATGACGCGTAGCGTTTTACAATCGCGCTTTCTCGAGATACGAGAGCTACTAACATACTTACATCCCGTCCAGATGCTGATGCGCGTTTCCTCCTGGACGGGATGTATGTAGCACTGGCATTTCGCGAACGCGCGAACGTCTACGCGCGAGCGTAAAACGCGTCATCTGGACAGGCTCTAACTCTAGGTTTCTCGATTCAGCCGTGAGTATACTAACTATGGTATCAGATACGGGAGTATAAATTAGTTCTGCGTTTGTTTGACCACATCCCTCACTGCTCTCCCTAATGCCGGCACTTCACGTGCCTGATATTTGTCAAATATTGTAGTTACATCTCTTTCATTCGATATGTCAAATGGAAGAGATACAAGATCAATATTTGGCAAATATAGCCAAGTGAAGTGTCGGCATAAGATGACGCGGCCAACAAAAAACGACATAGGTACTTTACCCGAAAAAATTGCAAAGATCTATCTTGGGTAATATTTAGGTGGAATGTTGTGGAGTATAAGTAAAGATTTTGGGGGGCTACTTACTATGAAAATTGAAGTTCGAAATTACGTTAGCTGCCTCCCTTTCTCACGATTTAATCACAATTGATGAGTGAAAGGGATGGTACATCCGGACGAGCACATAACATTGATTCAGAACAAAGTTGACGCACACACGTCATGACGTTGAGTGAGATTGAATATCAGTTGCATCAGTATTTCTCCCACCCGATTTGACCCTACCCAACCATACCCTAGTAATTCTTGTGTTGCCTAAACTACACAAATTCCAAGTAATCTCGCACCAAAATCGTTAATCACCAATAATCTATCCAGGCCATTAGCGTCGGCTGGGTAAAACCAGGTAAGCCCAAGTTGCCCATAAATCTCCCCCCCTCCTTTTGCCGCATCCGCACTTACACGCATCCGCATCAGCTGATCTCCCCTCGGCTTCTAGGAATGCAACAGCTGTTTTCTGTCAGGAAACACATGTTCACGCGTAAACAACGGTTCGCAGAAGCGGATTCTTTTAACTTTGACGTACCTGCTGGTTTTTTTGTTGCCCTTTGAAGTTTGGTCATGGTGGCCCGTGCGTTTGTAATAGGCAAGTGCTTTCGCTCATACATAATAAGAGTGAGTAGGACGCAAATACAATGGCTGTTTGTTACATTACGTGCCCAGGGCTATATTACGGGTCTATTTTTAAAGAGAATCGGAGAGTCTAGTACGTGCGTTAAATACACACCTATACCAGTGCCGCTAGCATCGGTTAATAAATGTAGTCATTAAAGTTTCAAAAATTATCAATTTATATTCTCAATTTGGATGCAATTTGCATACGAAATGATAACTTTTATAGGCAGATGTATTTAAATTAGGTCGTTTCAACCAAAAGCAGGTGTTGGGTCTGTAACTGTTATTATCAGCTTTGCATTGTAATTCGTTTGAATGGCATTAGTATTATACTTATGGCTTTCTTCGTATAACTGCGGGCCTAGACCAGCTAACTTAGCGATTTTCGAAAATTGACAATGTGTGGGATTGACATAAACAGCTGACGCGATAGATCGTCAGCTCATATCAGTCCTATAGGTAAGTACAAAATTCTTTGATTTCGAAAATCGCTAAGTTAGCGTCACGCATCTTGTCCAGGCTCTGGTCATTTTTGTAATTACATATGTGTACAGTCGGCCTTATACGTAGCTGCACACTTTTGTACCTTGTCGCTTTAACGCCTTTGACAGATTACTGGGGTGTTTCTCATCTTCCAACCTGCCCACCCAAGATTTCCATAGTAATAAGGTTGGATAGACTGGAAGATGGTTAAAGTGACAAAGCACTGGTGTGTGCAGTTACTTATACGGCCGATTGTACATACCTAGTTTTTGTTTCAGAATACGGTAGCCTTAATTAGCGATATTTTAATGATCGCTTCTTTTTAGGGTTCCGTACCTCAAAGAAAAAACGGAACCCTTATAGGATCACTATGTTGATGTCCGTCTGTCTGTCTGTGTGTCTGTCAAGACCCTTTTTCTCAGGAACGCGTGGAGGTATCAAGTTGAAATTAATATCAAATACATAAGTCTGCAGTCCCTTGGATCAGTGAAAAAATCAAACATCTAAGTCAACGCAATCAAAAGATACGGCCGTTTATGCCGCATATTGAACTGAATCTCAAGGGAATCAAAACCTATAGGATACTTCCCGTTGACTTAGAATCATGAAATTTTGCAAGAAGCTATGTCTTATAGCACAAGTAAAGGAAAAAATCCGAAAACCGTTAATTTGTAGTTACATCACATAAATAAAAAGCCCAGTATAAGCTGACACTCACTAAGTACTAAAGTGCGTGTCAGTTTATACTGGACTTTGTTTATATTGTATTCCCGTGATTTAAGAACTATTTACATGCCTACAAGTTTGTGCGGAACCCTCGGTGCGCGAGTCCGACTCGCACTTGACCGGATTTTTTTTAACGTAAATATTATCTTCCTAGTTAAAAAAAAACGCCTCTTCAGTAAAGGCCTTCCCGCTTTTTCTGTCGCAAGCCTTTCCCTAATCTGAAAAAGAACGTCTTAATATCAAGGTATTATACATATCCTGTAACTATTTCATTTTTAATCAACGCAATTGAAAACATTTATCGCCACGTGACAATATCTACAAATATCTTGATACAAGCAGGTACAAACAAAGTCTAATCTGGTAATCTGCGAAGTAAGTGGGTTAATCCTCGCTCAGTGCTGATCTTACTGTCAGGAAACCAGGTCACACCCTACCTACGATTTATCTTTACAAATGTACTGCCAGTACAATAGGTAGCTCTTAAAATCTTCGGGTTTGTATTTCTCTTTCACTAACTCTCATACTGTCTTATTCTACTTACCGAGTTTATCCGAACCCTAAGGACTTTTTAAATTGCACTGTACCTGTCTTCTTACAGTGGTACTACTCAATACCATTGCAGCATTTGCAGCTACATATTTTTATTAGTAATTGTTATTAGTTTAACGTGTGTAACTGTGTGTCTGTGTTTCTATGTATGTCTGAGGTCAAACGGATGAACCGATTCTACCAATTTTGATTTTTGTTTGTTTGAAAGGTGACCTCATCGGAAGTTTTCTTAGCTAAGATTGGTGAAAATGTGTTGAGCCACTTAAGTTATGAGCTCTTAGAGCTCGGTCCCAATTTTGTCGGGGGTTATTATCTATTTATTTACAAATTGAATTAGTCCTAATCATTCCAAGTTCAACGCTAAAATAACAACGATAAAATTACTTATACAGATAAATAAATAAAGTACCACCGGTAAAACGATAAATCCTAATGTAATTTTTCTATTGGAGATTTTTTTGCACATCGTTCAAGTTCAAACCTAACCTTACCTAAGTATAAGTATAAATTAATTATTAATTTAATCAAAAAAGCTTCAGCTTAACGTAGCTATCGGAAAAATAAAAAAATCACAAATTAATATTCGGGAAAAATGATTCAGAATTGTTAGGTGTTCTCACTTTGTAAAGTACAAAAAATACCTATATGGCCAAGTAAATAAAATATCAAATCGCGAACGTGATCGAACCAAATACGTAACAGCTTACAAGCTTAAAATAATTGACACAAACATGAAATTTGGTCGTAATTATAAATGAAAACTTACTACCTACCTACCTATTTTAATATCGAACCCTAATACCAGGGTGGCCAGGTGCGCAGTCACCCAAACCTCGTTACGTTAGTCAAGGGTGGCAACACTGGCAACAATGGCTATAATCAATCCCCTGACTTCGATTCATTGGTAATTGTTCTCGCTCTCGAAATACCTTGCAAAGCCAAATGGTGGATCTTAACGAAGCAAACTTGAGTTATTTCCCCGTTTCTCCCTTGGATTTTATTACTATAGTTGTAATAAATTATTTAATGACACAAGTCAACTTATTATATTTGAAACTAACACGACTATTATTGAAATATGAACATGTTCATTCATGAACTGTTAGTTTAATTCGTAACAAATAAAAAAGAAAAACTACAGAGAATGCACTGCACAATTGGTGACGCCATAAAGGTTCCAACTTAGATAAACAATTCAACTAGGTATTACAGTAAGAATACTAATAATGAAACTATGTCCAATAAAGATAATGAAAGCTTGATGGAAGTGCAGTCGATAAGTTAAACATTCATAACAAACATAATGCTGGAAAAGTTTCGTTTATGCATGCCACACAGCTTGAAAGATCCGTTCCCATTCCATCAACGCGTTTTATTATTTCCACCCTTGTACGGTCACAAAAAACCGGGGTATTTGATTTGGTTGTTCATTTGTCACCGTCCGTTGTTATGAATTCCAGAAGTGATCTGCTGTGATGGCGGGATGAGATGATTTTTCATTTCATAATTTGGTCGGGGTATTGTAAATACTACTCTGTCAAGAAAGTACCGGGAAAAGATCAATAATACACAAACTGTTTGTTAATCATCCAAATTTATTTTATCACCTTCAAAGTATGCTCCTTCAGAAACGATACACTTACGCCAACGAATAATCCAATCATCAAAACATTTTTTAAACGCTGTTTCCGGAATTGAATTCAGTTCTCGGCGCGAATTCTCCTTTATGTCTTCTACCGATTGAAAACGGGTGCCACGAAGCGCCACTCCGAAGCTTGTTGACTAGTTTGCATGTCAAACTCGTAAACCCACGTCTCGTCACCAGTAACAATGCGTTTCATGAATGTTGGGTCGGAATTGACTCGTTCTAGCATGTCCTCAGCGACTCTCATGCGATTGAGTTTTTGGAGAAAATTCAGGTCTTTTGGGACTAGCCGAGCGGTAACATGTTTCATACCCAAATGATTAGTTAAAATAGTACGGATCGACTCGTGAGATACAGAAAGTTCGGCGGCTATCTCTCTCAAAGTTGAATGAGGATTTTCAGTCACTATTTCCTTCACTTTTGCGATGTTAACTTCAGTTGCAGACGTTGATGGCCTACCAGAGCGAGGCAAATCTTCCATCACATCTCGACCGCTTTTGAACGCTTTGTACCACTCATAAACACGTGTTTTTGATAAAGTCGAATCACCGTAAGCCTTCTGTAACATTTTCAGTGACTCCGAACACGAAATTCCATTGGCGATGCAAAATTTAAGACAAACTCTTTGTTCAATGTTTTTGTCCATTATGAAATTCGCAATACACACTAGATATGATATAACTAAAAACAGCACTGTATTTAATATAAATAACAGATGCAACTCAAACTCCGCGCCAAAATAGAAAACAGTTGTGCCAATCTAACAACAACAAAAAAAACAAAAATTTGAATTTGGAACCATAAACAAATCATCCATTCCCGATACTTTGTTGACTGAATGTATGTTTCATTCACGCGTCACTTGAATTAAATTTCTAGCTACAAGCTAAACGTGTTATTGTTAAAAAAAGCAGTTTGCACAATGCATTTATCACCTTTATAATAAAACTATTGTAGTGCGACGCGTGCGATTTGGGTTTGGGTGCATGTTTCAGCACACTCGCGTTTGGCAGCTGGCTATGTCAATAGCAACCCTTTACCTGTCGTTCTGTGACACAATACTTATGTAGCTGTGATGGTGACACTTGTCATTATCATTATCGTTATTATCAACACAGTACACTCTAAGCATAGGCAGGCATAGGCCTCTCCTTGATGCACGTCGCTGATCTGATCACAACACAAATTATCGTTGTGAAATTCCTAAAATTATTACTTTGGGAGCTATTTGGAGTATTTAATTATTTTTTTCATAGTTTAGGTTGGGCCACTGTTAATGCCAACCATTATAGTAGTGACGTGTGTTTTTTTAACGTCTTAAACAGCTGTTGATGACAATATGGTTTTTACCTGCCCCCACAGCAAAACTGTCTCTAACTTTGCTAATGAGACCAATATCCGCTCCTATTCAACAACAACATCTTCGGCGTCAATTGTTATTTAATGTTTTTCGGGACAGTTGTATTAATTGATTAATACCCTTCGTTTAGTTTAGTTGAACGTATAATGCGTTGTATTACTGACATTAAAAGGAGCTGTTTGCACAATACTCCATCACCTTTCTCCATTCCATCTATTTAATATGCGACGCGTGCATGTTCGGCACAGGCGCATGTTTTTAGCCTACACGCCTTTGGCAGCTGACGATAACAATGGTAATCCTTTACTTGCCGTTTATGAAATAACTGCTAATGACACCAATATCCGCTCTCAAACATTTTTTCCCTCCTAATGGCACTTATTCGAGTCATATGGATTCGCATGAACTATGAAAAATTATAGAGAATTGGGCCCAGTAAATCCACGTAGGGTCCGGCAGCTGCATCAAGGCAATTTCACTAAGTTCCCCTACACGCAGAGCTTTAAAGTTACGTCCCGAATTCAAATTTGCCAATCCAGGGGATGATCGTGATCGTGGAACTCATAAAAATGATGCCAATTTACGATAAAACGCTGATTCGGGCATTCCGGGAGATCCGTGATAGCGTACCACCCTCTCGGGCCTTCGCCAGCCTGAAGTGCGAATTTATTGCTTAAGTTTTGATATTATGCATAAAGATAAGAGGTTTTTAAAAAGTGCCATAAAGCATCCAGAGGGAGTTTAATGGGAGGATGGTTTGTATTCAATTAAAATGGAGGGGAAGTGAAGGTTGAAGGTGTCATTACTTGCACACTGGCTTACTGTTATATACCTAACTAGTATAACTAGATTGATTTGCATGTACCAAGTGTGCAGATAATAATAAAGAAATACATACCAGCATTCAAGATTAGGCTTACAATGTTATTTGATGGGACAACTTAGGCTCGCTGATTTATAATATGTCGACGATTGAAGAGCAAGTGCTTTGTATCACCTAGATGTACAGCGGGCCTATAATAATATGGTCGTGTTTATCATGTGGATAAAACATCTGTCACTTTCTGACCAGTATGTGAGTGCGAGAGTGACAGTTGCTTAATCCATACTTATCCACCGCGATAAAGCCGACCATTATACGGGTGCAGGGGTACTTATGGGTAAGTATAGAGGGCAATTGTGCCCTGCTAAGATAAAGGGCAGTATTTCACAAAAAACGACTGTAATAATTGCAACCTTGTTACTGGGTAATAAGGTTGCAATTGCTACAGTAGTTTTGTGTAATATACTGCCTTTTACTTTAGCAGGGCAGAATTGAGTGCGCAACGTAATATCACTCCCTCGCAGCTCAACGAGGGTGTAAACAGCAAACACTGTAAACATGATTGATGGTCGATTCTGGTGTATGTTTTCCATACTGTTAAATGACTCCAGCCTTGCATTGGCATATTTGTGAATATTGAATATTATATATGAATATTGAATATTATATATATGAATATTTTATTCTGCAAGTACGACGTCTGCAAGACTGAAGATACTTTTACGGGACTGAGTCAACCGGACGCCTCCGAAAAAGGACACCACAGTTGAGAAGCTCCCCAATAAACTTAACAGTATTTTTTATTCAAAATTCTTATTAGAATTATAAAAAGAATTATTGCAAATTGTATATACCTACTCGTATATGTATGCTCCGACTCCTAAAATATTGTTAATGCGTCTTTTTGTTTGGTTATTACGAAACTTTACACACAAAAGCCCGACATATTTGCACACAAGAGTTGCAGAATGTATTGGCTGCATTTTATATTAAGCATTACTTACACAGCCCCCACAGGAATATATAAATAACTTCTACGTTAGCAAAAACCAATGTAAAAGATAGTCAAAAAACTGTATTTTTACGAAGCTCCGCTCAAAATTTAATAGCAACCTCCAAACTTCGCCTCTCATAACTTTTACCTGATGATGGAGGCTTTTTTATGACACAAATTGAACCCTCCCTTGAGCACTTAACTTAATAAAAAAACCCTCTGAAGACAGACGTAGTCGGCATTGTAATCGTGGCCTAAGCCGAGCTTCTTTCGGCATACACTTCATAATATCAGCCTGCGCTCGGTAGTAAAAAGAAAATTGCTCTAAATCCTACGGTTTATTTATCTTGCTACTATCTTTTAATTGAAAAACTGTATCGCTAAATCAGCACCCATTGCGGCGTTTTCATATTTTACTGTAAAGTAAGCCGGTGTAAAACTAGCGATGTAAAGTTTTCTAGTGATTGGGTCGTTGCTAGGCGCGGCTGCACGGCCTTGGCGTTGATAATGTGATAAGAAACTGTATCAAATCGCCTTGTTCTTCGTTCAACAAACAAACCCATACTTACACGTGTTCTTTCTACTTTGTTTAACGAAAATACCTACTTTGTTTGTTAGATGACATGTAGGTATACAAAACACCTATAAGTAAATAATATTTATAGTTCGCTAAGCTTTGTAGAAGTTTAAATCATTTAGATTACGGACTAATGGTATCAATTCACATCCATATGCATACTATGTACCTACTTAGGTAATATTATAAATGCAAAAGTGATTATTTGTGTCGTTGGCATAGCTATTGTCACCTATACTCGTAGTAGTTAGGTAGGTATTATGATTAGATTACACACGTGTATCACAATCCAAGTTAGAAGTGTTTGTAGTTTTTTTTTTCATACCTATCGCCTAACTAAGCTAATCAAGCCATCCGTTTGCTAAACTATTCATCTAAAATTAATTTTATTCAAATAAAAATCAATAGCTCAGTATGAGCCACGCAAACGAGTACACTTTCTTCGCTTTTCTAGTTATAGGTCAAGGTTAAAACACAATGTCAGTGCCAAGAAGTCTAAAACGTGTACATTTACCCAGAAAACCAAAAGAACTGGCATTTAATAATTTAAAACTATTCATAATTTGAAAGCGCGCGTCCTTTATTACGTTAGTTTTGCTACTGACCGCCCAAAATACCAGAGCAAAAAACCTGTAAGCCGGGGCGGCACCGATCGATCGCGACTTATAAAAAGACGCGGGTCCGAACACGGGGCGTCTGCGCTCTTGCTTTTTCACGTGTCTCGCGCGCTCGCTCTCTCTCGCAACCGCCACGCGCGCGGGAACGAGACGCTTGTGTTTGCGCGCTTGCTTCTGCGCGTGTCTGTTTGCCGCTATGCGCGCCGGCGTGTTTGCCCCGCGCTCCCGCGGCGAAGCGACGTGCGCTCGGCGCTACGCCATCTTGGAACTAACGGTATTCTTTTTTCAAACAATTTAATAGTTTCGAATTTAGAACGTTTTAAAGTTTTTCGGTATGAACGGATCGAGTCGCGGTAGGAAGCGAGGGTCTGTGGATCCGGGCGAGCCGGATACGGAAGTGGGGGAGGTTGGGAGGCTCGTGGATTCCAGCCAGGCGGATGACAGGAGGATGATCCAACTGGTGCGCGAGCGGCGGTTGCTGTACGCGAGGAACAACATGCCGGTGGCTAGCTATTACTCGCAGGTCAAGAAACTCTGGCAGGAGGTCGCTGACCACATGGGATGGACCGGTAATTCGCTATTCATTTATTTATTTGCATAGAGCTTGATATATTAGAATAATATTAACATACACATTTCAACATAATAATAATAGTTTTGATTAAACACAAAATAGTGAGGTTGTTTTGAGGTAATCTTTCAAGATAAATGTTTAATTTGTGCGTGTGAGTGCATGCGTGACGATAACTTGTTATAGATTTTACAACTTTACATGTACAGTCGAGTTCAAAGATACGCAAACGCTTTTGCACCGTAATCCATTGAAATAAGGTGCAAAAGTGTGTACATATTTTTGAACTCGACTGTAAATAAAAAGGAGATCTGAAAGCGTATTAATTTATTATTTATGTACTACTTTCAAGTCCATACTAATTTTATAAATGCCAAAGTACATAACTGTTTGTTGTTATATTTTTTACCTTTATCTCGAATAAAATCGACAGTTCCCAAGTAGCATTAAATAAATATGTATATTAGTTAATTTTTAGCTCTACAGCCAATCAGTTAAGTAGGTTAGTACGTCAGCGTACGGGAATGGTACACGCGACGGTGCGTTAGCAGGCGCTCGCCTCTAACAACTGAGCCACTGCACGCTGGCGCGGCGGTCATTTGCCTGTTGGTTGCTTGTTGTATATGTATATATAGTTGCAATACGTTTCAGTCAGGTAGGTATAATTTTTTATGTAGGTGTGTGTGGTTTGAGTTGTTATCTAAAAGAACGCCTAGTTTTCATTGTTATACATGGTGGTATTGGTGGTAAATGGTATATACAATTTGTGCTGTATTGTATTAGGTTTAAGTGTTCGCCGCCGTAGGTACCTTAAATGAAAATAATAATCGTATGTTTTTGCCTTAAAATGTATTTGTACTTATGTAGGTGATGGCACCAGTAATGGACAAGGACCAATGATGGACACATGATTCTTATTTTGAAGAAGATAAGGGTTATTCATTTATTTTGCAACAATAAAGATCATGGCATAAATCCTACCCGATCAAAAAATGTTTGCGTACAAAATCCAAATTGGTGGTAAATTATACAGTTATAATCCACATTTTATTTTAAGTAAATAGTTTAAAAAAACCATGGAGGTAATATGTAACGGTGCAAAGAAGATTGGCTATTAATATATCTTTGATTAGGTAGGTATATGAAATCCCTACTTAATGTGGGTAGTTCAGTCTTCGTTTGTTTGTTGTTTGTTTGTTTGTAGTTTATGTTTAATTCCCGCTCTATGGTTTTCATACTAGGTGGGCCGTGACCTTTATTTGTACTTATGGAGGTGATAGCCAGTAATTCACAAGGACCAATGATGGACACATGATTCTTATTTTGAAGAAGATAAGGATTATTCATTCGTTTTGCAACAATGAATTTATAACCGTAAGATCTTTGAATTAAGGTTTAAGTGTCCATTATTGGTGCCAGTCAGCTTAAAGTGTCCAACACTGGTGCCATCACACTATAAAAATAACTTCAGCTATTACTTAAGAATGTAAAAATATAATATAAAACTATTTTGATGGATTTTGCATTTCAGTGAATTCATTTTATTTTATTTAGGTATTGATTTAATGAACGTTAATACCATCGACGACGCGTGATGTCTAAAATTCTAAAAAAAAGTAAAGTCAAAGACTGTGTCTTGTCGAAAGTATTTTTTTGCCTCCAACCAAAAAAATTGGATTATTAAAAGTTAGATCCCCAACTGCCGCACTCAGAGACGTCAATTAAGATTTAAGTTTAATTAAAGTAGCTGCTGTCACTTTCTTTGCTATAGCAATAGAATAAGACGCAGCAACTTTAATGAAACTTAAAATTTAATTGACGTCTCTGAGTGCGGCAGTTAGTCTGTCCGTGTGTCTGCTTATGGTATGCCGCGCCGGAACGAATGGACGGATTTTGATGTGTTTTTTTTATTTGATGACTACTCATAATAGGTATTGGTGATTTTTTACCAGGGTTTAATTTAGTAGGCCGTATTTTGTATGTACATATTATGTATATATGTTTATGTATGTATGTAACCGAAAATCGTATGTTCCAATCTAGCTCCTAAACTATTGGACCGATTTTAATAAATGGGGTGTCATATCATACCTATATCATGATCTGGATCCGCGCTTGCCGACTGCCCATACTGTCAAGTGGACTGCTTATTTTAGCTGTCATAATTCCTTGTTCCAGTGGCCGACGTGCGCCGCAAATGGTCCCACATCCGCAACTCATACTCGCGGCACCTCCGCAACGAGGTGAGCGGCGCGGTGACGGGGCGGGGGCGCATGGTGTCGCGCTGGTACCTCGCCGACGAGCTGAACTTCCTTCGGGACCACATGGCCACCGACGTGTGAGTAGGCTTTAGATCTCCATACAGACCGACAGGCCATCAGCCTTGGTCTATTATGTCATCATCATACCAGCCAAAAGACCTCCACTGCTGGACATAGACCTCCCCTAAGCGTCTCCACGACGGTCAATGCTCCTCGCATCCATAAGATTTCCTCGATCCTTAACTGTCTGTTCTGTACAAGACCAAAATGATGGATAAGGCTAACGAGAACAGCAACCTGATGGTAAGTGTGCTCTGCACATGGATATTTGCAAATCTCAAGACTGCTAATGCTAGCCGTGAGGACTAAGGAATGCCTCTATGCTTGGCATATCACCCGTCGTCTTATCCAGACGGAGCTGATCAATGCGGGCACTGCCTGCTGCTTAGTGCTTAGTAATTTAGATCCTACCCAAGCTTCTATCACCAATCAGGAATGAATAGAGTACCGTCGCTCCTCAGACGTGTAAGCGGAGGGTTTTAGAAGGTCTTCATACAGGAGACGGTAGATTCGATCACATTTATGGCATGGAGAGGACCACTAGGATTTATTCCGTTCCATAGTGATGGAATGTCTTTTCCCCACCAAAACACAATGCAAAGACTACACAGCTGCCTGGTGCCGCTGCTACCACTACTTCAAATGACATGTTGCTAAAGAAAAGGTTTCTGTAATACTTTATTTGTCTCAATCAGCTCATTATTTTTCATCACGATAAATTGGGTGATTCCCATCTTCCACCCCGCTCAAGTGCCCATCCAAGATTCCATTAGTAATATATGATGGACTGGAAGCTGGGAATCACCCGATAAATTAATGTCTGACGTTATAAAAAATAAAATCGTTGTTACAGACGTTCACCTGGGTACTACGGCCCCTCATTCCTGGATATGGAACATTCCCACTCGGAACAGGTGGACGTAAAACCTTTCATGAGCCCCTGGCTCGTGGCCCCAAAGCTGGACGTCAAACCTGACCTCTCCCACAACGAAGACTCCTCCGGCTCCCACTCCGCCTTCAGTCCAGAGGACAACTGCTCCTACTTCCAATTCTTCAAAGGCATCTACAATGACTTCCAAGAACTGCCTGTGAAAAAACAGAGGCTGTTTAAACGGCAGTGCTTGAACTTGCTGCATGATTTGCTGGATGAAGACGAAGGTCCGTTGGTGATTCCTGAGTGTATCCAAGGGTATTCCGGTGAGGAGGCGGTGAACTTATCAGGGACTGGAGGGACAGATGGGAGTGATGAGGAGAGGGAACGGAAACCGACGGTCAGCGAGCTCTCAATCTTGCCCTGCAACTAAATAGCTGTGATAATTAAGTAAACTATTCAGGGCGTGAATGTGGGGTTTATTGTTAGATTAGTTTATTCAACGGGATGAGACAAAGAAGTCTTTTCTTCGAAGTGATAAGAGTTCAAAAGATGTTGGTTCTTTGTTTAACTGTATGTTGTATATACTTAATACAAAGCTTAGGATATCTGATATGCCAGTACATGGAACCTATATTCTTCTTTGGTTTGAACCATATTGTTAAGATGTTAACGATATAGCTGCCTTTATGGTCAAGTGATCTAATAAGGTTTATTCTTTTTTAGTTATTGGCAAGATGGAGTATTAAAAAAACCTATTTGTTAATTCTCATCCCGTTGAACGATTGTAGTAAGTAGGTAGCCGTAAGTCGAGCCGTCACGGAAAGTCGTCCTAATTATTTCTAATTTGTTTTTAATTAGTTTACAAAGCGGAACTTCGTCCTCGTTCTACTCGTATTAAGCGAATTACGATCCACGAAAGAAAAAAAAAACATACGTTGATTTATTTTCTGGTTTTATTTCGTCCTTTTTCCTTATTTATATGTAGGCATACTTATTTATATGTAGGTTAACTTAGAACTAACAAATTTTCTGATCCTGTGTCAACCCAGGATAATGTGTGAGCCAAATTTCATCCAAATCCACTTAGAGCAGGTTCAGATGACGCGTTTTACGCGCGTTTTGCCTGCGACTGCATGTAGACGGAATGTATGAACCTCTAGTAGGTACCTACCACATGATCGCGCGGTTCGAAGCACGCGACACGGTTCGCGCGTGCCGGCACTTCACTTGGCCACATTTGCCAGATATTGATCTTGCATCTCTTACATTTGACATATCGAATGAAATGCAACTACAAATATTTATTTGACAATTATCAACCTAGTGAAGTGGCGGCATAAAACGCGTCATCTGGACCAGCTCTTAGGTGTGATAGCACAAACATACATACAAACTTTCACATTTATAATATTAATGTAGGAACAAGGAATTTAAATTTCGCATCTTTTCACATGCCCCGTTCGTTGCCGTCGCTTTCTGAACATTTTTGACACAGTCATCATTTTGAAAGGCAGATTTCGACGGGTCTCTGACGCATCCTCGTATATGAAATTTTACGAAACCCGAATATCCACTTTAGGTACACGTCCTAAAGTAGATACCTATTCCAATTTCATAAATCATATATGAGGTTGAGTCAGAGACCCGTCGATTTTTTCTAATTCGTGTTATTTGACATTTTGCTATGTGACACTAAGGACGACTTGCAGCAAAAAGATAAATCTAGTTTTCTAGTCTTCGCATTTATAATAATAAAAGTAGGAATTCGTATAAGTTTTTTTTCTAGCTTCTAAAATATCGGGTTTTAGGGCCGTATTAATAAACTCATCTCAACTTTGATCTCCGTCTCAAGATACGTCAACGTAAACGTCAATCCATATAAAAATGTCATTTTTGACGCATCTTGTGACGAGGATCAGAGTTGAGATGAGTTTATTAATACGGCCCTTAGTTTAGTTTTCTTTTCCGTGGTGTGTTTGATGAAAGAGATGTGGATGTGGTAGTTTGAGTGCTAGGGAAATGAATACATACTCCATATTCTAAAGTAAGACTTAATTAATGCTTAAGGTTTAAAATAAAAGTGTCCCGTCTTGATAAAATCGCTATAAAAAAGTGAATATCGCTATAGTCGCTTAGTAATAAAAGGTAATTAAAGTCAGGACGAGACACTTTTATTTTAAACCTTAAGCGTTAAGTCTTACGTTAGAATATGGAATACAAGTACCTATTAGACGTATTCATTTCCTCAGCACCTGTCAAATTATAACTCATCCATGCATATTAAGCCCGCTGGGATAAAAAGCCAAACCTGAGAGATGCAGCGGGGTTAGGGTTCAACAAGAATGGTTCTCATGTGTATTTTTAGTCTGTTTTTGAAGTATGGCTCGAGGGGCGCTGGCTCCCCTACGGCCGTGATCGATGGGGTTTTGTATGAGTTGCATGCTATTATTAATACTGCATACATGGTAACATGCAGCTCAAAATCCTAAGGTTATACACGTGGATGATTATGAGGATGGATGGATGTATGTTTGTTACTCTCTCACGCAAAAACTACAAAACGGATTTGGATGAAATTTGACATACCTACAGATAGTCCTCATCCTGGATTAACGCATAGGATACTTTTTGTCCCGGGAAATTTGAGTTTATACAGGATTAGCGATAAACGGTTCCAATGCGGACAAAAGCTACGTAAGTATACTGTATGTATATGTGACGTTCTCAATATAAAGGTAAGGTACCTTATGGAGGCAGGCGGTTACGCCGTTTTTAGAACTGTTACCATAGTATTCGTATAGTCACAAGAATATGAAGAACTTAACTGCCTTTCTCCATAAGGTCCCTTTATATTGAGAACGTCACATATAATTCTCAACGTACGTAAGCAGGTCTCATGATCAAAGATTAAGGCTAAACCCAGCACGTTTTGATATTTGATATCAAACATTCTTCACTTGTCCTGAGATACACATCTTTATTAAAAAAAAATTATACTTACGAACGACGAAATCATTCCTCCAAGTTAAAATGAAACTGACCCAACATATTACTGTCACAATGACTTATATAACAATTTGATATTTCTAAACGATTTGGTGGTTTCACTGTGCCGCGGTTCTACGGGTTCCATTTTTCCCATACCTAGTACCTAAGTATATATAGTCATAAACTGTTTAATGTTATTCTTTGAACACGTTTCTCACAAGGCACGAATCTCATACATAGCCAAAAGATTAATCTAGCGATAAACAATATCCCAAGATAGGATGGCTCACAGCATGCGGACGATTACTGCAACACCAAAACGCAGTACAAGTCCCAGAAACCAGCATACTTATCACCTTCTCGTTTTGAGCTACCAACAGATGTGGACCAACTCGGTCTAACCTTAATATAGAAAATATCTATTAACACAGTAACTTGGAGTTTGAACTTGGATTACTTCATTAAACGTCTAAATATAGACAACTAGATTGCTTGCGCGTTAAATTGTTTCATATTCCCATCTCACATACCATCACGGACTTTAATTGCTCATTCGCCAACGAAGCCTGTCATAATGACAGCGATAAGTCACAAGAAGGAAATTCGACGTAATTTCCTTCTTGTGACTTATCGCTGTCATTATGGCAGGGTTCTATGGCGGCTAAACAATTAAAGTCCGCGTGGTACATAATTTTAAACCCCGACGTAAAACAGAGGTATGTTATAAGTTTAACGTGTGTCTGTGTGTCTGTATGTATGTGTACCTATCTGTTTATTTGTGTATCTGTCTGTGGTATCTTAGCTCCCAGCCGGATGAACCGATTTTGATTTAGTTTTTGTTTGAAAAGTGAAAAGCCGTGGAAGCCTATTGACCTGCCTACTCTTAAGCAGAGGGTCGTGGGTTCAAACCCGGGCTCGCACCTCTAAGTTTTTCGGAATTTATGTGCGAAATATAATTTGTAAAATTTACCATGAGCTTTTCGGTGAAGGAAAACATCGTGAGGAAACCTGCACACACCTGCAAAGCAATTTGATGGTGTGTCCGAAGTTCCCAATCCGCACTGGGCCCGCGTGGGAACTATAGATAGCCCAAACCCTCTTATTGTGAGTGGAGGCCTGTGCCCAGCAGTGGGACGTAAGTATAAAATAAAATAAATAATAAATATCAGGGACAATCTCACACAAATTGACCTAGTCCCAAACTAAGTTCTAGGCTTGTACTATGGCTACTAGACAACGATAAACATACTTATATAGAGAAATACATACTTAAATACATAGAAAACATCCATGACTCTGAACAAATACTCGCGCTCATCACACAAATATTTGTCCATACCGGGATTCGAACCCGGGACCGCTAGCTTCGTAGGCAGGGTCACTACCAACTAGGCTAACCGCGTCGTCAAGTATATAGGCTGGATTATTATTATTATTATATTATATAAGTCTCAAGTTTGTCGGGGTTTTATCTATGTATCTTATTTTCGTTTCTAGGAGAAAGATGTGTACACTTTTGGACCTTATTACAATGGAATAAGGTGAAAAAGTGTAAACATGTTTCTGTCCTCGACTGTACCAAAGTTCACATCGAAAAAGTAGTGAAAGCGTTGGACAATGAAGACTAAATACTTTTTCCGAGATAAAAGAGCTTATGTGCTATAGTGCTATCGATGACATAGGATGTTTACCTTTCATTCAAATCCGTTCAGCCGTTTAAATATGCGTGATTAATGGCAAGCTTTTACATTTATAATATCCTGTCTAACAATCGACAAGTTTTATCTGCCACTTAAAGTTAGCCCTCTCCTTGTCTATTTTCAAGTGAACGAAAGGGAAAGGGCTTAATTTATGTATGCTTTTGGCGATCGTGAGACACGCGGTAATACTAGGATATTACTTATTATATGTGACGTTCTCAATATAAAGGGACCCTATGGAGGCAGGCGGTTACGCCGTTTTTAGAACTGTTACCATAGTATTTGTATAGTTACAAGAATAAGAAGAGCTTAACTGCCTTCCTCCATAAGGTCCCTTTATATTGAGAACGTCACATATGTATATGTGTCACATCTGCCGTCCTCAAACTAAAATGCGGCTAAACTTCATACGCCGACTTGTTGTTTAGCCGCCTTTTAGTATAAGCAAGGCGATTCAGCAACGAGATGGTTATATTATAGTTAGAACTAGCGATGCCCCGCGGCTTCGCACGGTTAGGCCTAAATTAATAAATTACAGCCTGTAACCTTCCTAGATAATCCCTCATTCTATTGTGGAAAACCGTATGAAAATCTGTGCAGTAATTTCTGAGATTAGCGCGAACAAACACAGTGTCAGCGCGACGGGGGACTTTAGTTTATAATAAACTAGCTTTTGCCCTTGACTCCGTCCGCGTAAAAGTCGTTTATCGCTGCTCCTTCGGAAACTCCCATTTTCCAGAATAAAAAGTATCCTATGTCCTTCCCGGGACTCAAACTATCTTCATACCTACTAAATTTTATATACCTAAGAAACGATTGATTCCCCATACAGACTTCCACCCCCCTTTTCAACCCCCTTAAGGGATGATTTCCGGGATAAAAAGTATCCTATGTCCTAATAAAATAATAAATAAATATCAGGGGACAATCTCACACAAATTGACCTAGTCCCAAACTAAGCTCTAGGCTTGTACTATGGGTACTAGACAACGATAAACATACTTATATAGAGAAATATACATACTTAAATATATAGAAAACATCCATGACTCAGGAACAAATACTCGCGCTCATCACACAAATATTTGTCCATACCGGGATTCGAACCCAGGACCGCTAGCTTCGTAGGCAGGGTCACTACCAACTAGGCTAACTGCGTCGTCGTCGTCCGTCGTGTGGGGCTATCTGCCCCGTGACTCAAAAAATCTCCATGCCAAATTTCATCTAAATCGGTTCAGCGGTTTAAGTGTGAAAAGGTAACAGACAGACAGAGAGACGGAGTTACTTTTGTATTTATAATATTAGTGGTTAATGTAGTGATAGTAGTTAACCTAGGCGCTGGGTTCTCTGACCGCCCGCCGTTGTATGGCCGTTACATTGCGCGCTCTGTGAGAAGGTCTGTCGGAGAATGCG
Organism: Tortrix viridana; assembly: GCA_963241965.1. Classification (NCBI taxonomy): domain Eukaryota; kingdom Metazoa; phylum Arthropoda; class Insecta; order Lepidoptera; family Tortricidae; genus Tortrix; species Tortrix viridana. The sequence goes on from OY725185.1 coordinate 12,555,675, forward strand.
TGTATTACGACCAATGTACTCGTAACGGCAAAACTTCTGCGTCCGTCGCCCGTCGCCCGCGGTGGGTGGTCGAAGAACCCAGCGTCTAAGAGTGATAGTGATAGCAATAGCTTATCATAGCGCGCTCGCTCGTGGCTCGTGACGTAAGCACGCCGCCATTTTGCGTCGGCAACGCGTCGCCAGCTTCAGTCACCCGCGGCCCGCGACCTGCGCGCAGTCGACGCGCGACGCGACGCGAATTACGCCGCAGAATCGATTATTAACTGTCATTCATAATAATTTTGTATACATACGAGTATTATTATAAAGCGAGCGCGTACTAGACGATATCTAAAGTAAATCATTTGCTATTATTGTAGTGTAACAGGACTTAATTGCGTACCTCATCTAAAGTCTGTAGGTACCAATCTTGTCTTAGGGCCGTATTAATAAACTGATCTCGTGTGAGACGCCCTTCACAAGATGCGTCAAAATGACAGTTTTGTATGGATTGACGTTTACTTTGACGTATCTTGAGACGGGGATCACAGTTGAGACGAGTTTATTAATACGGCCCTTATTTGGTAAACAACTTTCTAACCTCAAAGTGCAACTTATTTAGCCGAAACAGCTCCTTTATCGTAAATAATGAAAATTGAGAAAACATTTAGGGGATCTCTTGGCCAATATATCGTCTGGGATTGCTTTATATTATTTAAAATAGCTGTTTCAGACAAAAAAGTTGCATTTTGAGGTTAGAAAGTTGTTTACCAAATAAGACAAGTTGATTGGTACAGACCGTATATCAACCTCATTGATCTACTAACATATAAAGGCTCTCCCATAAGTCGAACGTCACATTGATACCGGGGAGGTACAGTTCGCCATCAAATATATCTGTACATATCAGAGTGGTCAAAAATATCTGAACATGCACTCTAACGCCTTGACAATAGGAGTCGTGTTCAGATATTTGTGAGCACCTTGTTTGCTGCAATATATATGATGGCGACTGTACCTAGACCAGCCTAATGCAGCGATCACACCACCCTTTCCCTAACCATAACGAGAGGGACGCCGCAATACATTGGAATGAGATGGAGATATCTCTATACGTATCTAACGTATTGCGGCGTCCCTCTCGTTAGGGTTAGGGAAAGTGTGGTGTAATAGGGCTATAAGACGGACCGAACCGATGATATTTCAAACTACAAAGATCTAAGCGTACATAGGAACAGAGGGACAGACGGCGCGGTAAACGACTTTGTTTTATACTAAATAACTATGTCAGTGACATTTACATTAGTAAAAGTAAAAAAAAAACAACTTGGTTATCTTTAAAACAAGAGTGAATAGGCTACTGAGCCAGCGAGCTCTACCCTAGACCCCATCATCATTTAACATCAGGTGAGATCGAGGCCAATCGCTGGTCAGTCCTGAACAAAAAAATAATGTCGGAGCAAGTATTTAACCTGAAACTAGTGGCTGAAGTCGAGAAGAATCCATGTTTATACAACTTCAATCTACCTGAATATTCTAGAAAAGATATCACTGAAGAGACCTGGTACGAGATTGGAAAGAAAGTCAATTTGACAGGTAATTACAAAATAATTTTTAGTGTGTAGTTCAGTATCAAATTAACAAACCGTGCAGGGGTAAATAAAATAAAAAAAGCCGAGTCGGACTCGCGCATAGTTCGTAAATCACGGGAATCGAGTCTCGAAGATTTTTCCCTCTTTTTTCGAGTTTGTCCTTGGAGCTGTGAAAAAGACAAAAACTTCTCAGCTAACGCAATCAAAAGATATGGCCGTTTATGCCGCATATTCAAGGGAATCTCAAGAGAATCAAAACCTATAGGGTACTTTCCGTTGACTTAGAATCATGAAATTTAGCAAGAAGCAATGTCTCAGAGCACAAGTAAAGGAAAAAATCCGAAATCCGTTAATTTGTAGTTGTTTTGTTCCTATAGGAAAGAAAGTGACAGCATCAACTTTAATCAAACTTAAAAGTTAATTGATGTCTCTGAGTGTGGCTGTAAGTCTACAAATGTACGTTAATTTTTGTACGAGTATAGTAGGTACCCATAACATAACACAAGCTATTGGGATTAGGTCGATTTATGTGAGTTTGTCGTTTAATATTTACTTACCTTACCTATATTACTTACCCTTTCCCAGGACACGAGTGTAAAGAAAGATGGAAGAATCTCCGCGCCGTCTTTGTGCGCCATCTCAAGCCTTCTTCAACAAACAAGATCCTGAAGCCTTACTATTTATCAGAAGCCATGCAGTTCACCCTGCCCTTCGTCAAGACCTTGAAACAGCATCACAGGGCTTTAGCAAGCGACGTCCAGAAGCAAGAGATTGAGAGTGACCAAGAGAACTCTCTGACGACATCCATTAATCTTCAACCGTCTCCGTGCTCTTCTCCCGTTTCTCACCCTGAACTCCCCTCTCCCCAACCCTCAAGTATCCCCTGGGGCAAGGGTGTTAAAAGATCTTTAGATTCTGATCTTCTTGAGGAGTTTGGGCTCAGGGGTATGCAGGAGGGCGCCAATAAGATGTTCCTGCTTAGTGTGTTGCCTGATATGAACATGATGACTCCGAGTCAGCTCAGAAAGTTTAAGAAGAGAGTGATGGAGTCGGTTGTTGATATTCTAGAAGATAATAAGCAGTAGATAATATTCAGTGGGGGTTTGGGTATCGCCCATAATTAAACGATTTGTTATAACTATTGTGGTTTTATTCCTGTTAATTCGTTTTAAATATGGGTTTTTTGTTATAAGAGATGACTCGCTTCGCTTCGTTTAAAGTTCCCCCTCCCATTTCCCCCCTTAAAGTTAAAATATCTAATTTTTCTCTTCATAAGAACCTTCCTCGGACTTCAAGGAATATTTGAAAAATCAATTGTCGAATTGGCCAAGCCGTTTTCAAGTTGTGGCGTGACCAAGGGAAATAGGGATTCTTTTATACATATATACGCATATAGGGCATAGGGTAGGGTAGGGTAGGGTAGGGTAGGATAGGGGGTAGGGGGTAGGTTAGGGTAGGGTAGGGGGTAGGGTAGGGTAGGGTAGGGGTAGGGTAGGGTAGGGGTAGGGTAGTGTAGGGTAGGGTAGGGTAGGGGGTAGGGTAGGGTAGGGTATCTCGGTATATTGAATTGTTGTAGATGGAGTAGCGATAAAAATCTTCTGCGCGGCTGGAATCGCGGGCAAAGGCTAGTATATCTAGAACTAGAACTAGGTAGATACCGAGGTATTCCATCTGTGTTTTTGATTTCACCTTTGGCTATTGAGGAGTTTTTTTTTCTATCAAAGTACCAAAGTCTCTAATAGACAAATTGTTGCTATTCGATGAACTCAATAGTGCAAAAGTTCCAAACTACAACCCGACAGGTACGGCTGGAATGACGCACCCTCTCTCTTCGCTTCGGTTACATAAGTTAAAATATAGCTTATAGCGACCCGCCCTCGCTTCGCTCTGGGTTCTATTATACACATAAACCTTCAGTGAATAATAATCTAACTGATAGTGAAAACCGCATCAAAATTCGTTGCGTAGTTTTAAAGATCTAAGCATACATAGGGACAGACAGACGCGGAGGGCGACTTCATTTTTGTACTATGTATTGATAGATGACACTCGCATGTTTTTGACGAATCATATCATATGACACCCTATTTATTAAATTAGCTCGATTACTTTAGGAGCAAGACAAGACATCCGGTTATTGGTCACATACATACTTAAGTAGACTGTTATTTCTATCACAATTTTTCGATATCTCAAGATCCTATTAAGAGGATTGTGAGGTGACGGCTTTCCATACAAACGGCGATAACAATGTTAACCGATTTCGACCAATTTTTGATACGGTGTCAGTCGGAACAAAAACTATGTCTGTACGGACATATTGTTTTGTTTCGTTTTTTTTCAATATTATTAATACATTTCGATTTATTTCAGTTTTATTGTTTTCATACAAAAGTATTTTCGGCCTAATCTCTTTATAACTAATCAATATTTAAAAAAAAGAAAAGGACATAGTTTTTGATCCGACTGACCACATATCAAAAATTGGTCGAATTCGGTTAACGTTTAGGGGGTGGAAAACGTTATCGCCGTTTGTACGAAAAGGCTAGATTTTGCAGTTGGTTCACAGTCCTCTTAACGAGTGTCAGGTCCCTTGACGCAATAACACCAACGGGGTCTTACGAAATCACTCTCCTTATTTAGATCCTTGGAGTCGCTTCTATTTGATCACGACTTTACACTATCCGCTGCTCCAACAAGCTAATCACACCTCAATCCATCAAAAAATAACGTCGGTTTCACATTGACAGGGATTCCCAAGACATTTTTCCAAAGTAAGCACAATTTGCAACTCCATTTTCAATTGGTATAGAGTCCTTTTCATATGAATACGGATTTCTTAAGCATTTTCGTACTGAATTAAGAATTGCGACTCTGTGTTCGATAGCATGAAGTCCTTTTTTCTCCAATGGGAGTTAAAGGCTTAGGAAAGGGAGGTCCCAAAGGAGGCACGGGTCCCTCCGGAGAGGTCTGATGACGTCATCGCACTATTTATTCGAGCTAAAGGATGTTCTTACCCTTAGCATATTGACACAGATAGGGCAAGTCCCTGGACGAATGAATTCGCAAACGTGATGTAGAAAGCAGAGGTAAGGGCTAAATTGAATTTTAGATGTTACGAAACTTGACCGTTTTTGTAATTACTTTGGAAATATGTCTGAGGTTGTAATGTAAAATAGATAAATAAATATCAGGGGACGATCTTACACAAATTGACCTAGTCCCAAACTAAGCTCTAGGCTTGTACTATGGGTACTAGACAACGATAAACATACTTATTATAGAGAAATACATACTTAATTGGTGGGTATCTTAATAGTGACGTTTTTTTATTCGTGGTAAGGTAAGAGGTGGATAATAATATTATTTCAACGTTTATTTTATCCTTATCCTTAATTTCTTACTAACTTAATACATGCAAAAGTGTTTGTTTCTTTGTCCAGTCTTCATGCTTCAACGCCTGAACCAATCGACTTGAGGTACGATATTGTTTATAGCCTACGGCCCTATTTTATCACGTGGATAAAACATCTGTTATTTTCTAACCAGTTGGTAATTGCGAGAGTGATGGATGCTTCATCCACATTTATCAAATTTTCTAACTGATGGTGAAAACCGCATTAAAATCCGTTGCGTAGTTTGAAAGATCTAAGCGTAGGTACATACAGAGGGACAGACGGCGGGAAGCGACTTTGTTTTTTACTATGTAGTAGATATGAGCGCCGATGGAGGGAAGGTCGGCGGCGGCGCGCCGACTTTTTGGAGTCGGCGGCGGCGGCGTCGTCGGCGGCGTGGCCTCCAAAGGATTTTTTTAACGTTGCCAGTATAAAAAATAAAATAATCACGTAGTTTATCGATAAAAAAACTTTTTTATATAGGGTGACTGGTAACTCGACCTAAGTATTCCTTGAAAGAGGTTATCATAGGGCTTCTTTGCAATGTTTTTAGCCCCCAGTCAACCAGTGGTCGAAATTCGGTAGTTTTCGAGTTATTCCAGTTTTTAGTTTTTTACATTATAATTATTTCCCTGACTTACTGTGTGAATGTGGGTGTGCGCGTGTGTGTATGTGTGTGTGTTTTATATACTATGTAAAAAACTGAATACTCGTATAACTCGAAAACTACCGAATTTCGACCCCTGGTTGACTGGACGAAATATATACCTACAACGTAGACTACTTACATTACTGGTTGATAGGAAGACCAACAAAAATTGTAATAAAAATTATAACCTTTTGTTTAAAAAATGTAATGTAATTCCTGTGCATGAAAAAGTTAAATACTTATTAGCTGTAGATCAGTATGAATGTTTAGATTTTAAAAGTTCAACAGTCGGATTCGGAGTCGGATTTTCAACAGTCTTTTCTCAGAGGACGAATGTAAAAGCAAGAAAGTTTTCAAACGTAAATTAAAGTCCTGGTTAATAAACATCTTCCACTCAGAAAATAGTTAAATAGTTAGTAGGTAGTTAGGGTGACTGATACAATATCTTTATACTTGTAATTACCCTTTTTGTAGATTAGTATTGCTTACACTGTACCAACTTTTGTTATAAGAGTGTACATGCTTCGCCAACAAACTGTTCCGCAGTTTGGCGAAATTTTGTAAAATATTTATTATATTTTGTACTTTTAATAACAATAAAAGCCTCCGGGGTATGTTGGCCATAATGTCAAAATGTCCAATAGGTCATAATGTCCAGATACCATATGATCCAACTGGTCAATTGGTCCGATTGTTACTTTGCCCGGGAGGTCATAATGTCCAGATGCCTTATGATCCAACTGGTCAATTAGCCCGAGTGTTACATTGCTCGAGAGGTCATAATGTCCAGATTCCATTATGATCCAACTAGTCAATTGGCCCGAGTGTTACATTGCCCGGGAGGTCATAATATCCAGATGCCATAAGGACCACTGGTCAATTGGCTGCCACTCGCTCAGGGTCATAATAATAATGTCGAAATGGAATTAAGATAATAAGGGATAGGCGGAACAGGGGCTAGGTAGGTTTAGGTTATGTTAGTTTTGCAGCAGGCCCGGAGGGCCAAACCACCCAGTAACAGCCACCACTCTTATTTCAAATCAATAAGACAGTGTCGACGGAGCTCCGCTCACGCGGAGCTCCTATTACTGGGTGGTTTGGCCCTCCGGGCCTGCTGCAAAACTAACATAACCTAAACCTACCTAGCCCGTTCCACCTATCCCTTATTATACCTCCTCGTCTTTGACTAGATCATTTGACAATTGGGCGTTTCGGCATTTGGACGATTTTGACCACTAGACATTTTAGCAACTGGATTATTTGGCAATTGGGCATTTCGGCATTTTGACGATTTGACTACTACACATTTTGGCAACTGGATATTTTGGAAATTGGGCGTTTCGGCATTTGGACGATTTGACCACTAGACATTTTGGCAACTGAGTATTGTATCCTTGGACGTTTCGACACTTGGAGGTTCTGACATTTGGATATATTGACACTCTGGCCAACATACCCCAGAGGGTTTTTTTCCATCTACATTTACAATTACGAATCCAAAATAGTTCCAGTAGTAACTGCTTTGATTTCACACGGGAGAGCGTACATACCTAGTCACTGTAATTTTTTATATTTTGGTTTTATAAACGTCCACATTTTCAAGAACCAACTACGCAGCCATTTTTCGTAGCTGACGACTGACTGCGTAACGCGTCCTACGGCAACAACGAGCACGCTCATACAGTCAGTATTAGTCAAGTGACCGATTCAATTATCTCTCTCGCTCACTCGGCGCGCCGTTACTTTTTCGCGGCGGCGGCGGCGCGGCGCTCATATCTACATGTAGGTAGTGATATGTAGTGATAATGAGGGTGCTGGAGACGAGCAAAGGGTACTATTATAAATATTCAGTGGTTCTTGAATAGCGAATGGTGGTAAGTATCAGAGTTGGGCGTTATTTAGATAATTTCTTATCTAGATAATTATTTCAAATAAAATCATTTCAAATAAATTTATTCGAAGATAAATTCAATCACAAATAGTGCGTTGACAACTTTTTTATTTAGATAAATTATCTAGATGAAGATAACCGACCTCGTTTGTTATTGAAGTAAGCTTATAATAATAAATGTATACAGAATGTCACGTCGGGTCAAACCGTCACACTGACATTGCTCATATAATCAGAAAATAATTGTTGCAACATAAACGCTTAATTTGTTCTTTTTTCAACATGCAATAAAATAATCACAAGCCAAAACAGGCTGTATACCAATTACATCTCAGTATCGACACGATCAGTCAACAGTGTATGTTTCTTTCCATAAGTGTGTTGAATAGCTATTCAACACACTTATGGAAAGAATATAGTAGCTACTACAGGAGAAAAATGTCCCATATATTTATATTTCATATATTTAAGTATGTACAAAACATTCATTACTTTTGTTGTAGGTTATTTTCATTTCATCATGCCCGACCACTTCTAGTTCTACATGACTGTACTACTGACATATTTAAAATCCCAACTAATTTATCTAGATAAAAATGAAACTGATCTAGATAAATTCAAAATAACAAATGACGGATTATTTAGTTACTTCAAATAAAAGACGATTTAGTTATCTTTCCGGTTTTTCGTAAATAGATAATTTTTGCCCAACTCTGGTAAGTATATTGAAAATGAAAGCCCGGATTGCCGGAGACGCAAATTCTAATTCTTGATCCACGACTGTTCTGATTTATCTTCGTCCACCGAGCAGCGATTTTAATCTTAAGTAACATTTACATGCTTCTTGTATTTTAGTCCTCTAATCCCGGATAATGTTCGATACATCACGCTAATCTCACCAGCAGACTAAACAACTGTCCGCGTCGAACTCGCTGTCTGTCACGCATGCGCTCTCCAACCGCCGGCCAAAAAGGCCTTGTCATGTCTCTCTGTATCATTTCAGCATCAGAACGGATGGGTTCAACGCCTTGACGCTTTTAAAGTCGTGTGCCAGATCAAAAATTACAGTAAAGCTAAGAGGTACTGAAACGGTACAAAACTTATTTTGCTGACTGCATCTGCAGATGTTAATAGGTTTGATATTTGTAAATTCGCCATCTTGGATTTTTATGGCAAAACTAACGACATTTCACTTGTCGATAGTCTATCCGTTCAGCCTATCATCATCATCATCATTTCAGCCGAAAGACGTCCACCGCTGGACATAGGCCTCCCCCAAGGTTTGCCACAAGGACCGGTCCTGCGCCGCTTGCATTCAGCCTATACAAGGGAATAAAATAACCATAAACAATACTTAGTAACCATAAACAATAGCGAAGCGAGGATGGGTCGCTAGTTTCTTATATTTATCACCTGATTTTTCCCGCGACTCCGCCCGCCTAGAAGCCCAGAAGTAGTTTATCGCGTCATAAAAAGTACCTATCCTAAGCTATGTATCAATCCAAGATGATGATTATCAGTGTCCGTTCATTATAATCCGGAGTTACAAAACATTTCAACCACCTAAATTAAAACGATGAAAAGTACCGACCTACAAATTGCAGGCTACAATTTGACAAGGGAAAACGTTCCTGCATATTACGTTTAAGTTTAAAGCTACTCTTTATGGGTCGTAAGTTAAAAATAAGAGCGGTTGTAAACATGGGAGGTATAGGGGGGGGGCATAAAAAGAGCGGAAAGCGAGGCTGTTAGCCACCGTTTATTAGGGTCCTGCAGTATTATGTCTCTGGACTGTCGTCCTTATAATTCGTGAAGCTCATGGAAATGAAAGATAAAAATAAAGAAAATGTCAGACTGAGAGACAGGCAATGATGTGAGAATTAAGGGTTCCTCATTTCGTTTTAAGGTACGAAACCCTAAAAATTAACATTCAACAAAACAACCTTCAAAGCATGTAGTGAAGGATTCAAACCGCCACGCCCGCGATAGAAATATTTTTGCTACCGTGTAACACTCTTCTTTTCACTTCTCCTATGGGAAAAACTATTCATCCAATAAGTTAGTAAAAGACCAGTAGTTATCAATTACACATAATAAACAAAAAGTTAAAAATTTAACGACGCAGTTAGACTAGTTGGTAGTGACCCTGCCTACGAAGCTAGCGGTCCTGGGTTCGAATCCCGGTATGGACAAATATTTGTGTGATGAGCGCGAGTATTTGTTCCTGAGTCATGGATGTTGCCTATATATTTATGTATGTATTTCTCTATATAAGTATGTTTATCGTTGTCTAGTACCCATAGTACAAGCCTAGAGCTTAGTTTGGGGCTAGGTAAATTTGTGTGAAATTGTCCCCTGATATTTATTTATTTATTTATAGTGTTCTGTGGTAACGTGTCTCTAGTGTGTAGAATGCTTGCTTACTATGTCATATTTTAAGTTTTCTTATATCTGTGGTTTTACTAAATTACATTGGGGAACAAATTCGATTTTATATACATATATAAAAGAGAGAGGAAGAGGAGGAGGACGCTAAGAGGGAGTAAAAACGAGTTTTGCTCCCGCCTCTAAACGGGCTAGAAAATACTTTTTGTCGAATAGGAGCAGTGAACAATACGTAGTTTGTCCTTCCCTAACTTGTATACTCGTAACTCGCAGTCACGTATTTATACGTCCCGTAATACCCGTCGTAGTCGTGACGCGGTCGTAACGCGGTCGTAACGCGACCGTAACGACCGCGGCACGTGCGCGCGATTATTGTCGTGCGATAAACGCGAGCTGCCGATCAAAGTTCTTACAGACGTCATTAAATCTTCAACTAAAGCATAAAACCTAACTCTAAATAAAAAAACAAGCGACTTTCATTCCTATGTCAATAATACGTAATGTCGAAATTAATAAATTATAAATCTGGAGTTACTTTGTTTTGCTTGTTGTAGGGGGTAAAATTTAAGTTTAAACATTCAGTACCCGAAACTCAAATCAGAAAGGTATTGAGTCAATTATGTTGAGAAAACAGAACAAACCGGGCAAATGCGAGTCGGACTCGCGCACTGAGGGTTCCGTACATATTTTGCTGGTTTTTAGTATTTGTTGTTATTCTATAGGGTTTGTTCTATAATCATACCAAATTTGACGCTTGTACCTATGTTTTACCGTTTTTACGGTACAACAAAAATAAAAATACGCTGAAAAAAAAACGTTTCTTGTATCTACACCCCCTTTATTATTTCACTTTTTTTTTTTTATTAAATCCGCCGTAATAACACATATTCTGAAAAAAAAACAACCCGCTATCTATTACGGTTCAAAAGATACAGCTCTTTTTAGTTAGGACAGACGGACGGACGGACAGCGTAGACATATTAATAGGGTCCCGTTGGGCGCCCTTCGCGTACGGAACCCTAAAAACGGCATTCAAATGCCGCCATGTTGGAATTGGAGACTATGAAACTCGAAGTGTTTAACATTAATCGATATGCTACTTGATAACATCAAAGTTCTAAAGTAAGATCTTTTATAATTATTTCTTTGTTCTTCGGAAAATTTAATTGCTACCAGACTGAGCGAAACGAAAAGAAGAGTGATGTGATGATTTTAACAGTCTATATATGTATGTGACCAAAAATAGGATGTTCCACTCTAGCTCCTAAACTAATGGACCAATTTTAATAAAGCGTGCGAGTGATATCCTTCCCCTTATCTTATCCTTACATATAGTGTATAACAAACATACAAAAAAAAAAAAAAAAAAGCAACATACAGACGAATTGAGAACCTCCTCCTTTTTTGAAGTTTATCTTTCTGTCTGTCTGTCTGTTTATCTTTTCCTAAACCACGAAACGGATTTTGACGCGGTTTTCATCATCAGATAGATAATTTTTCACGGAAAGTTTATGTACATAATAGTACCCGGAGCGAAGCGAGGGCGGGTCGCTAGGCTACATAAAAATGTAAGTGTGCGTCATACCATTCGCCAGTCTGGTTTCGGTTCGCAACTTTTGAATTATTAGCAAATCTCAGCACAGAAGCAATTTTTCGGCATTCCCTCGAGAACTGTGAAGTTTTCCAGCATCAGTACCCTATATTCGTCTCCAAAAAGCAACTCTTTAAACACATGAAATCTCAAAATCACGTAAAACTCAAGATAGATTACAAAATTAACTAAAAAATAAGCCAAATAGATATAACAGCACACAAATATGACGCGCGGTGTAATACCCGTAAAAGACGATAGTACCTATTTAGGTTTTTTTTTAGGATCGGTATGGTCCGAAGGCTACTCTACAGACGGCCGGATCTAGTTCGGAACGAACCAAATCCGTTGTCCGGCCCGGACCAAATCCTATCGTCTTACGGATATAAGCCATAATACTCTTGACTTGGTCAACGACGTAGGTAATTGCTTCAATTTATTGTGCCCAGCTTTAGTTCGCGTTGATGCAAATATACCAGCGCTTGCGCACGTGTATAAGCAGGGGAGAAGGTGACACCCCGCGGCAGACCGCGGCGACCCACTGGCTGCAAACGATATGGGGACTACCGACATACATACAGTCATACATTACATTATATTTGACGACGCGGTTCGGAAGTGACTCGCCTACGAAGGGCATTTAATATTTGCACAGGATCGTAGAGAATGGTGTGGTAAGGAAGAGGTAGGTATATATATACACATTTCACGAAAGCTTGTAACTTGTTTTGCGAGTAGAAGTCTCTTTTTACCCGACTACCCGAAGGAGGATTATGTTTTTCGAGCGTATATATGTATGTATGTCTATTTCTTTCGCTCTGCAGCCTAAACGGCTAGACGGATTTTAACATATGAGGTATCATTGGATTCGTCTTAACTGGCGGAGTGACATAGGGTATATAATATTTCAATATGGCGTCCGCGAAAAAAAACGGAAGGGAAATAAAAAAAAGTATTTCCGCTTGTATTAGGTACATCTTACAAGTCATTTTACTCGTATATCTTCCCGAGCGAGTGGTGCGAATAATCATCATTCGCCCTCGAACACTCGCTAAGCCCAGCGACAAAACTATCAGAGGGCTTAGTGTAAGTTTTGCAACGTTTTTTACGTCTCGATCGCGTTTGCGTTTAGTCTCAATTAGTATGGAAGTGTGACAGCGCCCCTTGCGGCGCGTATTCGAAACATTTGACAGTTCCATACAAAGTGACACTTTTACGCAAACGCGATCGAAACGTAAAAAACGTTGCAAAACTTACACTAGGCCCTCGGAACTACACACTCGCTTCTCGCTGCTCGCCAACACGTTTCTAGTTTCTAGCTCTACTCGCTTTGCTCATCGTCAGCGGTGGGACAAGTGCCCAACACACCTCTTCTCTCTTTCTTGCTTTCTTGGTCGTTGGATAAAAACCACATCGTCAATAGGCGCCTAATATAATTTTCCGACATCAATAGGAATACGAAGCTCTCTCGTCAATTTACTCGAAAACATGTTACTTAACTACACACACATGCATATCACAACACACCAATGTATCAGTAATGAACCAATTCTCCTAACTAGTGAATTTCGTCTTAAGGCTTCATCAAACAGCCGGCTTGGCGCAGCGCGACAGTAGCGTGGCGCGTTCTTAGCGTGGAAATTAAGTCTTGTATGCAGGTTGTCACACACATCGATATCGCGCCAAGCCAAGCGCGGCGTGGCGTGATTTTCACGATGTATTTGTTTACAAATTAAAGGTGGACATTCACGGTCAGTTAAACTGATCAGTTGAACTGACGTACATCCAAAAACTGACCGTGAATGTGAAATCTCAAGTTGAAATTATACGAACTCAAGGTCAGCTTCTGGATGTACGTCAGTTAACTGATCAGTTTAACTGACTGTGAATTTCCACCTTTACTGTGTATTTGTGACCATGGATGTAGAAAAATTTAGATTGTGATAGAGAACATCCAGTTCTATATGATTTGGGCCATAAAAGCTGTAAAAATATGTTAACTTGGATTGAGATTGCGAGAGACCATGCCGCGCGCGTACGTTATCGCTGCCGTCGCGCCGCGCCGCGCTGGCTATTTGACGAAGCCTTTATCCTCTTCTTATAGTCGTGTTTATCAATGTAGATAAACGTGGATAGAACATCTGTCACTTTCTGACCGTGTAAGTGCGACAGTGACGGATGTATATAAGGGTACGAGTCGGGCTGTGTAACCAGTAATATAGTTAGGTTAGGTTAGGTTAATGTGGCTGTAATTGAGTTCGGGTTGTTTGCGAGATCAAACACGAGCGTTAACCAACCGTGGAGCGGGATTTCTGTGATTTACTCCAAAAATAGGTTACACAATTCTGAAGGAAATTACCAAATTGTAACCGTACGAGTGTACTTTTACTTCCCACTTATATAATCCTAGTTCTTACTATACTATTATCAATACATAGTATAAAATGAAGTTGCTATATATGCTTAGATCTTTAAAACTACGCAACGGATTTTGATGCGGTTTTCACCGTCAGTTAGATAATTCTTCACGGAAGGTATATGTGTATAATAGAACCCGGAGCAAAGCGAGGGCGGGTCGCTATAGGCTATATTTTAACTTATGTAACCGAAGCGTAGGTAACGAGGACGGGTCGCTAGTAACTTTGTAAGTGCGAAAGTTTGGATGGATGGATGTTTGTTACTCCATCACCCCCGGCTGAACGGATCTGGATGAAATTTATAGGCATAGCACATAGGTTACTTTTTATCCCGAAAAAATGAACAGTTCCCGAGGGAGCAGCGATAAACGACTACCACGCGGACGTCGCGGGCAAAAGCTACTATATTATAATTGTTAAAGTTGTAACACCCGTTTTTTTTGTTAAGCTTTTTCATATAGCAACACTACAGCTGGCGGGCCTCTGCACCAAAAACGAGGATCGAATACAAACCAACTCTGTCCTTTTCACTCCCTACAGCTGCCCATTGAGAGTGAGCGGGATGGAGCAAATACGGCTTCCGATTGAGCGTTACGTTTCACTGTTCTTGCGTTTTGACATATAGACGAGACTCGGATCATGTGTTACTATTCGGCATGTAAAATTATATTGTTTCAGGATTTATAGAGTGTCTGTAGGAAAATAATTGGGAAAGATTATAGTTGTTTTGAGGTCTAAATTGTTAAATAGCGCACGAGTACAATGTTGTCGGCATTGAAGAGTGAAACGAGTCGTGCGCCCGGAATGACGTATGAACGTCGCCACATCAGCGTTGAATCGGTTCTTGTTCTGAGATATGGCTGCTTAGCCGTCGACCAAATTATTTAAATAACCCGTATAAAGGGGCTTTCAGCGGTGAGTTACGGTGTTCATTCGATGCGTCTTGTCATCGTACCCAAGTGGAATTTGTTATTATGACATTTGTCATGTTGTTTCAGGCGAATTACTCGAAGACATGTTAGCGCATCAGAGCAGGGCAGAAGTCTGTGTCGCCGTCTTAATATGAGTTAGAGGCCGCTACAAATACCACCAATGTAAGTAACTCCTGCGTCCCACCCTATTAAAGGTGTTGTGTGATTGATGTGTCGACTTACGTAACCTCTTTTGTTATAGCTAAGGCAGTTCCGAAACCCAAGCGATGACTCCTGCCTTGTAAAACAGGGTCACTAGGTGGCATACGTGCCTGATTCAAGTGAGTATCGTGAGAGCCCACGTTGCCGTCGGCAAGTTCCGCTATTTTAACTTTGTTCTAACAAGCTATGTTTCCTTACAGCCAGTGCCACGTCACAGGGAGGCACCGTGCTTTTAGCCGGTCTCAACTAGCCTCACGCTATAAAGTTATATGAAAACCCACACTGTGGTAAGTGCACATCTTTACCTTATGGCTAGGGCTGATAGGTTAGCTTTCAATTTATATTTCTTTTGTTTACTACTGCAATTCTTGTTGCAGGGTTTTTATGTCTAGTTTCAACTACCGGATTTGACCGTGAGGGGGCTGCAGACTCGAACCGCAGGGGCGTGGCCTGCTTGCCACGTGTTGCGACTTAGGGAGGCTCGGTGCATTAACGTGCCTCTTCGCTTAGATCCTAGTGTTTGAGTCCTCGCTTGCCATGCACCCTCACATCACCTACACACCTGGCTTCACGCACACTTCACCCTAGATAAGTGACCTTTCTATTTCTTAGTTTATTATTATGGTGCATATGAACCTACTTGTTACCAAATTTCATTAGAGCGGCTCTCGCTATAGCCGACCTCTATAAATGTACTTAGGATGAATAACATGATGTAAAAGGTGTTAAATATATCAAGGAGAACAATACTTGTTGTTTCACTTCACACAAGGAACCATTCCTGTTTGTAGTAAGTTACCCAGGGCGCCTCTATTTCTAAATTCGAGGTAGCTTGCTCTCAGGCATATGAACCCACTGGCCCTCTTCTAAGATCTCATGCCTGGTCGCCGATTGAGGATGTTACACTGGCGTACCCAACGTATGGCCTGAAGGAATGGTTTTCTTGTGTTAAGTGTTCTTTAATGGGATGAATTGCTTTCTTTCATAATTACTATCAGTCATAACAGAGTTAATAAGAAAATAGTTATTAAATTCCTGTAGGTATGCTATGTTACTAGGAATAACTTTCTTATTTTATAACTGCTAGCTGTTTTGACTATTCTGATAGGAGCACACATCTTTCCCTTGTTCTTCTTAAAATACCTGCCACTTTAGCGCTTTCTAACTGTTTTGAGTGTATAACAGAACAGCAGTTACTTATTTGTGTTGTAATGTATGTTGTTTGCATTTTTTACTGCTAATAAGCACGTGGCATACTGTTCTGTTGCAAGGCTTGATTTGTGACCATCTTATATTATAAATGACCATGGACCTGAATGTAAAGGTTGAATACCTCACTAAGGAGGAACTGGCACATGAACTAACTGTCTTACATGTACCCTATGACACTGAACACAGTTGTGACACCCTTCGCAAATTGTTTCGACAGACTCGTGCTCTTGTCAGACGAGGCAGTCTTAAGCCAGCAGCTGAGAATAAAGGAGCTGATTCACGACAGGAGGTCGACGCTTGTAAAACGAAGGTGCATGAGTTGCAGTCTGAGGTGTTGCAGGGCACCGGATTTTCAAAGTCTCATCGTGACAGGTTAGTGGGCAGGTCTAATTATTATTTAAACCGGCTAGCGCGTTTGTCAGATTTTGAGACTGAAGTTAACAATTTGAAAGGAATCTTAGTTAGTTGTTTGTCGATTTTAAATCCTGCATCAGAGTCTTCAGAGTCTGAAGATGAGGAATTTCAGGTTCCTTCTGAGCCAGTTACTAAGGTGGTCTGTAACTCTAAACCTCGGTATAAGTTGTCAGAACTTAATTTAAAGTACAGTGGGGACACTTGCGTGCGAGCTTTCATAACACGACTGGAAGAGCTTAGACAGTCTCGGGAGATTCCAGAGCGTGTTATATTTAATGGATTTCCCGACATAGTAGAAGGCCCGGCATTATTCTGGTACCGAGCTAATAAAGAAAATTTTAATTCTTACTCACAGCTCCTTGCGGGTTTGAAAGCTGATTTTGACATCCCGGATTTTGATTTTAAGTTGCTTCGTGAGATAAGGGCTCGTACACAAGCGCGGAATGAATCTATAGTTGTTTACTTGTCAATCATGGGTGGTTTGATTTCTCGTTTAACCAAACCGATATCTGAAGACGAGAAACTGGACATAATTGTCAGGAATATTCGTCCTGAATATAGTCGCGAACTTGCGTTAGTAGATGTCACGTCAATGCAGCAACTTAAGGCATTATGTATGAAGCTTGAATTAGCGAATGCTCGTGCGGGTGATTTTGTTGAACCGTCTACGTCACGTTGTTCTATGGCTCCAGACATGCAGTGTCGTACCAATAACAGTCGTTTAGTTCGCAAAGAGGACGTGGCCTCCACAAGTAATAATAATAAAAATAAAGAATCAAAAACTCATACTTGTTTTCGTTGTAATGGAGGGCACAAAACCAGTCGTTGTCCTAAGTCGCGCGACATTGTATGCTTTAAATGCGGGGAAAAAGATGTTAAATGTCCAAATTGTCCAAACTGTGTAAAGACTGTTTCCACGTCAAAAAACTAATTAGGCCAGTCTCACGGGTTCCGTTGGTGCGTAGTTCTAAAACGCCCGATGAGACTTATTTTGTGCCACCTGTCAATGACCCCCGCCCTTACTTAACTGTTCAAGTGTTCAATGTTAACGTTTGCGGTTTGTTGGATTGCGGCGCGTCTTGCTCTATTTTAGGAGACGACGCTCATTTAAAGTTTTTAAATTTAAATATTAAATTACACGAATTCGAAAGACCGTGCCGTTTAAGGGTCGCTAATGGAGAGGATTATGTTTGTCGGTACTATATGAACATTCCAATTCAATATAAAAATGAGGTGAAGTTGGTCATGTTCCACATTCAACCGGAAATATTATTACCGATTCATTTTGGTATCAACTTTTGGAAGGCTTTTAATTTAGCACCGGATATCTTAGCTTGCCTGCCTAATCACGTGTCATCTGTCAGGACCGGTCAAGATAATATTGTCGAAGAGGGACTGCGACATTATGATTCGTTAAGTATCTCACAGAAGCAAACTATTGACAAAGTCAAGTCGCTTTTCGACTCTATTAACACCGATAAGGTAGGATTGGGTCGTACGTCGTTGATCCAGCACGAGATACACACGGGTGATGCTGCTCCTATTAAGCAGAAGTACTATCGTCTTAGTCCAGAAAAGTTGAAGTTACTAGACGTGGAATTGGATAAAATGTTAAAAAATGGTGTAGTTGAGCCTTCTTCATCTCCATGGAATTCTCCTGTGACTATGGTACCTAAGTCGAATGGCGAGATGCGCTTATGTTTAGACAGTCGTCGCCTTAACGCAGTATCAAAAACAGACGCGTATCCCCTTCCCTATATAAACTACATTATTGATAACTTACGCGACGCTAAGTATTTAACCTCCTTGGATCTTAGTGCTGCTTATCATCAAATACCTCTTCACCCGGATTCGAAGGAAAAGACAGCTTTTACTGTTCCCCGTCGTGGACTTTTTCATTATAATGTCATGTGTTTTGGTTTGGTCGGTGCGTCCGCTACCATGCAGCGTTTGATGGACAGCCTGTTCTCGGCGGAGTTTGATAACAAGGTCTTTGCTTATGTCGATGATATTGTCATCTGTACGTCTTCATTCGACGAGCACGTGCAGATCCTTAAACGTGTCTTTGAGAAGTTGAAGTATGCTAACCTGACTATCAACATGAAGAAATCTCAGTTCTGTCGGAGTGAGTTAAAGTACTTAGGCTATGTCGTAGATCGTTTCGGTTTGAGAACGGACCCGGCCAAGGTTGAAGTTATCATGAATTTTCCTACTCCCAAGGACCCGAAGGAACTAAAACGCTTCTTAGGTATGGCTGGTTGGTACAGGCGTTTCATTGAAAACTTCTCTCAGGTAGCTCGTCCATTAACTCGCCTCACGAGTAAAAAGGTTCCTTTTGTGTGGTCGAATGAAGCTAATGAGTCCTTTAACACTTTGAAGTCTGCACTTATCTCGGCACCTATCTTAAAGTGTCCTGATTTCAGTAAACCTTTCTATATTCATACAGATGCGAGCTCGTTTGCTATTGGTGGTGTCTTGACGCAGCGCGAAGCTGATGTAGACCATCCTATCGCTTATTGCAGCAGAACCCTGAGCGCACAAGAGGTCAACTATACAGCAACGGAGCGAGAGCTCTTGGCGGTCATTTACGCTCTCGAGCAATACCGTTCTTATGTTGAAGGTTCCAAGTGCTATATAGTTACTGATCATGCTTCACTTCAATGGTTCTATAAATTAAAAAATCCGATGGGAAGGCTAAATCGGTGGGCGTGTCGCTTGAGCCAATTTGACTTTGAAATTATCCATAGAAAAGGAAAAGAACATGTTCTCCCGGACACTTTATCTCGAATCAAGGCAGACTCTATATCATTCGACCCCCAGGTTATCCAAGATTCTTGGTATACTAAGCTCTTAAAAGATTGTAGCGACAATCCACGTTTATTTCCCAACTTCACGGTAAAGGACGGCAAATTATTTCGTTTGTCTAAAAATAAATACAATTTAACGTCCCAGTTTGAGTGGAAGTTGGTCGTACCTGTTGATCATCGCGAAGAGATCTTAATGAAGTACCACGATGACCCGGTGTCAGGACACTTTGGAGTAGCTAAAACTCATAAGCGTATTAGTGCTGTTTATTTTTGGCCAAACCTATACCGTGACGTTGAGAAGTATGTCGGGGCGTGTGAGGTGTGTAAATGCTATAAACCCAGCAATGTTGCCAGGGCGGGTCTGATGGGCAATCCACGCGTCGTCACACGTCCATGGGAAGCCATTTCTTGTGACATTATGGGGCCGTTCCCACCTTCATACGCGAGGAACCAGTATCTCTTTGTATGTTCTGATTACTTCAGTAAGTACGCCCTTTTGTTTCCTCTGCGTAGTGTAACGGCGAAAGCCATAGTTAAATGTCTAGAGAAGGGCGTTTTCTTATTGCATGGTGTGTGCAAATTTATATATGTTGATAACGGACCTCAGTTTATTTCGAAGGAGTTCAGGGATTTGCTCTCTAATTATGGTGTCCCTAACGTCTTCTATAACCCTCGTTATCATCCCCAGACAAATCAAACGGAGCGTGTCAACCGCGACATAGTACGTGCCATTGCATCTTACGTGCGTTCTGATCATCGTAAATGGGATCAGAACATTCCTGAAATACAATGTGCTCTAAACACTGCTGTTCATGAAGGTACAAAGTTCACGCCGTTTTATTTGACTCATGGTAGAGAGATGATATTGGACGGTTCTCTTTATAATATTGAGGAGCCGTTAGATCCCTCGACGGTTAGGATGAATGTTGAACCGTATTCGTCTAATCTTCCTAAATTGAACAATATATTTAAATCGGTTCAAGCCCATTTAAAAAAGGCTTATACTCATAATGTAAAGTATTATAATTTACGGAAGCGACCAATTCAATTTGAGGAGGGCCAAATTATTTATAAGCGTTGTTTTCCTCTGTCAAACGCTTCTAAATACTTTAGTGCTAAACTTTCTCCCAAATATGAAAAATGTGTTATAGATAAAAAACATTCACCGTTGGTTTATTCGTTAAAGTCTCTTAACGGTAAACCCTTAGGACGGTTTCACATAAAGGATTTGCTAGAACGCGGAGGTTCTGATCCTCCAGGGGTACAACCCTCAAATTAGTGTTAGTACTAGGTTAGAATGAGCTCATGGCAGATTCTATGCGCTATTGAACTCATCTAAACCTAAATGCTTAAGTTTTATGTTAAGTATGATTGGTAGGTTAATGGAATTTGTGTCTATGTGTTAAGTACCTATATGTATACTTAGGTTGCTTTAAGTAAGTAAGCACTTAGTACTTAAAAATGTCTGGACTTGCTGAGATTTTTGGCGTTGGTAGAATATTTGTCCCGACCGTTGGCTCTCTTTTAGGTGTGATTTACTGGTTTGGTTGGTATCATTTCGTCCGGACTGCAGGTGGTTTATTGATAGGAAAAGATTCGTCCTGACTGTTGGCTCTTTTAAAGAATGAGATTACTGGAAGGAAAGTACGTAGAAGTAGATTAGGTAAGTTTTAGTTTTAAGTAACCAAGGATGCGCATCCACCTAATTTTAGTCGTGCCGTCATGTTTTGTCCGTAGTCAAGTAAGGCATGCAGAGATTGGTAATGCCATGCTTACCATTTTTATAGTTATAGGATTTCTTTCGTTTATGCCATAGGTGTAATCGGTTCAAGATAAAACTAATTTTAAAGGTTTTATCTTTTGTTAGCAAAGTTGTTGAGAAATGGACATTCTAAGTACAGAGTGCGTCCTATTTCCTATTGTTTGAAATTTTTTATATACTGGTTTTTGTTGAAATTTTCCTCTACCAGTCTAGGTTGAAATTTGTAGTTTCGGTTATTGTGTACTGAAACACACTTAAGTTTAGTACATGTGTGATCGGTTGCTTTAATCAGGAACGTTTGATTGGAGGCAGAGCCAACAAACACTGAGAAAGTATTTTGTAAGCGTTTGTTAGTAAGTAGTAGAAATTAATGTGGTTCTCTTTGGTATAACGTCTAGCGTTTTGTTTCAGATTTCAGACGTCTTCCCCTGCGGGCGAAGGCGACCTCTCCCTTGAATATTTCTCGACCCCCTTGATGGTGCAGAATAATTTTATTTCAGAAGCTGCACTTCTGAAATAAAATTATTTCCCCAACTAAGCCGGTACTGTAACACCCGTTTTTTTTGTTAAGCTTTTTCATATAGCAACACTACAGCTGGCGGGCCTCTGCACCAAAAACGAGGATCGAATACAAACCAACTCTGTCCTTTTCACTCCCTACAGCTGCCCATTGAGAGTGAGCGGGATGGAGCAAATACGGCTTCCGATTGAGCGTTACGTTTCACTGTTCTTGCGTTTTGACATATAGACGAGACTCGGATCATGTGTTACTATTCGGCATGTAAAATTATATTGTTTCAGGATTTATAGAGTGTCTGTAGGAAAATAATTGGGAAAGATTATAGTTGTTTTGAGGTCTAAATTGTTAAATAGCGCACGAGTACAATGTTGTCGGCATTGAAGAGTGAAACGAGTCGTGCGCCCGGAATGACGTATGAACGTCGCCACATCAGCGTTGAATCGGTTCTTGTTCTGAGATATGGCTGCTTAGCCGTCGACCAAATTATTTAAATAACCCGTATAAAGGGGCTTTCAGCGGTGAGTTACGGTGTTCATTCGATGCGTCTTGTCATCGTACCCAAGTGGAATTTGTTATTATGACATTTGTCATGTTGTTTCAGGCGAATTACTCGAAGACATGTTAGCGCATCAGAGCAGGGCAGAAGTCTGTGTCGCCGTCTTAATATGAGTTAGAGGCCGCTACAAATACCACCAATGTAAGTAACTCCTGCGTCCCACCCTATTAAAGGTGTTGTGTGATTGATGTGTCGACTTACGTAACCTCTTTTGTTATAGCTAAGGCAGTTCCGAAACCCAAGCGATGACTCCTGCCTTGTAAAACAGGGTCACTAGGTGGCATACGTGCCTGATTCAAGTGAGTATCGTGAGAGCCCACGTTGCCGTCGGCAAGTTCCGCTATTTTAACTTTGTTCTAACAAGCTATGTTTCCTTACAGCCAGTGCCACGTCACAGGGAGGCACCGTGCTTTTAGCCGGTCTCAACTAGCCTCACGCTATAAAGTTATATGAAAACCCACACTGTGGTAAGTGCACATCTTTACCTTATGGCTAGGGCTGATAGGTTAGCTTTCAATTTATATTTCTTTTGTTTACTACTGCAATTCTTGTTGCAGGGTTTTTATGTCTAGTTTCAACTACCGGATTTGACCGTGAGGGGGCTGCAGACTCGAACCGCAGGGGCGTGGCCTGCTTGCCACGTGTTGCGACTTAGGGAGGCTCGGTGCATTAACGTGCCTCTTCGCTTAGATCCTAGTGTTTGAGTCCTCGCTTGCCATGCACCCTCACATCACCTACACACCTGGCTTCACGCACACTTCACCCTAGATAAGTGACCTTTCTATTTCTTAGTTTATTATTATGGTGCATATGAACCTACTTGTTACCAAATTTCATTAGAGCGGCTCTCGCTATAGCCGACCTCTATAAATGTACTTAGGATGAATAACATGATGTAAAAGGTGTTAAATATATCAAGGAGAACAATACTTGTTGTTTCACTTCACACAAGGAACCATTCCTGTTTGTAGTAAGTTACCCAGGGCGCCTCTATTTCTAAATTCGAGGTAGCTTGCTCTCAGGCATATGAACCCACTGGCCCTCTTCTAAGATCTCATGCCTGGTCGCCGATTGAGGATGTTACAAAGTTTGTATGGATGTTTGTTTTCCAATCACGTCTAAACGGCTGAATAGATTTGAATGAATTTTAGCACACAGATAGTCTTAATCCTGGATTGATACAAGATACTTTTTATCTGGAAAATTTGTCAGTTCTGGCGAAAAAAGTTATATAAACGACTCCTGCGCAGAGCCGCGAGTAAAGGCTACTTGATGATAATTGGCAAAATTATCCGAATCTGTTCGGATAATACCTTCAGATACTCTTCCAAACTGAACAAAACTAAGCACAAAAAACCTTTAAGAAAATAACTCCTATTTATGTACATTTAATATTTATTAACACGGTGTCCACCTCCCGAGGCCTATGTCAAAATTTCGCTAGTTCGAAACAGAATCTTATGTCAGCCAACAAAAGTTGAAAGTCATTTTGACAATTGTCCTATATATAGGACGTTGGGCCTCAGGAGGTTATACCAGCACGTTTATCTCCATTAAAAACACCAAAACAATATTAAATTTCCCTGAAATTCTCGTCTCGCGGAAAGTTTGAATTTAATAAAGCATTGTATGAAACACAATTGCAACTGCGGGTAGCGCGATAACGCGAAATTTAATATCAGCTGACAAATGTGTGGCTCCACTTTAAAAGGGCATATGTATATATTAAAATACGGATCAGTATTTTCAATATAAAAAAATAATAATTCTTGCTTTTTGTACATATGCTTACACATGTGTACAAGCACTAGCCCGGAGTCTACCTAATAGTGGAACATCATAAACCAAGATAAAGCAATTCTGGGGTCCTAGAGAAAAAGGGAATAAGTGTAGTGTACTCTGTATATGATTTATAACCTTTTTTATTCAGAGTTAAGTTGACTTATACTTTACACTAGGACCCCAGAGTTATAGTTTTCAATCCACAAAGGTACGACCCGCAACTCAGATATCACGTTCCATCCACCAAGTTGCAGTTAAAGTCAAAAATATATACACGTTCCCAAGATGTCAAAGATATCTATATGTCTATATGCCACTGGCATTAAGGTCTTTGTATACAAATGTAGTGCAAAATGATTTTCCTTCGGGAAAACTCGGATCTCAATCGGAATACGATGGCACCTGAACTGTCAATCAATTATTGTATTAAATGAGTGACGTTTTCATATCCATTAATACGGAACTTTATTGTTTAGTGTCAAATGTCAAAATGAAAAATGACAGCATATGGCAATGTATAATATAGAGATGTTATAACCACCTTAAGAAACTTAGAAATACACTCATAGGTAAGTAATACTTTTATTGTCATTCGTAAACGAAACACTTTCCTTACGTTAAAATAAAATGCAGTAAAATAACCGTTTTCGAGGTTTCGGCATGGTAATACAACCTTTTTATAAGTAAACTGTTAATATAATCAAAATTGTAGCGAATATTTGAATTGCGTGTTAGCCACTCTATATAATATATTGGTCTGCTGATGCGACTTACCCCTACGGCTGATGGGTACTGAAGCTAATTGAGAGAGCACGATAAATACGAACTTTTTCCGATAAAGTACGAAGGAAAATCATTTTGCACTACATCTGTACATATAATTGACGACGTGGCTATATATAGTATATTAATGCCTTCGACTGAACGTAAAATTAAATAGTTGACTAAAACACTTGAAACGATATTTTAGTTAACTTGCCAATACAAATACAGTATGATACAATCCCTGACAATGGAAACGAAGCAAGATCGCACCGCAACTCTTGAAAACCACAGAGGCTTAAACAAAAGACTTTAAGTAGTAAGTAATGTACATCAAGAGAATTAAACTTTGAAGACTTTGTAAATTAGCACGACGGAGAATTTAAAAAGATTAATAAATGTAATTATGGAACTTTATACTTGACAATCTTTGCCAAATATTAACAGGTTCATAGTCCCGATGCAATGCAGCCTTCTTTCGACACGTCCCCTTCAAGTATTTTTTGATACTTTATGTGTCGTAGTGATAGATAGGTATTGATTATATCGGTAACTTTTAAGGCAAGGCAATTAATTATTTACATCACTGGCCATGAGGCACATGTGCCGCGACGTACACGTGCCTCATCGTACTGTGAACCTGTTAATGTTTTCATAAATACTGTCCTATTTCAACTTTTCGCCCTTTCTACAAAACGTGTAAAGATCCTTTTTCTCAAAACTCTTTACCAAAGAGGATTGTACTCTAACTCAAATGGCTTCCGGACTTTGCAACGATCAAATAATTTCCCAGTTCCCTCCCCAGCCGAAAACAATAGCTATCGAAAAAACAGAATAAACAGAAAGCCGTTCAGAGATTTATTTAAATAGTATCGTTGGACGTCTCTTTTAAATAATGGAAGCGTGCGAACCAATGCGGACGCAGCAACGGAGCGGAAAAACAGATTCTACCCACTTTTTTGCAATTTACAAACATTGGTATTCGGGTTTGTTTTCGCGTTTGCGGAAACGATGCCTGCTTTTACTCGACGTGTATAAATAGCTAATATCTATATGAGTCTCTGACACACCCTGTAAGGAACTGGGCTTGATTTAACGTTAAAAAGTTGCGTTACCCGCTGATCGACAGTTAACGTTAGCGAAATATATCGTTATCTAGTAACGTTAACAAGCCCTGGTACAGAACCTCAGATCAAAGAGCAGAGCCCTTAGCGAAGATGCCCATCGCTAACTAGCGTTTCTATTCGTTTCGTTTTTAAACCAATCGCGTCACTGGTAGATCACGTGACTCTTCGTATGACGTGATCTACGTGAGGTTGGTTTAAAAACTAAACGAATAGAAACGCTAGTTAGCGATGGGCATCTTGGCTAAGGGCTCTGGAACGCTGGTAAAAAATTAGGGCAGTTTTTGAAGGCAATTTGAAACCTATATAATACAACAGGGTGTTACGGTTATTCGGGTTATTCTACTTTGTGCTGGATCACCTCAAAATGAATTACGAGCGCGTCCGAGCTATTCAGTCTCGCAAAGGATAGGGACAGATTCCAGCAACTGATAGCCAACCTTCACTAGTTGGAGAGGCACTTTAAGAAGAAGAAGAAGCTAGCGGTCCCGGGTTTGATTCCTGGTGGTTGCGCGCGCGTATTTGTTCCTGAGTATTGAACGTTTTCTATGTATTTCTCTATTTGGAATAAGTGTATTATTTGTATGAAAATGCGACCCCTGTTACAGTCGAGGACAGAAAGATGTTTACACTTTTTCACCTTGTTCCATTGTAATAAGGTCCAAAAGTGTAAACATCTTTCTGTCCTCGACTGTATTTATTTACCTATTTAAAATTAGACAGACTCCGTACGTGGCAAATGTAAAAGTAAAACACACACAACAGACAATACAAACAACTTATTTCAGTTACCTATAGGTACCTACAGTCACACTGGGTCACACTCACACCACGGGATTGTTGAGCCACTAGCTAACCTTCCTCATTTGGTCGGGTTGCGAAATTGTCAAACTTCAATAGTACACCGTGTACGATTTGACAACCCGACCGAATTAAGAATGTTAGCAAGTGTCTCAACAATCCCTTGGTGTGACTATACTTCCATTTGCAACTCTTGGAACGTTTGCATTTTTATTTTTAATCATAATGTGTCATTCACGTTTAAATTACAAGGGCCGAGTGATCAAAACAAATGAACGTTGTGAGTGACGGGCCGTCTGCCGCGTGACGTTAGACGTTAGCGGCCATCTTGCCAAAACGAACGAAAACAACATAATTCAAAATGCAGCTGGGACGTGTCCAAGGTGAAATTATTATTTTGTGTTGAATGGAAAATGAGACCTTTTGATATTTTTTAAATTTCATAACTGATTTTTAGCTAATAACCGTCGCCCTGGAATACAATATTTTGTTCAAACCAACCGTACATACAGCTGCTCTATTGAATTAAAATCTATCCTCCCTTTTGAACTCTAGACGTCAGACGATGACCGACAATTGGACACAGAAAAACCCTACTAAAACTATAAGCGCATGAAGTGTTCGCACTTTTTGTAAAAAATCTACACATAGTTCTAGATTTAAAGACTAAAACCTCACTTACGTAACCTGTTTATTATAAGTAATTAAATTGTACGTCAGTCATCAACATGTCGGCGTGACGTCATCCGCATGCCCCCTCAGTGCCACGTCCGGCGCCAACCGATCAGTGTCCGGCGCGCGTCCGTGATCTTCGCACGTCGGTCGGGTAATCTGACGTCACACGCTTCGGGTGCGTTCGGGCAGCTTCGGGCGCGATCGGAACGGTCAGCGGAGCTTGCAGTAGCCAGTAAGTGATGTAGAGTAGATATCTAAAGTACGGCAAATGAGACGAGATAAAAAATGTAAACAAACTGACCGTTACTGAGTTAGGCGCCCATTACACGGTAGGTTTTGCTGTCAGTTTTGCCACAGTCACTGCTGTGACTGACGGATAACCTAGCGTCTAATGCGATGACTGATGTTTGCATCATCATTATCCAGTTATTTTGATTTTTGCATCAATCACTATCAGTCATGAGTGTCATGACTGTTTGAATTGACTGATGCAAAACCTACCGTGTACTGGGCGCCTTATATTGCGATAGCGAGCGATTATATCTGTCCATTTCTCGTACGCAATAATATATTCAGTTGGTAGATGACGGCTGTCGTTGCGTGATTCGTGGTACAGGAAAGCTGTCAGTACAGAAGTTGTCATTGTCAACATTAGGGCCGCCATTTTGTGAAGTTCAGTCCTGTTTGGATTGTGTTCGAAGTGACACGATTTTTTTCGTTTCCTTATTATTTTGTTGTTGTTATTACACGTAGCTCGTAATAATACCTCGTATACATAGAAGGAATGTGAAGTAAGTGAATATAAAGAGATAAAATCATAAAAATTGCTACAAGAAGGAATCCAAAATGTATCTGCCAACAAATGGCGAAATTGTGTGTTATCATAAAAATAGAGTTCAATTTTCATAGAAAAATTTACAACATGATTGATAATACAATAGATAGTTTTGTCATAGGTATGATAAATACGGCTGATTCGGACTCTTCTAACGAATCATCTTCTGATAGAGACGACAATGACTAGAATAGGAAGTTTAAAATTTGTATATAACTTCTTCAAATAAAAATGTTTTGAACTCCTTAAAGCTTGTTTATATTCTTTATCTCGTCTCGTTGGCCTTTAAGTAATTTGAGACATATGACGGTACAGTCGGCCTGTTAAAATGTTGAGCGTGTTTGAACCATTGTCATTGTATTAGAACTGTTTTGTTTGGTGTTTTTTTTTACCTATTCTGTTTTGTTTAAAGTTCAGGAGCCGTATTACGTGGTGTTAAATCCTGACAAGTCCCAGGCATGCAGTGAAAGGGACAGATATATTTGACTTATATAGCTCTATCTCCTTTTCTGACTAGAACTTGGCTGGTGTTAGCAGTTATACGGCCCCAGTTCAATCATAAAACTGTCATAATGACAACATCAAGTCACAAGAAAGTAACATCAAGATTAACCATTAGCTTTCTGCGAAAGGATTCTAAACTCGCTCAAACATTATAGTGGTAAAGAAACTACATCCCCGGTTCTGCTTCTGTTTACATCAGGAGTTGCTGGTATGTGTCATTGATTTCGTCAATATATTGGTGACACTAATGACGGCGATTGAAACGCCCTGAAATTCACCCTCGTACTACCTACCTACCTACTTTATTGCGACTCCAGATTTGATCCCCGGTAAAGACAAATGATGAACATGAGTATTTCTCCCTGAGTTTTGACTGTTTTCTGTGTTTATACCTATGTGCTTATTTCTCTATAGATAAATTTGATTATTATTGCCTACCACTCATAATACACGTACGTACTCATAGTATGTTGTACGTAACGGTAAAATAGTATAAGAATGAAAATCTGTAACATAATACTTATGTACCACATGGAGGCTTCCTATTTTAATAAATAATTAAATACAATTGGTAAATAGTCCAATGAAGTAAATAATCCATTGAAGAGATAGTTATCTTCCGGTAACTATTTATTTGCCAACCTAAACATTATAATATGCTGATCATCAATTGATTTAACTGATGAGTTTTGATGCTGATTAAATAGAATAACAGCAAACAAAAAAATTTACTCCTGTTTTCTTCAAAGCGCGGATAGACAAGGTTACTTCAATTTAAAATTCGACACCTACCTATATGTAGCAAATGTTCAACTTGAGATATCCTAATTTATCCGCAGTTCGAATAATAGGGACCAGACATGATGAACCCTCAGTGCGCTATACAACCCTCACTTCTACGTTTTAATGGGACACACCTGCCTTCACCAGATCATGAGCGAAGTCATATCATCCAAAGTGGAGATGAACTCGTCGTTAAAGATGCGCGCAGGCACCGACGCGCAGCTGATCGCGGCTGTGCGTGAGCACTGCGTGCTGTACGACTCCACGCATGCGCGGTACGTGGACAAACTCCACAAGGCCAGCGTGTGGAAGGAGATCGGGCAGCAGCTCAAAGCTCACCGTAAGAGAAGCTAGTTGTAAACACCTACCACCTACCACCTCCAATAACACCATCATAGTAAACTACGAAGCACTACATTCGAAATTTCGGACGCCCAATCTCTTTCACTCGTGAATCTCGTGATTCGTGATTAAATCGAGAGATAGGGATAGAGATAACGTAACTTCGAACTTTTTTAAGACATTGGAGGACCATGTGCACGGTCCGACTAGATCGCTACCCCAACCTTATCCTTTAATCTACCGCCTAGCAGCAGTGGTCCTATAGTTGTGTTCCGATTTGGAGATTGGTTGGCCACGCATTTGCAGTCTTGGGATTGCAATCTAGAGATTGTAGTCTTGAGATCGCAAATGTCTGTGGGTCTCAGATCCCACATCATTATGGCCTATGCGCTGGTTTGCTTCAAAGAACTTGTAACAGAATTGCACATAATGACATGTTCTTACTAGGTGTATGGATGGTCGTATTGTGATTAACCATATTTTCTTCGATTGCTAAGATAGGTACCATTGAAGGGCTATAGTGTAATGCATTGAGGGAAGCACCATTACCTTCTATAATACAAGTTTGACTTAGTTTAGGAGTTAGGTGGCAATACGTTTACGATGTTGTAATAAAATATGTATTTATAGGCATAATATTGTACCTTCTTTTTTTTCTAATAAATATTCTTAAATATTATTATAATATTATTGGCGATACGGCCGCCTTTGCTGCTGTGCTAATGAGAGCACAATAACGTTTAAATTATGATAACGATATGGTTTAAGATAAAATAGAACAAAAGCCTTGAGCTCTTGTAATGACAAAGTCATCCCAAAAGAGCTTTAACTAATTATAGGAAAAATAGTTTTTTGTGCAGGGCTAGCAAGAATCTGAATAGTATTTTATTGAATTTAGACTTTGACATTTTTGCAAGTAGTGTTAATTCGATTAGGAATAAAATAGTTCAATACTTTATGAACAATCTTAATGTAAGATAACTTCTTTCGGGTGCGGGCGGGTTTGGGTGCTGGGTGGGCTCGGTATTTGATGTCTACTATTATTTGGTGGCCTATTTATTGTTAATTACTGACCCTGTGTAATCGTTGTAAGTTAGGCTTTTTCTTTTTTTACTTAGTTTCTAAATGTGAGAACCTATAATTGGCTATTTGTGGTTAGCTAAGTTATCTAAATTTGTATGAAGCTGTTGGTTTTCCATGGATTAATAAATAAATAAATAAAAAGTCAGTTCTTATGTTTTTGACAAAATGTATTAATAAAATATTAGCCGTAATAAAATCATACTAAACCTTAGTCAATCTTAAAGTTACTTTTCTGAAACTAACTAACGATGTTATATTTAACCGTATTGACAGAACAAGCGCAAGTATTTACAAATTCAATTAATTATATAAATTACTTGTTTCAGCAATCGCGTGTAAAGCTCGCTGGAACAACATTAGAGACATCTATCGCAAATCATTACGAAAGAGACCCAAACGTGCAAGAAGATATAAATACGCGGATCAACTTACCTTCATGAAAAAATTCCTCAAAGGCAATGAAGATTCTGACGAAGCCGAAGTCAATGATGATGAAGATGAAGAAGAAACAAAAGAATCGTCTAATTCAGCTGCAGAAGACATAGAACACGACGCAACATCAGATTATGAATTCTTTGATAAAAAACAATCAGTTGGCACTGTGACTTCGTTTCCTGTGTATCCGGCATCTATGCATGCAGTGGATGTGTTTCTTGCTGGTCTATCGCCGACGCTGAAGGACATGAGTCCGTATCACTTAAGTCTGGCTAAATCAGAGATTTTTGCAACGGTACATAAGTATGAAATGAAAGGAATTATGGATGATGGTGGGTGGAGGCGAAATGTCGACCCTTTGCCTTCAAAGTTCGAAGAAACAGAATAATTTAAGCATACTTAGGTGATTGTGCGTTTACGTATGGAGGGTATTAGTTATGTACATATTGACTGTCAAAGTGAAGAAACCTTGATGAACTTTTAAAATTTGGGTCGTCTGATTTTTCCTTAATGTTGCGAATGTCATATGTATAAAAAACGTTAGCGAATTTTTATACTTGTTTTTTTTTTGTACATTATGTGCCTTGACATGCAGAGAAAGATTGTTAATGCTGAATGTTTATTTCTGTACTTTTTACCCGACAACGCACATAGATAGGTTTTTAGGGTTTATGCGGCCAAAATTGAAGTTTTTAAAGTAGTTACAAATACAAAATGTAATATCTCTCTACGTTAACAATAGAACAGGCGATAAAAAACCGGACTTCTCGACTTCGATACCCGCGCAGGAGTGCGTACGCAGGTAGTCTGAACTTCTTAGTCTCCCGCTACGCACGCGCTCTCGCTGTTTACGCTTAAAGTGACCTATTTTTCGTCGTTAATATTTTTGATTTGAAGACAGTTATCAAAGTAAACAATATGGATTCCAGTGCTTCAGGTAAATACCATAATTTATTATAGAAATTGTCAACCTAGTGTAATAAAAATAACCTTTTTTTAAAGCTTCTAAACATATTACGTTTTCTTAAAAAATATTCTTGATTTTTCAATTTAAAAGTAATTTAGTTATATTATCGCTTCCTCTCGCCGTAAAATTATTTTTTGTCGTAATACTTAATACTCTTTTCTTATGATTCTGATAAAAATTAGCTGCAGGTAGGTGCAGGTAGGGTAAAAAAAGTTATGTCGAAAAATGTACCAAAAAATTATATTTTTTCTTTTTCGTCGTAGGTTCTCCTGCCTCATCCGGAATAAAATTAGTCACCCGTAAATTTCTCTACGATAAAATGCAAAGCCAGAATTTAATAACTATGGATGAAAAATTGGCCTTTTTAGAAAGTTACCTGTTTTCTTCTTATGGTGACACAGAAGAAAATATAATAAAACTAAAGCGAAATATTGCTTACTTCAAAACTCCATAAAGAAAAAATGGTCTAAAGCACAAAGAAAAGAAGATGATTTCTTAAAATCAAATCATTCATGGTTAAATGGGACGTTTGAAATCCCAATCCAAGCCCAAAATCATCCAGGCCGTCCTTCAAAATCATTTGAAGAGTCAAGTGAGAGAAGCAAGCGTCGCAAAATTGAAGTAGTACGCTCGGCCGTAGAAGACGATTCTGTTATCATTCATGCTGCTCAGTCAACTTTGAGAGCTAATGGACTTCGAAATGCATCCGAAATCCTTAAAGAAATCACAAAATCGCCAACAATGGCAGAAAAATACAGAAATGCCTACAGGTCGTCGAGTGAACCCGACAAACACAATATATTAACACCTCAAGAAGCATTGGCGATGTTTATAGAGGCCGACCTTACACGACAGCAATATGAAATCATACGTAAGACAAATAAGTCGCTTTATCCTTGCTACGACAGATTATTAGAGGCCAAAAAAGAATGCTATCCACCTGAACAACATATAAAAGTAACCAGTCTGTATGCAGAAAGTACTTTGCAAAGTCTTATTGACATAACTCTTATGCGCCTTTCAATGTACTTAGAGGAAGTACTTTTAACTACTAGTGAAGAAGATAGACAGACTTTAACTATTATAAATAAATGGGGATGTGATGGCTCCCAGCAAGCCAGATATAAACAAAAGTATGAAAATCCTGCTGATTCGGACGCTAATATATTTTTGAGCTCATTTGTCCCTCTACAAATATTTTGTGGCAAGGATAACAAAAAAGTTATTTGGGAGAATCCTTCTCCATCATCCCCCCGGTATTGCCGACCTATAAGATTCAGATTTCTGAAAGAATCCATGGATGTGACCAAAGAAGAAATCAGCCACGTTGAAGAATCGGTAAAGAATTTGGTTCCTACCGAAATCGAAATAAATGGAAATAAATTTACTTACAAGCACATTTTCAAGATGACTATGATTGATGGCAAGGTTTGCAATGCTGCAACCGACAACAAGTCTACCAGTCGATGCTTTATTTGTAAAGCCACTTCAAAAGAATTTAACAATATAAGCAAAAAATATGATGTAAGTCCTGAAACTTTAGACTTTGGAATATCTGTGCTACATGCCAGAATCAGAATTTTTGAGAGTGTTTTGCACTTGGGCTATAAACTAAAAGTTCAAAAATACAGACAGAAAAAAACGACGAAAGAAAAAGCCTTGGAATTGGCCGCTAAACATGAAATCCAAGAGAGATTTAAAATTGAAACCGGGTTACTCATTGACATGCCCAAGTTCAACTTTGGTAACACAAATGATGGAAACACCGCCCGTAGATTTTTCGAGAACCCCCGATTGGCCTCCGACATAACTGGAGTAAACTTCGATTTGATTTACAGACTGAAAGTCATTTTAGAAACGATTTCAAGTGGATACATTATTGACGCCAAGAAATATGATGAATATGCACTAGACACCGCCAAATTATACGTGCAGCATTATTGTTGGCACCCGATGACCCCAACTTTGCACAAAGTGCTCATACATGGTGCTGCTATAATAGAGAATTCACTTCTCCCAATAGGCCAATTGTCGGAGGAGGCTCAAGAGGCCCGAAATAAGCACTTTCGCATGTATAGAGAAAATTACGCAAGAAAATTTTGCCGCGAGCAGTGTAACCGCGACATCTATAATAGACTAATATTGAGCTCTGATCCGCTCATTAGCAGTATTAGCATAAAACAAAGAAGGAGAAAAAAAGTTTCTAAATCCTTTTCTCCGGAGACTTTAGATATGCTTTTACCCACCAAACTAGACTCCGTTTCTCCAGGATCTTCGGACGATGAGGATCTGGAGTAACGAATTTGCATGGAGTATGTGTCGACGGGATACGTCAATTAATTACCCGGTAACATTTATAAAATATATTTTTTACGTCTGTGACGTTAGGTTTTTGACTTTTTTTTCATAAATATGATATTTTCTTTAATATATATTTAAAATTTCAACTAAAAGTGGTTTATTATTAGCAATTATATCATTTAGAATAGGTATAGCAATTAAAATAATTTTGGCCGCATAAAACCTAAAAACCTACCTATGTGCAACGGCGAAGCAAAAATGCAAAATGTATGAAAGATTCGTAATTCTATGTTTTTACATTATTAGGTACATCACCCAGACTAATCACCTAATCACCTATATAGTAAGTATTTCACCCCAAAAAGAACTTGCGAGTCGCGACTTTCCCCTCTAACTCCGTAACCCCCAAATCTTCGAGCGTTTCAACCGCTCTCATTCCCATTCGACATAAAATTATTTTATGTCGAATTTCCTGTAGATTTTCAGTTATTTTGTAGAAGTCAGGGCACTCTTTAAGATAAGAGAAAGTGGCATCCAAAGCTACAGGAATTTCGACATTAATGCGACCAGTGGAATGAGAGCGGTTGAAACGCTCTTAGACTAAAGCAAAAGGGGAAGACACGTTATCGCCGTCACAGATTACCTTACTTCGTCGCCGTACAAAAGACACTGACATAATGCGTGCCGTGACACCTACATTCGCAAATTTCACACACACAGCTGTAAACATGCACTAAGGAGCAATAGAGATAAATTGATGGACTAACGTCGTGCGCGTAAGTGAAACAGCCATATATGTCTCACAATAATGACGACGTCGCACGTGTTGACAGATCGGTGACGGCAAGACAACCTGGACAGCTGACTCAAACATAGGCGCTTAGCGCCAATATTTAGATGCTCAAACCCGCGCGCCGGTCACGTATCTTCCTCTTTTTCTTTTCATCTAAAGAAACGCTCGAAGAAATACCCCTGACCGGTCCTGCCCAAGTTTGAATTTAGCTAATTTATTTGCTTCAACCAATTCAATTTCAATTTAATTTACCTATTTTGATTTGTAATGAAATTTCGTGGAAATCGATATACTTAATACTTCTCAAGTTATCGAATAAACATATAAATCATTCCCATCATCAGGGCTAGCCAAGATTACCTACGCTAACTTTTCGAAAATCGACCAAATATATGGAATTGACATAAACAGCTGACGCTACTGATCGTTAACTTAGGGCTCGTGTACACGGTGCCGCCACCGCGCCGCCGCCGCGCCGCCGCGCTATGTACACGAGACGCGTAAAGCCCGCCGCCGCGCCGCCGCCGCACCTTCGCACTATGTAGACGGTGCCGCCGCCGCGCCGCCGGCCCGCCGACGCCGCGCCGCCGCGCTATGTACACGAGACGGCCAATGATATGTATGGATGGATGGCGGAGCGGCGGCGGCACCGTGTACACGAGCCCTTACGTCAATCCTGTACATTATGACATTTATGACAGTTTACGAAAAGTTAGCGTTATGCATCTTGGCTAGACCACCAGTTGCCAGTTGACTTTTACGCCTTTGTTGGGCGATAAAATTTAAAAATAGGTTAGGTACTACTCAATTAACAGGTTTTATGTTAAAATACTAAATAAAAGAGAGATACAGTATGTTCAATACTAAAAAGCAGGTCATATAATGCATTTTCGCAATCTCAAAACAGACTCCAGCGCCACCGACGCCATATCGGGTCCGTTTCAATAGAGATCACGCAGCGTGGCACTTTAGCACGAAACAAAAGTCAAGCGCGACACGCATGCGCCAGCCAGTTGTATTTTAAAACCTTTGCACAGTGAAATTGCCTTCTTTTCCTTTGTCTTGTTAAACAACCTACTCCCAACCTTATATAACCCTTATAAGATCCAAATTCAATCGCTTTCCAGCCACACAAAAGTGTACGCGTTGTCATTGAATTTTGCTTCTTTCAGTTTGGTATTAAGGTTGAAAGTTGTTTAATAGATTATAATTAAGGTTTATAGAGAAAGTTGTTCGTGTGCCCTTTGTGGCTTTGTGAGGAGTCGAACTGGCGACCCGCGGCGATGGGTGATAGGACGGATTGATACTGATGTGCCCGTAGGACTAGAAATGTATGTCTGTCACAAACCTGACTTGATTTCAATAGGTACTTATTATACGCGGACTTTCTACGAGTATAACCATTACTCGATCAACATGCACGACTAGGTTATATTATATACTAAGATGTGGTTTAAATAGCTGTTATTTTGGAAATGATCTAATTTTGGCTCGACTACAGCGAAGTAAGTTTCTAAGTACATATGTTATTTATTATATTAGGTACGAGTATGTTCATAGGTGTAAATGCTAGACTGTCCATTATTTTTTGACAAATGAGGTGTCATTTTTTTCCTTATGCCCGGTTCCTATATTCAATTCAATTTTTTGTTAAAATGGCGTCTGTCCATGAGGACAATTCTGCCAATGTCAAAGTTTGAGGTTACATGTGATCGGTTCTTGAAAATGTTATTAAAACATTTAGAGTATTATATTCTCCGAGATCAGAGGCAAGAGTGTCGGCCGCCGCTCGCGCCGACCACTCCACCGAGCTCTTCAACACCACTGAGGCACTAAAAAACGCGACAAAATAATCGACACGTGCAGCAAGTGCAGCAACCAACACTCTTGTCACAGAACTCCGTTCCTATATTCAAACCGCGGATAGATAAGGTTACTTCAAATTCAAATTTGACACATGGCAAATGTCAAATATTAACTCGAAGTGTCCTTATCTATCCGCGGTTTGGATATAGGAACTGGACATTAGTGTTCTGCGTGTCATAGGCTATGTGACATCATATTACTATTAGATTCATCATGGCGAATTCGCAATGCCTAAAATGATAAAAAAAATAACTTGGTGAAGTTTTTATTAATGCATTTTTTGTGGCATGATGATGCGGTCAGACTGACTGGTTTGGTAATGATCCTGCCAACGAAGTTAGTGGTTCCGTGTCAGGAATCGAACACGCCAATAAGGCCAATTTTTTTGTGATCAGCTTTAGTGTGGGACTAGGTTATTGTGTAAGATTGTGTAAATTTGCATTTTCAAGTCTGCATTGCCTATCTTGAACACTGATTTGGTTGTTTAATCCCATATATTTTTTGAACAATGTAAACATTCCTGCGCTTGGCGTCATTATATTTATAAAATTTCTTTTTGACTTGCATTAATCTGGTATAAATAAAATGCCTTAGCAACAACCTCTCCAAAATGCTAATTTACAGCAATAAATATTTACGGCATTTTGTAAAAACGTCATTACAGCACCTTTACAACCAACATATGACCATAATGATTGAGATTCTCGGTCATCGCCCCGTCATGACTTAATTTCGGCCCCAACATAAAAAAAAAACACGCCGCAATCCTTGTTCGGTGGTGCACTAAAATTTTATACCACCATCTTATAATATAACCATTATACCGATGATATAAGATGATGCGTTAACCGCCCTTGTCGATGTAACTGTCGAATTCTGCGTAAAGACGAGATATGTGACGTTCTCAATCTAAAGGACCTTATGGAGGAAGGCAGTTAAGCTCTTCTTATTCTTGTAACTATACAAAAGGCAAAAAAAGATTAGACAAAATTAGGCGCCAGTCGGAGTGAAATTGGCAACATGATCCGATTTTTACCCAAAAACTGCTGCTTGTGGTCGTTGCTAAGTACTTGAGAATATTGAAGTTTCTTTTGTCACCACGTCAAACACACGATTTTAGTCAAATCTGAGTGCAGTGGGTAATAACTGGTATTGATTAAGTGTGTCATGTTGGCGCCACTGAAAATCAGCGTCGCGGTATGCCGTAACATAGTGCTAGTGGCGCCAATTTCGACGACCCATGGCAACATTACGCTTCATTTTTTTTATGCCTTTCCTTCTTTACTGTTTAATTTTGGTATCTGTGTCGCTATTCTTTTTATTTGTTTTTTTTTTCTTGTGATCGTCGAATAAATGACATTTATTAAATGTTCTGTTATAGAACTGTATTGACGCACTTACATACGAGTACGTAATCACGCTTGTCCTCTCCATTTACTCTCTCCATCATATTTGAAAATATATGCATTTATCTATGCATTAAGAAATAAAAAAACAATGCATTGAAACGTAGTCCCAGTTCAGACACAGGAGCGAACTAATTTCTAGATAAAAAAAACTTGCAAATGCTGTCTCATGATTACTATATTTACTTTAGTGACGTATATAGAACTTGTAACACTTAACACTGGCACGTCCTGTCCTGTTTTTGTGCCAATCGCGAAGGACAGGACGTTGCATCACCGTTATATCCTGTAAAGGCTACATCTGCCGGTTTTTACACCTTTCACGTGGCGGGGCAGGACATTTGCGGTCGGCGACGACTTTTTGCGAATTTTGCGACTTAATTTGTAAGGATATTATGAAAAGGTTAGTTTAGGTTATTATCTTTACCCAAAAGTTCAAATAAACGATAATAATTATGGATACAAAGTATCCTAACGAAAACAGCAAGAAAAGTATCAAACATATTACTAGTACAGACCAGCGGGCTTAACATGAATAATTACATGAATAAAAGACAGGTGCTAGGGAAATTAGCACATCTATTCGTAAGACTTAAGGTTTAAAATAAAAGTGTCCCGTCTCGATAAAAATCGCTATTTTACCTCGTCCATGCTAAGCAGAACAGAAAGATAGAAATCAGTAAGGGTAAGAAAAATAAATTACTTATCTACACTATTTTCCAAAATTATATTAATTTTCGGTTTAAGGTCAACGTTTTACATAAAACATCTAAATTGCAGGTCTGCAACTTATTCTGTTTGCGAGCTAGAGAACCCTGACCTGACAGACGTAGGTACGGACAGCAGTGTCAGCAATTCTTCATATTTATTTTTTTCTCTTCATTAAATGCGTGGAGTATATTTTTATAAGCGCAACAAAATAATTGGGCACTTACATAACTTACTCGTTTGGGGAAACATGTTCTTTTTTTCCCAAAATCAAATATTTGCGACTTACTCCAATTATCCGAGTATCAGACAGTTTCCAATGTTCTCCCTTTGAAAACTCCCTTCATTCCCCTTACGGTAAATATAATATATATGTTTTATACTCATAAGTAATTGAAATGAATAAAAAAATATGTTACGAATAATGCACTGTTCTGTGTGAATTTATAATTAGGAAATAAATAAAAAGAAACCAACAATAATAATATTTTCACACCAGAATGAAGATGGTAGGTGCACAATTTAAGCAATTTAAGCATACTGACTTCATATAGGTTTTCCTG
Source organism: Tortrix viridana (assembly GCA_963241965.1). Taxonomy (NCBI): domain Eukaryota; kingdom Metazoa; phylum Arthropoda; class Insecta; order Lepidoptera; family Tortricidae; genus Tortrix; species Tortrix viridana. The sequence goes on from OY725185.1 coordinate 12,595,708, forward strand.
TAATCAATAAGTAAATAACTATTTTCTGTATTTTTATCAACATTTTATGTGCAGTAGTTTCGGAGATAAAGTGGGGAAAAGGTCAATTTTCATCTACTTTCTTAAATAACTCTAAAAATATTAACTATAAAATTATAAAAAATATATATTTAATACCGTCACAAAAGGCCCTTTCATTTGATACGTCACACCACTTTGCAAAACTTTTTTAGTTAATTTTCTAATTAACCTCCCAAAAGTAACCCTCATATTAAAAAATATATATTTACGTTACACGTCCGTGTTTGGGTCACAGACATACATATGTGTACCAAGTTTCAAATTAATCGGTCCAGTAGATTCAGATCTAATTGGCTGTGACAGACGGACAGACAGACAGACAGACAGGAGTGATCCTATAAGGGTTCCGTTTTTTCATTGTTGGAGGAACCCTAAAATACTTATAGAAAACATCCAAAATTCAGAAACAAATATTCGCGCTCAGCACACAAATGTTGTCCTGACCAGGATTCTAACCTGGGACCGCTAGCTTCGTATGGTCACAAGCTAACCGCATCGTCATACAGTCAGGTCAGGGTTAGTAGATAGTGCCTCACCAATTAAGTTGACCTGTACTTGGCTCGTGATTTATTAGGACTGAAGAAAAACCGGGCAAGAACATGACGGGCCACGCTCAGTGTAGGGTTCCGTCACCATTACTACAAATATAAAAAAAAGTGCACCAAAGAGCGTATCTTCATGGCACTTACGCCCTTTTGTTGAGAAGCGCAGATTTTTGGCAATAACTCAAAAAAAAAATCAGCTTATATACCTACGTCCCACTGCTGGGCACAGGCCTCCACTCACAATGAGAGGGTTTGGAATATAGTTCCCACGCGGGCCCAGTGCGGTTTGGGATATCCGATCATATATATAAAAATTTTATTTGAAAGTAGGTATTTATTAAGCGTTACCTTTGTATTTTTTTTCGTATTTTTTGTACATACAGTTTAAAAGATAAAGGGAGGAACATAATTTATGCATCTTTCGGAGCGATTATAAATTGATTGGAAACCTTAAAGTGTTTTTAAAAGAACTATCTAAGTAATGTGCCACACGATGATGTTTGCTGAAAAAAAAATCAGCTTCTGTTACATGCATGGAGTGCCCCCCCTAGAAATATTTATTTTTATTATTTAACTACCAAAAGTAGCGGCTTATACAAGACACCTATACTCCAAATTTCATCAATATGTATACATCTTGTAGTTTTTGAGTAAAATGCCTGCGACACACGGACGGACGGGACATGACGAAACTATAAGGGTTCCGTTTTTGCCGTTTTCGCTACGGAACCCTAAAAACGAAGCTTTATTATTCCAAATTCAAATTCAACTACAATTTCGCCTCATTATCTTGGAAAAGCAAAACAAAAACAACCCTTCGTAATTTCGATTCGAGAAGGCGTTGAATCGGCAATAATTTCAGTCTCTTGGAGAAACGAGGAAATATTAATTATGCCGCGGGGTCAGGGGGGAGGCAGGGGGGGTCGGAGGTCTGAGGATCGGCCCTGACCCTACCGAGGAGAGATAGGGAAACGGTACACGCGTATCGAAGCTAGTCATAGATTGATATGAGAGAAAAGAATGCCTTTTAGCTTACGGAAATAAAATAAATACAAAGGCATGTATCTGTCAGTTTCCGGCACGTGTGTGTGACAAATCAATGTAGAAATATGTGACGTTTTCAATATAAAGGGACCTTATGCAGGCAGGCGGTTACACCGTTTTTAAAACTGTTACCATAGTATTCCTATAGTTACAAGAATAAGAAGAGCTTAACTGCCTTCCTCCATAAGGTCCCTTTATTTGAGAACGTCACATATATCACTAAACTAGCTCTTTGCTCGCGATTTCGTCCGCGTTGAAGTCGTGTATCGCTATATCCTCGGGAACTATTCAATTTTTCGGGATAAAAAGTATCCTTTGTAAGGATAAAGGATAGTTTAAGTCCCGAGAAACTTAAACTATCTTCATATCAAATTTAATCTTAATCGGTTCAACGATTTAGCCGTGAAAACATAACAAACAAACTAAAAATAAACACTTTTGCATTTATAATAAGGATAAGGACTAAGTAGTAAGAATGGATATGGCGTTATGCCTATGTTTACCATCATAATTCTCAACAAAATGGCGGATTATTGAATATCCTAAAATGGCGTCCGCACCATTACTCTCTGTTACGTCGGTTATATACACAACACCTTATCTCCGAGTAAAGGTTAATGCTCGCATAATCTCTACGGCTTTTGCAGCAGCTTCACAACAAATACGTACCAACCAAACCCGACCCTCCTTTACCAACAAAATACAAGTGGACAGAGCTCTTGCCAGATTAGTTACATTACGACTGGACCATTATATCTTGACTGCATAGTCGGACTAAATTCTATGATTTGAAGGATCAAGTGCAATTGGTTGCTACGTACCGATTTAGACCTGCTTGACTGTGCCGTTATGGGCATTTTGCTTAACCAATTTTTGTAATCTATAACCCGGTGCTGCTACAGGAAATTGTGATTTAAACTTGTAGGTTCAAAGCTTGTTTTTCTTTGCGTTTAATTAACGGAGTGTTTTTACGCAATGTGATGCGTATTATAAATTATGGCGTGCAATGTGGTGATATTTGGGTTACCATGGATTATGGGGGCTGCAAAGTGCCTGCAAAAGCAGGGAAAAAGATAACAGGGATCATGGAGAGGGTGGTACTGATAATGAATTTAAAATACTTACGTTGTACTGCTACAACAAGGGCCTCGGTTTATTATAAATATTTTTACAATCCTACTAATATGTATTATGTGAAAGTTGGGATGGATGGATGTTTGTTACTCAATCACGCCAGAACCGCTGAACAGATCTGGATGAAATTTGGCACAGAGATAGACTATAGTCTGGAATAGAACATAGGCTACTTTTTGTCCCAAAAAAATGGACAGTTCTCGATTGGAGCAGCGATAAACAACTTCTGCGCGGACGGAGTCGCGGGCAAATGCTATGTAATTAGTAAGTATACATATACTACTCTGTCAAGAAAGTACCGGGAAAAGATCAATAATACACAAACTGTTTGTTAATCATCCAAATTTATTTTATCACCTTCAAAGTATGCTCCTTCAGAAACGATACACTTACGCCAACGAATAATCCAATCATCAAAACATTTTTTAAACGCTGTTTCCGGAATTGAATTCAGTTCTCGGCGCGAATTCTCCTTTATGTCTTCTACCGATTGAAAACGGGTGCCACGAAGCGCCACTCCGAAGCTTGTTGACTAGTTTGCATGTCAAACTCGTAAACCCACGTCTCGTCACCAGTAACAATGCGTTTCATGAATGTTGGGTCGGAATTGACTCGTTCTAGCATGTCCTCAGCGACTCTCATGCGATTGAGTTTTTGGAGAAAATTCAGGTCTTTTGGGACTAGCCGAGCGGTAACATGTTTCATACCCAAATGATTAGTTAAAATAGTACGGATCGACTCGTGAGATACAGAAAGTTCGGCGGCTATCTCTCTCAAAGTTGAATGAGGATTTTCAGTCACTATTTCCTTCACTTTTGCGATGTTAACTTCAGTTGCAGACGTTGATGGCCTACCAGAGCGAGGCAAATCTTCCATCACATCTCGACCGCTTTTGAACGCTTTGTACCACTCATAAACACGTGTTTTTGATAAAGTCGAATCACCGTAAGCCTTCTGTAACATTTTCAGTGACTCCGAACACGAAATTCCATTGGCGATGCAAAATTCAAGACAAACTCTTTGTTCAATGTTTTTGTCCATTATGAAATTCGCAATACACACTAGATATGATATAACTAAAAACAGCACTGTATTTAATATAAATAACAGATGCAACTCAAACTCCGCGCCAAAATAGAAAACAGTTGTGCCAATCTAACAACAACAAAAAAAACAAAAATTTGAATTTGGAACCATAAACAAATCATCCATTCCCGATACTTTGTTGACTGAATGTATATATATATATATATATATGAACACGGAGTGTAAAATGTAAACCCAACAAATCTTAAAATATGAGTAATCCTTTTCGTTTCGTTTAAAAAAATCGTATCGGTTTGACTAGTTGGTTGTGACGACCCTGCCTACAAAGCTAGCGGTACTGGGTTCAATTCTCCGCAAGGAATATTCGTGTGATGAGCACTGAGTATTTTCTTCATTGTTTAGTACCCATAATACAATCAAACACAATGAAACGAGCCTTAGTTTGGTCTTTTTGAATTAAGAATGTTTGTGATATTGTCTCCTGCCTGATATTCATTTATTATTATTGAATTTCCTCTTTATAATTTCCTGTTTCAATTTCTTCTTTCCTCGTTATTATGGTGAAAGCGTCAGTCGTTTGACTTCAACTGACATTTAAAGAAACTTGCTTTTATTTAAATCTCGAACAATGAACAGAGTTAATAATTTTATTCTTCCAGCAATTAGAGCGCGGAATGCCTTTAGATTCTCTCTGTTGCTGTAAATTCTCCCCGTTAACAAAGGCAGCCAAGTTACCTGTTCTCTTGCTGCATTTTTCGGAATTAAGTTTAATACAAAAGCTGCAATTTGTGGTTGACAACAAAGAGATGCATTTGGCATTTACCGAATGAGATGTAATTAGGGAAATTGCGACGAAAGCCGCGAGGTATCATTGTATGGACTTTGTTTGGTGATATTCTCAAAAATAAAATAAAAATAAAACCGGTTTTGCTTGTAGCTTGGTTCAAAACTCGTGGCAAGTGTTGAACATGGGAGATCAGATTATGTTGGACAATAGTAAACCGGTAAACAATTTTGATATGGTTAACTGCTGAAGAGACTCGTGTACAACCTTTATTACGGTTCCGTACCTCAAATGAATAAAACGGAACCCTTATAGGATCACTTTATTGTCAATCTGTCTGTGTGTCTGTCAAGACCCTTTTTCTCAGGAACGCGTGGGAGGTATCAAGTTGAAATTAATATCAAATACTTAGGTCTGCAATCCCTTTACCATTTTTGGTTATTTGGTAGAAGTCAGGGCACTCTATAAAATAACCGAAAATGGCACCCAAAGCTACAGAAATTTCGACTTGAATGCAATCAAGAGACTGACTGCGGTTGAAACGCTCGTGGAATCACCCAGATACAGCTGGCATTACCAGTTATTAACAAAAATAAGGCAGACATACAATATTACATTAATACACTGTTCAACTATGTTAACAATTAAACATATACCTTAATAATCTAGCAATATGGCCTGTACTTTTTTACTCCACACTCCACACATCGTTTGCCACTCAAATAATACTCCCCGTAGCTTCAATTCAGAAGCATTTCCAAGGCTTCAATACCAAAACACAAAGGCAATCTCACTCAGCCATTTATTTTCCAATTACAGAGACGAACGTTTCTCACATAATTGCTTTATTTTTACTCACCATTTTCTCTCGCAAATAAGGAAAAATAGCTAGTAAAATCTGTTAATAACTGCCGAAATAAAATTGATGTTTCCAGTAACTTGGTTGTTATTTTCTATCAGCATGCAAATACCAAGGGTTGGTAGCCTTTAACAAAGGTATTTATGGGTTGCTAGAGGCATATATAGTTGGGTTTATAACGTGCACCGTATCCTCTTTGTGAGGCATCGGTAATAATTGAACTTTTGCGTGCTATTGCTATATCGTTCAGCTTTCGATTTGCTTGTATGTGTGTGTTGACGACAAAAGTACTTAGGCTGATTTTTAATTCAAAGCGCATCATACGTGTACGAATACGAGGAATAAATAAATATGAATACGTCAGTTTTTATTAAAAAAAAAGTAACAGGGAATAATCTCACACAAATAGTCCCAAACTAAGCTTTAGGCTTGAGTTTTGGATGCTAGACGACTACTTATTATTAAGAGAAATACATTCTTAAATTGTGGAAACATCCAAGACCTGAAGCAAATGCTCGTGCTCTTCTACAAATATTTGCCATTACCATGAATCGAACCCATTTTTATCGAAGGCATTTTTAATTTGGGTAAAAAAATTTTTTTTTTAAAATTCGCTAGTGAGAAAACGGCCCGGATGGATTTTTTTTATTATATAGGTAATGGGTATAAACTTAAATGTAACCGCGTTCCCATCAGTTGCCTCGTCAATTTTATATTCAATCCATAGAAAACTGTCATTTTTGACGCACCTTGTGACCGGCATCACACTCAGCCAAGATCTGTTTTTATTAATAGGTACTGCCCTTAGAAAATAAATCTTATACGATCTAACTGATTGATAAATTTGAACTGTATCAATTTCACATTTAAACTCAGAATCTACATTACGTTATTACGTGTTTCAAAATTGAAATTGATACGAAAAGTTTCAATTTTCTGCCTCCCCTCTAAGAGAGGGTTCGCTGATTTGAAAGGCCCTCCCTCGCTGAGTATACCCTCTTATGAACTGCTTCATGTACTTAGTTCAACTAGACTTTCTAAATTACTATACTACAGTTAGTTTGATAGCTGTGGTACAATTATCTTACAACTTCAAAATTGAGGTTTCCAATCCGACTGTATTTTTAGAGGGTCCCGTACTAAAATGGTAAAAAAGGAACCCTTATGGTGAGACTTCGTTGTCTGTATGTCACAGCAGTTTTTCTCAGCAACTAAAGATGCCATCAACTTGGGCATAGTTGCATTCCCGGTTCCCGCATCTGTTTTTAAAAAAAAAAAAACAGGTGCAGGTAAATTAGGTACTACAAATACAAAAACCAGTCTGGAAAAAGTGCACCAGCAAAAGAGTGTATTTTCATGGCACTTACGTCCTTTTGTTGAGAAACGCACTTTTTCGGTAATAACTCAAAAAAAAAGAAATGAATTTTACAAATAATAAAAAAGGGCGTAGAATGGGGGGTTCAAAAAATGAAAGTGATTTGATTATAGCAAATGGGGTTTCATGTGAAAGGGCTTAATCTGTACATTAAAAAAAATATTTTTGATTTATAGCCACAAGTGTGCCAAAATTACCGTTTATATTATAAACTTCAGAGATAGGTAAGGGGTATCAGGTATCTCTGAAGTTTATAAAACAAAATTTTGAAAAATTCCTGACGTATGGTAGCTAATTATTTATATTTTACGAGAAAAATAAAATGAAGTTCAAAATTAAGTTTTTGAGAAATAACTAAAAAACTTTAAAAATTTAGTTAAATTTACGCAACTTAAAATAGACCTTATTGCATACGATTTAAAGTAGGTACATAAAAAGGTATATTTTTGAAGTACGGACATAAATACGGAACCCTCGGTACGCGAGTCTGACTCGCACTTAATCGGTTTTTTTTGTATGTTACAATCTCCGTTAATTTTGCACCGATTTTATTGGATAGATTATACAGGGTGACCTCGAATTGGTAATACAAAATACTTGAATATGATTCAGTTAATCACTAATAGTGTATTGCATTAACTCAGTTGTTAAAGTTAGCTTTCCTTAATTATCGTTAATTTTCTAACAAAACAAAATAATAAAAATAATTTAAAATCCCAAGTGTGGTTAACCTACATGACGTCATGCATATCTGTCGTACAGACAAGGAAATTGATTCTCGCACCATTTTGTACTCTGTCACAACAACGACGGAGATAATGACAGTGGACATTCAACGTGACGCACTGCCACCCAAAGCGACAAGGAACAAAATGTGTCTCAATTTCCATTCCTGTATCTATCACTCGATGTTATTAATAAACTAGGTGCTGATATCCATCCAACCCTTTAGTTTTAAGTAGGTACCCTAATAAATTATCTGATAAAGTGAATAACTGAATAATGAGTGAATTATTAAAAATAATTTATTGTTGAATAACGTACAGTACAAAATACAAAATTGTAAAACTTAAACAACTTTTAAAATGTGCTCAAAATGACCCCCGCCTTCTTGGATACATAACTCTGCCCGTCGCCTATGATTGTCTTTCAATCTGTGGAGAACAAATTCATTGGTTTTTACATTATTAAATGCCTCAACTATCTTTTGGCGAAGTTCACCCACAGTATCTGTTTCCCGTGCGTACACTCTCCTTTTTATTTCGCCCCACAAAAAGAAGTCGAGAGGTGTGAGATCAGGGCTTCTAGGAGCCCAAGCGACTGGGCCACAGCGTCCAATCCATCTCCCAGGGAACTCTTGGTCCAAGTAGCTTCGCACACGCAGGGAAAAATGAGCTGGTGCCCCATCCTGCTGGTAATACAGAGCCTCCAAATTTTGCTGCGGCACCTCTCGTAGCAATACCGGTAACACATTTCTCAGGAATTCTTCATATTTCGGTCCATTTAAATTTCCGTCAATGAAATGAGGACCAATCAAACAGTCGTTCAGTATTCCTGCCCAAACATTTACCGAGAAACGTGTCTGGTAGGAGTCCCTGCGAGTTACGTGAGGATTTGCTTCACGATCAGACCACCAGTGTTCATTGTGAACGTTGAACATGCCTACTCTTGTAAATGTTGCCTCGTCGGTCCATAAAATGTTCAAGTGTAGATTTTGCAGCAGCCAACGACAAAATTGCACTCTTCTAGGATAATCGGCTAATATGATATCCTGCACCCTTTGGAATTTAAACGGATACTTTCCTTCAGCATTCAGTAATCGCCAAATAAACCATTGGCTCGTTCCGAATCTTGCGGCAGCGTCCCTTGAGCTCGCCTCTGGGTGGTGGCTAAAATAATCGAGAACTCGTCTCCGAAACGTCTGCGAGTACCGCGGCCGCCGGCCCGGAGCTTGAGCGTGCACTGGGACAGTAAACTGTCCAAAATCTCTTAAGTTTTGGACAATGGAGTTTATTAGAACACGAGTAGGAGTTGGGCAGTCAGGGTGTCGTTCATGAAACAATGCTTGAGTTCGTACGGTACTTCGTGACGTAAAATAAAAAGATAACATATCCATTCGCTGAATATTCGTATAAGGATAAGCTCGGGGCATTTTGTTTAATTACTATCTTAATTAAATACGAAAATTCTTACTTTCTTTGACAAGACAAGTGACAATTTACTAATCAAGATACGCTATTATCATAAATTATGTGTCAGATAACGAACCAAAGAGGAAAGTGTTCATTTGAAATACTTTAAACCTCTTTCATTTTAAAGGTAATGGTAGGGTAACCAATTTAAGCAAAAAAAATGGGATAATTAGAAAACTTAAAAAAAAGTACTTATGTTTTAAAATTAAGCGTGAGACCTCGTAGAAGCGATTGGTTTAGGGAAGCTCTCTGTAGTACTTTGAATTTGTATTACCAATTCGAGGTCACCCTGTATCTCAATAGCCTATAAAATGTATTTTGAAGTAAATTCTATGAACGTTTCACATTTGGTTCCCCTTCCAAGACCTTCCGGGGGTTAAAGCTAGCTTTCTTTCGCTGACAAGGAGTGGGGGTGGGGGTGAGGAATGAGTAAAATTCTAATGAACGGCCTCTTACTACCTATGCAATTGACTACGAGATAAATAGGGCACAAGTACGAGAATCCCATTATTATCTTTGTACCAAACAAACACCGTAAGAGCGAACCTTGAATATATGTGACGTTCTCAATATAAAGGGACCTTATGGAGGAAGGCAGTTAAGCTCTTCTTATTCTTGTAACTATACGAATACTATGGTAACAGTTCTAAAAACAGCGTAACCGCCTGTGTCCATAAGGTCCCTTTATATTGAGAACGTCATAATATATGCTCTTGGATGAGGAAACGCTTCATACATATTCATCTAGTGAGATAAATTAGCCTCCCTCCCCGGTCCGTTAGACTCATTATTCACCAGGGAGCCACACTTTAATTTGCTAAATAAGTTTGATATTAATCGTCTCGAAACTAATTAAAACTCGTTTTATTCCTTAAAAAAACCGCGCAAGAACATGTCGGGCCCTGCTCAGTGCAGGGTTCCGCTACCATTACTACAAACACAATAAAAACACCAGCAAAACAGCGTATCTTCATGGCACTTACGTCCTTTTGTTGAGAAGCGTAGTTTTTCGGCAATAACTCAAAAACGGTATATTCGATCATGATGAAAATAATTTTGTTTGGAAGTATTTATTGAGCGTTAAGTTTGTAATTTTTTTTCATATTTTTTGGACATACAGTTGTAAAGATAAAGGGGGGGGGGGGACAATTTATGCAACTTTCGGAGCGATTATTTCCGAAAATACTTACTCACTTAGTCAAAAAACTTCTCAAAAACCATAAAGTGTTTTTAAAATAACTGTCGAAATATATGCCACACGTTGATGTTAGCTGAAAAATCAGTTTCTGTTTCATGTATGGAGTGACCCGCTAGAAATATTTATTTTTGTTATTTAACTACCAAACTAAGTATCGCCATACAAGACACCTATACTCCAAATTTCATCAATATACATCTTGTAGTTTTTGAGTAAAATGCCTGTGACACACGGACGGACGGGACACGACGAAACTATAAGGGTTCCGTTTTTGCCGTTTTTGCTACGGAACCTTAAAAAGGCTTCCTTTCCTAATATAATAATAAATGCGAAAGTGAGTTTGCCTGTTTTCTTGTATCGCTTTCACGGCTAAACAGCTGAACCAATTTGATGAAATCTGGTATGGTGATAGTTTGAGACCCGGGGACTGACTTAGGATACTTTACTACTACTTGAATTTTGAATTTTGTATTGTCATCCCGAAAAATTGGGCAGTTCCCGAGGCAGCAGCGACAAGTGACTTCTACGCGGATGAAGTCGGGCCAAAAGCTAGTTTAAGCTTATGCCAATTCCATACATTTTGTTGAGTTTTCCCCTGTTACGTGATTCTCTACGACAGGGATTCACTTTTATGATTGTAATACTTCGTCAACGAATTGAAATGTAACTCGTTTTATTTACTTACTGGTAAGTACTTGCTGGGTTTCCGAGCCGCCGCGGGCACGAGATCTTTGTAAATTCATTACGAACTTTGGAATTTCCTCTGAAAGGGTCAATTTATTGTCCAAAGAACTTTAGACAAATTTCATAACAAAGAGCGACAAAGGAATCGTTCTGAAGTTTTGTGTATCTAGGACTGTTGTCAGTTACGAAGTTATTTATTAATGTTATTATTTAATCTACTGAATTAATCGTGTTTTTTATTAGCTTTTATTTTCTTGTCAGTATTTTAGGTCGAATCTTGGAAGAAGTTTCCATTATTTGGGACTGAAATTGAAAAAGGTACTAAGGTAAAGGTACGCTAGTATGACTTAGGCCATATTTTATTTATTTATGACTATTCAAACAAACGGTACAGTCACAATTAAAACATAAATAATTTAGTTAACAGGAACACTAGCCAAGATAGTTTGTAAGTACTAATAATAATTCGTTACGTGTGCACGTTTGGACGTAGCTTATGGAAAAGGATCCAACCCACAAAGTAAATGTATTTAAATTTGAATTCTATTGCTGTCAATATTATGTCAAATTCTACAAGTGTGAAATGGTTGAGTTGGATCCTTTTCCCTAAGCTTCGTCCGTTTGTGTTTGTAAGACGGAGGTTACACGCTCAGTATTTCATCAGTTCAGTCCGTTAGTCTGGTCAAACTGACTGCCGGAATGATGGATGATTTAAACGGTTACAAGATCAATCCAAGACTGACTTCAGATTAATAAACGTATGCCAGTCGCCGTTTAGGTAACTGACGTGAGAATGATACAAGAGACACGATCAGTTCCCATCAGTATTTCATCATTCGCTGGATTGAAGAGAATTATTTAATATATTAAATTTACATTAGTCCTGACCATCAGTCTGTCATTCCGTGGGTTGGACGATCATTCTCCGGTCATTCAGACCAAACTGATGGACTGAATTGATGAAATACTGTGCGTGTGACCTCAGTCTAAGTATATAACAATCGTAACGTGTGTGTGTCGGTTTTGTTTTGATGTATCATTGCTAATGATAATAATGAATGTTGGTTTTTCCACTAAAGCCAAAGACTGCGTCATTAAAGTTGATTTTAAAGGGTAAATAAAAGGGTTAAATGCTGTTATAAACCGTTTCTCAATTATTGCAGATATTAAAGATATCGTGTAACATTATTATTCATTTATAATGATCGATGCAGCGTTTGATGGAGTCCTGAAGACGCCAGACGCTAATTAATCCGAAAACTAACCAACAAAGAAAATTAATAAACATCAAAGTCATCAAACTCCGAAAATCCCGTGAAACTCGCGAAACTCCCGTAGATTGAAAATATCGAAATGCATGTTGTTCGGATTAAAGTTATTTTGTTACGATTTTGCTTCATCAAAACTATTTTTATGGTTACCAACAAAATGCTGGGAACATGACTCTTATAAGATTTTTGTTTACCTGGCAACACTTTTTTCTTAGAACCGCTACATGGATTTCGTGCCAACTTATATTATGTAGGTATAATTAACAAAATACTTTCGTTTATAACTATGGAACCCTATCGCAATGATTTGTATCACAGTGCCGGCATCACGGATAACCTACAGCCACTTTTATTTTAAACCTTAAGCGTTAATTCTTACGTTACACTATGGAATAGATGTATTCATTTCCCCTAGCACCTATTAAGCCGGCTGGTGGAAACGAGTGAGAGAGAGAGAGAGAGTTGACCTCGCTCACCGTTCAGTTACCTTCTCCAGTCATCTTACGGAAGCTAGTATGGTGAAACGGAAATAATTTATAACAGCTGACTTTTCTTGTGTATCGGATATATTATAAAATAATTCTAGTAATTAGGTAGAAACATAATTCAACTAAATATGAATCAATAAGTTATTTAAAAAAAAAATTAAAAAAAATCCTAAAAATTTTGTTAAGAATAATTATTAAAAAAAAATTCATATTGCTTACTTATCTGATTTAAGTATAATATTCAAGATGAATCGCACAAAAAATAATGAAGAATAATGCATTTATATTCAATTAGCTATATAGAATATTGTTTTAAATTTGCATATTTACGTATATGTAAATATTAATTCGCTATAGTTTTCATCGTTCCTTGTTGATTACAATAAATATAAACGTTGCAAGAAAATTATACACTAAATCATTCCGGAAGGTGGATTGTGGATTTTATGGTAGTAAATAATACTTCCTTGTAAACAAATTATCAGTGTATTTTAACATTTATAAATAGCTTTATGTCATTTTTATCAAATCACTACTTATTACTAATTTATACTATCTTTTAAGGGTATATATAACCGGATTTAGTGATTTTGCCTGAAAATATTGTGTTAGTACCTTCTACTCATTATAAAAATATTATTATGCTTAGACACAAAAATTACAATTACTATTTTTAATTACAAAAAATTTATTTGACAGTATATTTCTATAACTACTTCCGGGAGGAAAGTTTGTAGGATTCATGAATATTGTGTCTTAGAATATCTTATATAAATAAAGAAAAACAATCAGGCTATTATTAAAAAAATCATGTTTTAAAAATGTACCTTTTTGATTACCTCCCACATCTCGGTGTAAAAGCAGCTTTAGTCTATGGGGCATTTTAGAGGCTTGCACTGTACTGGTTTTACCCAAAACTGCGTTTCCACAGAGCTGCACGGCTAGCACATGTGCCCAAGCGACATAGCTCGCGGCGCGAGAAACCCTTGTCGCGGCTGTCAATTCTTTCTCTCCGCTGTCAGTTTTCTCGATTTCGGTAGCACAACTTGACGTATCGAGATAATCCCTTCAAGCGAGAGAGCTATCTCGCGGGCGGGACGTATGTGTTGCCTTCTATGAAGAATATATTCTACTAATGCTATATTCTTTTATGGCAACACTGAATCGGTAATAAAAATGTGCTTTTCCCTTCGTTTTTTGAGTGAACGGCAAGCCTTACGCGGGTCGCTAGGGGAGGTGCCCAACGTCATGTGTCAAATTTCGCGAAATGTCATGTGTCAAACTGATTATCAACAATATCAACATGGATGCTGAGCGTAGTGTAAGTATTTCGATTATTACTTTAGTGGCTTCTGACTTTACGCAAAAGTTATTTCCTTTTATTTTGGCGAAATATTTTAAATAACTGTATTACTGGTATAAACATTCATGCTTTTCTCACCGGTTCTGTGATAAATTGAACATCGTTCCAGATGTTGTATTCTTTTCAAATAATTTTTGTATAAATGTTATTTCAGAGTAAGAAGCACGCCACGCTTGAGCGTTTGCCGCGGGGGAATGTACCACACCTACCTACTAACCCTACTCAGTGTCAAGTTAAAAGACCTACTTATTAACGGAGAAGGCCCCGAAAAGTCCGTCAAAGCATGTAAGTAATAATAGATTAAATTTATCTCCTCGTTGTAATGTAAAAAATTAAATATGAAATTTAAAGGTAATGGGATAGTATTTAGAGGTTGCACAAATTGAGCACTTTGGCGATAGCAAGTTTACAATGTTGATTTTTTTGTAAACAACAAACAATAACTAACTTTTCTGTGGACTTATGTTAAACACTAATGCTTTCGACCATCATCACTGGTTTTTCGTTATGTTAAGGCTTCGGTGAATTGCATAAATATGAAAACAGATTTAAAAAGTTATACAAGGATACAAGCAGTCATTAGAAAATACAAAGTTTGGAAAATGATATACCCTAAACTATGTTCCTAGCTTACAAAAATAGTCCAAGGTTTATCATTCATTCATTATAAAAGTAACCAGTTATAAGTATTACAATATGTTAAACAGTACTTACACATATCAATAGGTGGTCAGAAAACCATCATACTTTCAGATAATGTATAAAAACTATTGTTGGATTGGACTATTTTCATTCCAAATTTTATCAAAATCTGTTCAGTGGTTTAGCTGTGAAGGGCAAGAAAAGTAATAGACAAACATACTTTTGCAATTTAAAATATTAGCAGGGATGTTGTATTAGATTAAATTTTTAGCACTTCCAGCTCGCTAGCGCTGGCATCTATGTAACACAGTGGACGCCTTTACATTACTATATTGAATAATATCATACAAAATTTATTTCAGGTACATGCAGCAGAGAGAAGTGCCATGAATCGCCTCTTAGAACACTTGTAAACTTGGAGTTTGCAAGTTGTGTTCACGGATTTCGAATGTACACAACAACTGTGAATTTTTTATAGTTCCATATTGTCATAGTAAATAGTCTTTCGTTTACAGTTTAGCTGTATCTATTTAAAGAAACCAATACATTAGCTTTGTTCAAATACGTTTATATGTGTATATGTTTGTTGTGTAATATTTTCTCCTTATGTGGATGCGCTGCTGTGGTAATCAATAAATTCTAGGGCCAACTGATAGGCCACTGAACTGATTCTAGGGCCAAGTGATTTAGACATATCAGTGTTAACTGTCTGTCTAATATAAAATAATAATAATAATAACTTTATCTCAAATTATTGTGATTAGTATATATAATTAATATATATAATTGGCCAAAAAAGTTGAATTTTGAGGTAAGAAAGTTGTTAACATAATAAGACAAGTTGATTGGTACAGACTATATTTAATTATAATTGCAGGTTGACGATTTATTGTACAATTGAACAAATAATTTAAAGTCTAGATACATAATATTGTATTAAGTATATATTTTTTACATCAAAGTCACTTTTTCTGTTAAGTTGATTACACAAAAATTAGTTCCTTTGCTATGCTAATTATAGCCTATAAATTGTGTAGGTACCTATTCAGTACAAGTACAACATTCCGTTCAATTCAATAAACTACTCTTGTTTAGTTTATTAGAAAACAGTAATGGTACTGGAAGTGCCACTGGATGGTCAGCATACACTCGGTGTAGATTTAAGCAGATTATTTTTTGAAATATCCTAATAAATATACTTTGTTCTTAATTAAAATGTCTCTGTATTATTTGGTCCCGACACGTGCCACTGCAGCTCGCAACAGCGTCGGCGCGTCGGACGACGAGCTCTCTCCGACTTTTTCTTCATTGCCGAAGATCTCCCTCAGCTCCCGTCTGCAAACCAATATTAATATTATCTACATATAAATGAAAGTCCCCAGAATGTCTGTCAGAATAATCTCAGAAAGTACTGTGTGGATTTTCATACGGTTTTCACCAATAGAAAGAGGGAGTATCTAGGAAGGTTATCCTACTAATATAATAAATGTGAGAGTTTGGATGGGTGGATGGATGGACGGATGGATAGATGGATGGTGTTTGTTACTCAATCATGCCAGAACGGCTGAACGGATCTGGATGAAATTTAGCACAGAGATTATAGTCTGGAATAGCGCATAGGCTACTTATGATCCCGAAAAAATTGACAGTTCCAAAGGGTGCAGCGATAAACGACTTCTACACGGACAAAGTCGCGGGCAAAATCTGCTACCTATACCTATATACATAGTATGCTATAATATATCAATAATAAACTTACAGAGCTTAGTTTAGGACTAGGTCACTTCGTGTAAGATTGGCCCGTGATACTTATTATTTTTTTTTAATGAAAAAATGTTGTTTATGCCCTATGCCTGTTATTGTAGTTGTGTATATGGATACATCTTATCATCCATTCCCATATCATTGTTAAGTCAAGAGCAAAAATAAATATCCACACAAAGTTGCAAAAATATGGTAACGCAAACTTAGTTACCATAGTAATAAGGGCTGTATACATATTTTTTGAGACTGTATACATATTGGTACCCAATTGACTATCAAAGGTACATTCCCATATCTTTATTGATGCGGTACAGGTGTTGAAACTCATTGTCTAACAGCTCGAAGGGGTTGTTGGCATCCCTTGACCTCCTCCTTTGGATTTTCCTCTGTCGGAGCTTCTCGTCCCGAAAAAGGAAAAATCTTAGAGAAAAATGCCATCCTGAAAAATTACAAACTTCGTCACTACTCACATGTAAAACTACGTTAAAATAACGGATGATACAAATAGCATTTAAGCAAATTTATAATTGTGAACAAATAAACTTACATTGACTATTTAAATGGGGTAAGATTAACCAAAACGTTTATTAAAAATCCGAGATGCGACTAGAGCGAGATATATCTCGCGCGCTTGAAAGCTCGAAGACAATCTGTCGCCTTTTGACGTTGGTAAGCGAGATATTATGTCGCCTTATGAACACTTGTGCTACGAGTTGCGAGAGTATGTCGCCCTTAACTGTCAAGCGACAAAGATTTGTCACTTTGACGTTTGACCGCGAGTCACCAAATTATGTCGCGCGTGTTATGCTACCGATTCGCGAGATAGCTCTATGTCGCGCTTTTTCTCGCTTGTCGCGCAAGTCGCGGGCAGATGTGCTAGCCGTGCTGTGCGAGCTAGCTAAGCGATGTGCGAGGAAAAATCTACCAATAGGAGAGCTGGGTCATACACAGTCACAGAAACAAGTTGTCTCTGCTGTTCTAGAAAGTGAAGGACTTTGAAACCAATTTTTTCGGGTTAGGGTATATCCGCGTAATGGGAGTCTGCTGTAGTTTTGGCCTGTATCGAAATTATATGAGTTGAAAACTCCCACGTCGTTAACTTTTAGGAACAGAAGGGACAATGTTGAACCTGACTCTCTGTATGACCCAGCTGCGATGTGTGAGCTAGTTAAGTCGAGTAATTCTATTGGTGGATTTTTCCTCGCACTCCACTTAGTTGCCTCGCAGAGCTCCGGTGGAAAAGCAGCCTTACGAGGTACGATCGAAATGAAGTCAGTATTATGCCATTTCACAACTAATTACATCTTCTTTCGTGCTATTGCATCACGATTGCTATTTATTTCTGTCACAGTGTCACCAGTCGATAATGGGTTGGCAGCGACGCGTCTGCATCCTTCAGTGTGCGTAGACACAGCGGCGCGCGCGCTTGTCACGTCACATCTAGTATTGCCAGGTGTAGTCTATCAAAAATCGGGACTGTGTTGAAAAAAATTGACACTTGAGTTTTCACCCTGAAATGATTTATCTATAATTATTTACAAATTTTCAGGAGTTTTTGGACATATCCTGATTTATCCTTGGTCGTCCCGAGCGAAGCAACGACCCTTATTATTTAATATCAACCAGAAGCCAAAAACTACTAAGGCCCGTTGGTATTACATGCCGACTGTTATTTTGCAGCTTTTTATGTTGTTTCAACAAAATCATTTAGAAAACTGTAAAAACTCGTGACCACGTCAAGTTCATTCTTACCTACATAATAAGATTAATCAATTTACCTACTGACATGAATAAGACAAAACCTTAGAAAGCGAGGCTTTAATCTACATTAACCTTTGCACAATAAACAATGAGCACAGACAAGTTATGATAGGACAATACATGTCGCCTAAGTAGGCGTCCTTGTTATATGATGTTATATGATGTGGTGGCACTACATTTGGCAGTAGGTATATGGTATACAGGGTGTCCCAATATCAGTAACCCACATTGACACCGGAGGTAGACCAGCCTAAGACGGACCGAACCAGCCTAACATGACCTCAGTAAAAGCATGGTTTTCGAGATATGCCAGTTTAAGTTTGTACTGGAAAATAACTTTAAACTGGCAAATCTTGAACACCATGCGATTTTTACTAAGATCATGTTAGGCTGGTTCGTTGTGGGGACAATGCGTAACGTATTTCCACTCCGTTAAAAAAAAATCATAAAAAAAAGGTCTGGTTAGATCCATCTGCAATGGTCTACCTCCGGTGTCAATGTGGGTTACTGATATTGGGACACCCTGTATGCCAAATATTGATCTTAAATCCCTCTCATTTGATATACCGAATAAAAGAGATGCTATGAATATGTTTGACTAATAATCAAGTGCCACTAAGTAACACGGTTAAACACTGTAATGTTCAGAGATCAGATGTTCGGTAAGATACCTATTTACCAAAAGTTTGGCGGCGTAAACGGTAAGGAGTTGGACCCAATTTAATTTTTCTAACTAATTAAATTCCCGGGATTTCTTATTTTAGTTACTAGGCCTCCACAATGCATATTTAAGTATATTTAGAATAGAATAGAATAGAAATAATTTTATTGACAAACATTTGATACAATACATATAACACAAAAAACCAACATTTTTTAACACTAACACTATTTAACTTATTGCTTATTTATTTGAATTTATTTTTCACGAGGAACTATTTACTTAATTAATTTACTTGCGATTCATTCAACTAACGAAGTATCAGCAGCAAATCATTATTAATTATCATTATCATTTGTGTACCTTCTCGTAACGTTCTATGCAATTATGGAATCCTGGAACATATATTATTAAAATTGTTTAATTAAGAAGCCGCCTCCATATTTGCCAAAATTTACCGGGTTTTTGCCAACTTTAGGTAAATATCTTACCGAATTTCCGATCCCTGGTCATGTTGTAAGAGAGACCAGATTAGTTATTTGGCAGTGAACGTCTGCAACTCATTACTAGTGCCAACTTTTGCCGTAATTCGCTCATACATATATTTGGGAACTCCTACCCCTCTCCCCACTTCTTTCCTCCTTTAATCTATACATATAATAAAATCGTTAAGACCAAAAAGTCTGTACATTGAAGATTTAAAAAAAAAAACCGATCAGGGCGATTTATAATAAGTAACTGAACATATTAAAACCATTTTTAAAATTCTTGTTTGTTTGTTTGTTTGTTTGTTTGTTTGTTTGTTTGTTTGACTGAGCATCACGTAAAAAGTACTGAACGGATATTGATGAAATGTTCATAAATCTATTTAAATAACATCAGAATAACATTTAGGCTATAAAAATTTTGGAAAATGTTAGAAGAAGGGGGTAAAAAGAGGGGGTAAAGTTTGTATGAAAAAACAAATTTAGATTGTTCTAGGATCATGAAACTCAAAATAAATACTTATTAATAAAAATAAAGAAACACCTGTTTCAGTGTTTATTTTTAATCTCATCCAAAAACGCAAAAAAGAGGGTTTTATGTTTAAAATTACTGGAATTCATACAACTATAAAATGAAAACCAATGAAGTTTGACCTTCGAAACTTGCTACATATACGTAAAATAACAAATAAAAAAAACTACTTTCGGCGATTTTGGATAAACTACCCCTTAGGGGTAGAAATGGGGGGTTAAAGTTTGTATGGGAGTTTGTCCGTTTTTCAAATTAGAAACGTGGAAATTGCTATAGAGATTACTGTTAGCAAATAAAAAACACTACTTTCAGTGATTTTGGAAAAACTACCCCTAAGGGGATGAAATGGGGGGTTAAAGTTTGTATAGGAGTTTGGTCGTTTTTCAAGTTAGGAACGCGGAAATTGGTATACTTATAGGCTACTGTTAACAAATGAAAAAATAACGTTCGGCGATTTTGGATAAACTACCCCTGAGAGGATGAAATGGAGGGTGGTAATTTGTATGGGAGTTTGGTCAATTTTGAAGTTAGAAACGTGGAAATTAGTATATAGGCTACTGTTAAATAACAAAAAATACAACTTCTGGTGATTTTGGAAAACAACCCCTAAGTGGGTGAAATGGGGGATGGAAATTTATATGGGAGTTAAGTCAATTTTAAAGTAAGAAACGTGGAAATTGGTATATAGGCTACTGTTAACAAATAACTTTCAGTGATTTTGGATTAACTTCCCCTAAGGGGCTGAAATGGGGGGTTAAAATTTGTATGGGGGTTTGGTCATTCTTGAAGTTAGAAACGTGGAAACTGCTCTAGAGACTACTGTTATCAAATAAAAAACACTACTTTCGGTGATTTTGGATAAATTACCCCTAAGGGGACGAAATAGGGGGTTAAAGTTTATGATGGAGTTTGGTCGTTTTTCAAGTTAAAAACGTGAAAGTTGGTATTTAGGCTACTTAACTGTGTACAAATAAAACATACTACTTTTGACTATTTTAGATTAACTACCCCTAAAGAGATGAAATGGGAGGTGGTAATTTGTATGAGAGTTTGGTCAATTTTGAAGTTAGAAACGTGGTAATTGGTATAAAAGCTATTGTTAACAAATAAAAAATATAACTTCTGGCGGTTTTGGAAACAACTACCCCTAAGTAGGTGATATGGGAGGTAGAAATTTGTATAGGAGTTCGGTCAATTTTAGAATAGAATAGAATAGAATAGAATCATTTATTCGGCTATATACAAAACTAACCTATTTAAATAACTAAAGCTAATGAGTATAATAAGAAACAGCCGAAACGGTGCACCAGCTCAGCGTGATGCTGTGGCACGGAGCCGCAGCGCTGATTTTCAGCTGGACCCGTAGATATGAGGTAGAAGTTAGATACGTGGAACTTGGTATATTCGCTACTATTAGGAAATAAAAAAAACACTTTCAGTGATTTTGGATTAACTTCACCTAAGGGGCTGAAATGGGGGGTTAAAATTTGTATGGGGGTTCGGTCATTCTTGAAGTCAAAAACGTGGAAATTGGTATAAAAGGCACTGTTAACGAATAAAATATAAAACATTTGGTTATTTCCGAAAAACTATCCCTAAGTGGGTGAAATGGAAGGTGAAAGTTTTAATGGGAATAAAGTCATTCTTGAAGTTAACGAAATTGGTATTTAAGCTACTGCTTACAAACCAAGAGTACTTTCGGTGATTTTGGAAACACGACCCCTAAGTTTGGTTATTTTTGAAGTTAGATATATGAAAATTGGTTTCTAATCTACTAAATAAAAAATACGAGTTTTCTGATAATGGAATCCCAGGTAAATTGATGGAACCCTTCAAACATTAAAAGGACTTATACAGCGATTTTCAAACTTCTGTAAGAACATTTACTTACATTCCAAAAGCACCATTTGGTAATGTGAAATTAATGACCAGACATGACCATCGGAACTCCTTAATAATAAGTATTTCACAACACGCTACTTTTGCCCATTATTTGTAAGGGGCTGTTTATTTATTACGTAAGACGATTTAGGGGGGAAGGGGTCTGAACAAGTCTTATTTTTTCTAACATGGGGGTAGGATGTTTTTACGTAAGATCACAAAAACAAGCAAAAATTAAAGCGTTTTTATATTTTGCTACTTTTTCTTTGCAATTTTGGTAGATACTGATCTTACGTAAGATTAAAAAGGAGGGAGGGTTCATCCATGTCTTATTTTTCTTACGTAGGGGGAGGGGGGGTCAGAAATTGGTTAACATTGTCTTACGTAATAAATGAACAGCCCCTAATGAATGTGGTGAAATGGAAGTTTCGCCAAGTAATAGGAGAGTTCTTCAACAATTAATGTCCCTGCATATTGGATAGCCCCATTTTGTCAAGAGTGATGAAGTATTGGCAATAAGCATTAATGAATGGCATGAATGTTGTGTATATGTGCTGCATGTAATACATAATCACATAATAATTAAACAAACACTAAAAAGCGAACAAATGTTAGGAAACATTACTATTTTTTTGGAAAGTCTGTCCCTTTATGATACGTACTTAATGAAAATTTTATTTGTACCTACCTACTTTTTAACGAAATTACTGACACTCCGCAGACGGAGTCGCGGGCAGACAGCTAGTTATAATAATATTCATATTAATTTTATTGCATCCATGGTATTTAAAGTGGCCTTAGCAAATACCATGTAAATACAATCAATGGATGCAATAAATTAACATGAAAGTGAATATGAATATAAATGTGAATATGTGACAGGCGCTGGTTGAGGAACAAGGGAACTAACCCCACACTAACCCTAAGAGTATGTTTTGTCACTTTATGGCAGATTCAAATGTCACAATGAAAGGTCTCTATTAAAATCATGAACTCACCTGATTTAATTACACAAAATGTTATGCACTAGCAATCACTTAATATTTCACAACAACAATAAAGTACGTAAAAACTACCGTTTCATTTACTAATGTGTCTATATGAAATAATTATTTTCATGTTTTCAATTATTGTGAATCCTCAAACAGAACAAACAAAATTAAATACGGCGTGATACAAGAAATGAAACAAACACTTAACACCATTTTCAAAAGTTTTTTCCTACCTGTCATGTCACGCACTTATCAACATAAACATAAACTCGAACCATATTAAGACTATGTCACAATTTAAAAATCTGTGCTCAAAAAAAACGATTAATAATATAAAAAAATCACGAATTTCCTATATAGTAAATAATATTTCTTTTCGACGATCACTTATTAACTAATAACAATTAACAAATCTTATTAGTTTCGATTTATCTGTACAACAACTCGCAGCTCGACGACTATTGTGGACAGTTAGTTGCATGCGTTTTGATGCAGGCAACAGTTGAATGCGTTAGCTAGAGGAATTTGTGACGGTCTGAATATTATACCCCTTCTATACGGTCGGGCGGTTGGGCCAACCGAGAAGGACGCAGTTATCTGTCAGAATGAGATAGTAATATTTACATTTCGTTCCTACAAATAGCTGCATCCCTCTCGGTTGGCCCAACTACCCGACCGTATCGAAGGGGTATAAAGGGACCTTATGGAGGCAGGCGGTTACGCCGTTTTTAGAACTGTTACCATATTATTCGTCTAGTTACAAGAATACGAAGAGCTTAACTGCCTTCTTCCATAAGGTCCCTTTATATTGAGAACGTCACATTTGATATTGAAAGATGACAATGAAGGTTGAAGTGGAAAATGATGTGGACTTAGCTTATCACGTTTTAATTGCCCGACAATTGAAACCTCCAATCACGTAACAATAGTGACGTTCTCAATATAAAGGTACCTTATGGAGGAAGGCAGTTACGCTCTTCTTATTCTTGTAACTATACGAATATTATGGTAACAGTTCTAAAAACGACGTAACCGTCTGCCTCTATAAGGTCCCTTTATATTGAGAACGTCACATTACGTCATAAACATTGACAATCGTTATTGAGCGTCTCCGAGGCGCTTAAGCGGACGTCGCAGTGCAGTGCTCTCAGTCGCGCGCGCCGCGTCGAGATGACTGGTCGCGTTTCGCGTTTATCTGTACCGCGTACGCCCCAGACAGTCGCGTTTTTTCTTCAAGATGCCACGAGTGTATTGCGTAGCTTACGGCTGCTTGAACTCGGCTTCTTCAAAACCGGAGCTTTCATTTTTCAAACTCCCTGCTGATGTTGAAAGGTAAGAATTATTTATTATTACTAAATAAAATTCTTTTAATTAAAACGTTTAGTAGTTTTGGTATTTGCCGTATTTTTTTAAGCGCACGTTTTTATTGTGAAAAATAATAATACGTAATTTGCTATAGACATTTATTTCAGCGGTGTTGCTAGCTGCTAAGGTAAACTAAAACAGTACACAAAATTAAATATCTACCACACATCTCGAGTTACAGGGGGGTGAACCTCCCGACTGTCCAATGCACCCCTACCTCCCCTACCTATTGCTAAGTAAGAAAGGGAAAGGGCATTTATTTGACAGATATGCTTTACTTGACGATTGTGAAACGGGCGTAATATTTTCGAAAATAATCGCTCCGAGAGCTGCATAAAATAGTGTCCCTTCCCTTATCATTTAAACTTTATGTCCAAAAAATATGAAACAATTTACAAAAGTAACGCTTAATAAATACTTTCAAACAAAATTATTTTCAACATGATCAGATACCGTTTTTGAGTTATTGCCGAAAAACTGCGCTTTTCAACAAAAGGACGTAAGTGCCATGAAGATACGCTCTTTTGCTGGCACTGTATTTGTTTTTGTAGTAATGGCGACGGAACCCTACACTGAGCATGGCCAGACATGTTCTTGCCCAGTTTTTTTCACACCTGGCCCCCTAAGCATGAAAACACGAGATAAAATTTGACAGGTGCTAGGGAAATTACATCTATTCCATATTCTAACGTAAGACTTAACGTTTAAGGTTTAAAATAAAAGTCTCTATGAAAAATTAAAATCGCTATAGCCGCTTTAATAAAGTAGTAGCGCTAGTAATAAAAGGTAGAAAAAGTCTGGACTAGACGCTTTTATTGTAAACCTTAAGCGTTAAGTTAGAATATGGAATAGATGTATTCATTTCCCTAGCACCTGTCAAATTTTATCTCGTCTATGCATCTTATTAAGCCCCCTCTTATTAAAATGACAGTACATTAATATTTTCTTATCTTTTTCAGACGCTCAAAATGGCTTCGCTTAATATCTCGAGAAGACTTGATGAACAAGCCTCCTCAAAACTATACCGTTTGTGAAGACCATTTCGACGCTGTGGACATTTTACCGGGGACGCATCGCAAAAAGCTCAAAAATAGTTCATTGCCATCTCTCCATCTACCAGTTCTACAAAAAAAAGAGGTACAGACAAACGAAGCTCCGACGATGTATGAAATACGCACACAGACAGAAGAAAATGTAACACTTTCAGTGAGTACCAGTACTCAAACTACCACTTCTCTTTCCTCGGACACGCCGCGGAAGAGAAAACTAAAATCTTAGACTAAAGCAAAAGAGGAAGACACGTTATCGCCGTACAAGACACTGACATAATGCGTGCCGCGACACCTACATTCGCAAATTCCACACAAACAGCTGTAAACATGCACTAAGGAGCAATAGAGATAAATGGATGGACTAACGTCGTGAGACAGCCATATGTCTCACAATAATGATGACGTCGCACGTGTTGACAGATCGGTGACAGCCGGACAACTGACTAAACATAGGCGCTCAGCGCCTATATTTAGGTGCTCAAGCCCGCGCGCCGGTCACGTATCTTCCTCTTTTTGTTTTCATCTAATGGGCCTACCACACGCGCAAACTTCACCACACTTTTACCTGCGCAAGCCAAACCTGAACACTTCGTGTCTATAGAGTTTTACCAACCACACGCTCCGTGTTCCGTGTACAAACCGGCCTGCGCAGGCAAAACTGCGGTGAAGCTTGTGCGTGTGGTAGGCCCATAAGACTAAAATCCGATCTTTTACAAGCTAAAAAAAAGTTATTCGAAATCCTAATTATTATTATAAATGCGAAAGTTTGTGTTACCCTTTCCCGCTGCAACGGCTGGACGGATTTGGATAAAATTTGGAATGGGGACAGTTTATACTCTGGATTAACACACAGAATACTTTTTTCCTGAAAAATTTGGTAATTCCCAAGAAAAACCGATAAACGACTTCTACGCGGACGGACTCGCGGGCAAAAGCTAGTGGACAATAAAACGGAAAAATAGGTACCTACATTTATAAATGGTAGACTAACGATTGAGTTGGCATGACACAGGGACAAATTATTTATCACCTTACTGCCGCACTCAGAGACGTCAATTAATTTTTACGTTTGATTAAAGTTGCTGCGTCGTATTCTATTGCTATAGCAAAGAACGTGACAACAACTTTAATCAAACTTAAATGTTAAGTTGACGTCTCAGAGACTCAGAGTGCGGCCGTTTAGGTAAATATATTTTAATTACAACTTAGGTATTCATTCGATACTAAGTATTCTATCTTCTAAAGGACATTGACTGCTAAATATCATCCAAGCATCTAACTCTGTTCATCTAGATCAAATTCTGATTGCATTAGATTCGGTTAAAGGCGTGTAACATACCTACTCGTGAGATTCGAACCCAAACAATCCAAGTGTCACGTCTCAGACACCGTGATGTGAAATTACCGACTCGTTGTCAAGAAACGGACAACGCTTTTAGACAAATTGATAACATATTAAGTTTCTACGCCATTCCAATATTGCGGCCTGCGTCATACTATATTTACGAGCTGACTCTGCACCACAAAAGCAATCTTATTGTTATCTGAACTTGGTTTAGTTTTGTTTGTAATGTTGATATGATCTAACATTGGTCTTCAACCTTTTACAACTAGGAACACTATATTCTATAGTTCAAATTAATAGTTTAGACAATTTTAAAATAAACATTTTAAATGAAATTGTTTTTTCTCGACAGTGCGTTCCTCTTAGGAAGCTAAAAGCTTACAGTTATTTTTTTCAATCTTACTTGACTCAGGGCCATATTAAAAACTGATGTTGGTTGAGATGCCCATTAACAAACGTCGAAGTAATTGTCAAAACATTGGAAAACTGACATTTTTGACATGTCTTGAGGCCTAAGTCAAGATCAGTTATTAATTTAATACGGTCATATACGTAAACTAAGTTCAGGCTTGTACTATGGATACAAAACGACGATAAACAAATCTAAGACACTGGAAGAAATAGTCCATCGTAACCAGAATCGCCAGGATCATAAAAATATTTTATTCAGTAAATTGGCAAAAAAGCCGTGGTAGCCTAATGGTTTGACTTGCCGACTCTTAAGCAGAGGGTCGTGGGTTCGAACCCGGGCTCACACCTCTAAGTTTTTCGGAATTTATGTGCGAAATATAATTTGTAACTTTACCATGAGCTTTTCGGTGAAGGAAAACGTCGTGAGGAAACCTGCACACACCTGCAAAGCAATTTGACAGTGTGTGCGAAGTTCCCAATCCGCACTGGGCCCGCGTGGGAACTATAGCCCAAACCCTCTCATTGTGAGTGGAGGCCAGTGCCCAGCAGTGGGACGTATATAGGCTGGATTATTATTTATTATAAATTGGCAACGTGCGTGCTCTTTTACGCGTCGATAACATGGAGTGATACTAGCGCTTCGGACAAGACCATCACTGCAGGCTAACTGGGTTATACGCAGATTTAGGTTCAACATTGTCCCTTCTTCTCCTAATAGTTAACGACTTGGGAGTTTTTAACTCATAATTTCGACACAGGCCAAAACTACACCGGGCTCCCATTACGCAGATATATTTTAAACTAAACAAAATAGTTTCAAAGTCCTTAACTTTCTAGAACCGGAGAGACAACTTTTGTTTCTGCGGTTGTGTATGACCCAACCGCAACATCATTACAGCTTGCTGTGGGATTTGGGCAGTTTTTTTAAATCAGCAACCTTGTTCCAAAGTCCGCATTAGGTTCCTGAGTTGACTCAAGACAATTTTGTGACTAATAAATAAATGTTTTAAACTTTCTTTCTTTCCAACGTTAATAATAATAATGATAATAATAATCCAGCCTATATACGTCACACTGCTGGGCACAGGCCTCCACTCACAATGAAAGGGTTCGGGCTATAGTTCCCACGCGGGCCCAGTGCGGATTGGGAACTTCGCACACACCGTCAAATTGCTTTGCAGGTGTGTGCAGGTTTCCTCACGATGTTTTCCTTCACCGAAAAGCTCATGGTTTTACAAATTATATTTCGCACATAAATTCCGAAAGACTTAGAGGTGCGAGCCCGGGTTCGAACCCACGACCCTCTGCTTAAGAGTCGGCAGGTCAAACCATTACGCTACCACGGCTTTTGTACCATTCGGCTTAATTTATTATTGGTTTAAAACCGAGACCACCGTTACGAAACCCCTGATAGGGTTGAACGCCGTCCAAGACCCGCGTCTCGCAGACACCTCGGCACCTGACGCAGAAGGCACTCTTCCAATTACTATGTGACAGTCTCATTACGTGTACACGACTACTAAAATACCTAAACAGTTTAGTTTGCCGCTTTAACACTGTTTAAACTACCGCACGTATGGCGTACCCTTGGGGTCCTATGGTGGCTCGATATTAATATTGACACTGTACCATGACAATACACCGAACTTGGTTTCCCTAAATAGGGATGAATGGGATGATGTCTGGATGAAACGAAATTCTATTTAGTCCGTCAGTCAGATTATCAAAAAATATTGGACACGTATTTTTTCTTTTGTCAATCAAACAAAAAATGACAAAGATAAAGCGCGCGTTCGGGAGTGGGGGCTCGTGACGTCACTTCTGTGTAAAAATTGTATTGAGACGTGACGTCATGCGACGTTTCAACTCTTATATCTCCGTAATTTTTTGATTACTTATGTGAAACAAGAAAAAAAAGTGTCCAATACGTTAATAATCTACCTGAACGACAAAGACAAAAACATCATCCCTATTGGCCTAGTCGCTATCCTCCAGAGGTCCCGAGAGGTTTTTGTTTTTTTTTAATTTCCATGTTTTTTTTTAACTAATTTTCTGACAATAGGGACGCGTTCAGTCGAACTCATAGTAGCTGTACATTTTAGTACAGCCGAGGACAGAAATATGTATACATTTTTGGACCTTATAACAATAGAACAAGGTGAAAAAGTGTAAACATCTTTCTGTCCTCGACTGTACCTTGTCGTAATATTGACATACCAAATTCAAACTCTTGACACTTATAACTTATAATACGCAACTGCGACATGGTACTAAAATGTAAAGCTACTTATGAGTACTTCTTTACGCGCCTGCCAGACGGTTACCAAACAAGCCCCTCTTTCGTTTGACCTTCCGACGCCCTTGGTCGCCGAGCGCGCGCTAGCGAGCGACCGCGTTTCGACCTGCCAGTTTTAAACCGTGTGGCCGCCGGTTTTAAACCGCGCGAGGCCAGTTCGCTCGGAGGCAGCAGCGCGTGCACACGTAGCCGCGTATCTCGGAACTAATGGCATCTCAGAGTGAACGCGATTTTATCGCGGAATTAATTGAGTTGTACAAAGATCTACCCTGTCTATGGGATTCATCGTCACCGTTGTATACGGACAAATTGCAAAAAAAAAATGCGTGGGAGGTGTTAGTGAATAAGTACAAGGACTTTGATCCCGACGCCAACGAGGTTTCAGTGAAAAAGAAGATAGACAATTTAAAATATTCATACCATAGAGAATCAAGAAAGGTAAGGTCCTACTGTTGTTTCGTATTTTCCCTTATGTCAATCTGAGAGCAATAAAGATCATTTTCTTCTAATGACGTAATGTTCCTAAAACAAATTCAGTTGTGTTTTGTGTGTTCATAAAATTCAAGTCAAATGATCTCGAATATTTTACAGATTAAGGATTCAAAAAACCGTACTGGATCGGCAGCTAGTGGTGTTTACAAACCGAACCTTTGGTATTTTAGGCTCATGACATTTTTGGATAAACGAAATTGCATTGATTCACTCGTGAGCGAAGACGAGGACGTAAGTAATATCTGTAGGTACCTATGTGCAGAATATGCAGCCTTGTCTATCTTAGCATGCATGCACGAGATAAAATTTGACAGGTGCGAGGGAATGAATACATCTACTTATTCCACATTCTAACGTAAGACAACGCTTAAGGTTTATAATAAAAGTGTCCCATCTTGATAAAATCGATATAAAAATGTGAAAATCGCTATAGTCGCTTAGTAATAAAAGGTAATAAAAGTCAGGACGAGATACTTTTATTTTAAACCTTGGTTACGTTACGTTGTGTCTTGCGTTAGAATATTGAATAGATGTATTCATTTCCCTAGCACCTGTCAAATTTTATCTTGTGTATGCGTGCTAAGCCCGCAGTAGGTATACATGTACGTATTCCTAGACCCGTGTGATTAAAAAAATCACTAAAAATCGGTTTTTCCACGCCTGCGATACCCTGAATCAATCAATGTAAAATTTTCTATTTTAATGGTTATATAAAAAAATCAAATTCACTTTTGTAAATTACATAACTCTTTTATTTTACACTTTTCAGCAGGATAACTATAAGTACTTATTGAAAATTTAAGTGATCAGAATGGTTGATAACCGACTGTAAATCGTCATACCTATACCATAAATTATCATTCAAAATGAAAAAAAGTAAAAGAAACCTCAAGATTATTTTCAAAGACCTAATCAATGGTACCCCATTTGACAGTTTTTATTTGTTAACAATTAATTAAGCAGTAATTGTATATTTTTATTGTAATTGTAATTTTATAAATTGTATTTTATTTCCGTGTAAGTGTCTTGTTTTTTAGCTGTAAGCTTATAATGTAACTTTTTTTAATTAATAAAAAAAATATAGTAGTTTCTCTCTTTTTCTTTTTCACAATAAGGTTTCTGGCTGTCGGCATTTTGAATTTTGATTACTGTTATGTCTTTAGTGACACTTGCAAGATTAAGACAAATCGATTGACGCAAAAATCATCAAAATCAGCCCACGCGTTTGGCCTCTAGCAGAGTATAGATAGAATTCTATCTATACTCTGTCTAAAGCGCAATAAAGGAACAAACATACATACATTCATACATTTATAGTGCCTATATTATTATTTATATTGGACGACGCGGTTGCCTAGTTGGTAGTGACCCTGCCTACGAAGCTAGCGGTCCCGGGTTCGAATCCCGGTATGGACAAATATTTGTGTGATGAGCGCGAGTATTTGTTTCTGAGTCATGGATGTTTTCTATGTATTTAAGTATATATTTCTCTATATAAGTATGTATACCGTTGCCTGGTACCCATAGTACAAGCCTAGAGCTTAGTTTGGGACTAGGTCAATTTGTGTGAGATTGTCCCTGATATTTATTATTATTTATTTATATTATAAATGGTGATAAACACATAACCGTCCTTTGAGTCGCGCAGTCGGGTAATAAAACAAAAGATTGCTCACATAAAGTGTGTACGTAAAATTATTAATACCGTAAAAGATTTATAAGAGGGTCACGTATTGCACCTCTTACTAAGTCCTCATTATCGACACGTTGATGTTAAATAAGTTTTTGTTTTTTTTTTTTAGCTCAAAAAATTGTGCAAGGCACAAGATGCTAGGATAACTGCGTCTACGTTTTCATGATTGAGATTCATTGGTCGCTGGAACACTCTAAATAGAGACGCAAGAATGCCAAAATAATTATCGGCCACTCTTCTTGCTCGGCTCAATCTGTAGTTAAGAGGACTGTGACCCAGCTGCAAAAGCCTTTTCATACAAACGGCGATAACGTTTTCCACCCCCTAAACGTTAACCGAATTCGACCAATTTTTGATATGTGGTCAGTCGGAACAAAAACTATGTCCGTACATTTCGTTTTTTTTAATATTGTTTAGTTATAAAGAGATTATGGCCGAAATTACTTTTGTATGAAAACAATAAAACGAGAATAAATCGAAATTTATTAATAATATTGAAAAAAACGAAACGCACGGACATAGTTTTTGTTCCGACTGACACCGTATCAAAAATTGGTCAAAATCGGTTAACAATAAGGGGGTGGAAAACGTTATCGCCGTTTGTATGGAAAGCCGTCACCTCACAATCCTCTTAAATATTTTATGTTCCTTTGTAATGTTATCTTCGGGAAACTGCGTCATAATATGCGTGTCAAGTGCAGAAGCACTGTCAGCCAAAAATACATAGGGCACAGAAACATCAGCTCCAGGTAGCAGATACGACTCTGGCAAATTCATTTCTTTCTTCATGAGTTAATAAAATAATGTATTTGTTCTAATTCTTTTAGCGTTTCAACCACTCTCATTCCCCTGGTGGCATTAATGTCGAAACTCCTGTAGCTTTGGATGCTATTTTCGGTTATCTTGTAGAGTGCCCTGACTTTTACAAAATAACTGAAAATGCTATCCTAATCTACAGGAAATTCGACATTATTGCGACCAGGAATGAGAGCGGTTGAAACGCTCGAAGAATTACCCTCCTCCATCTGACATGCTCCCAGTTGATCCGGTATGCATATGCACATATATAAACTCGTAATTAGAATTAACTGCAGCAAATAAGACAACACTGAATGTTTTTTTCTTTTTTATTGATAATGGGTTTGCTCTTTTGGAGGACGAAGATTCAGTCTACGATGTAGCGAGCTCACCCAGAAGATGCCTATTCACCCTAGCTTTAAATGTGCTCTTGTAGTTGTAATATACATCCACTTCTACGTGGTTTTAGAATTAAAATATGTTTCCCGTCTATACAACTGGCACAATTATGGAATTGCCACTTATTTTCAAATAACTGCGCCGTCGCAGTCCATTCCTCTTGTGTAGAAGGCAGCTGTAAAATAAAATGTAATTTAAATTTGGTATTCATACTTTTTTATTTTGTTTCAGGACCAATACGTAACCGAAACAAGTGCAAAAAAAAGAAAACAGACAGACCTTAATGCCATCGAGTTACATCAACAGAAGTTGCTAGATACAGCGGAGAATTTATTAAAAGAAAATAATAAGGAATCGAACCCATTTGGAAAATACGTAGGCGAAACATTAGAACGAGTCTCACCTGATCAGCGAGACATAGCCGAGAAACTTATTTCTGAAGTGCTTTTTCTCGCCAGAAGAAATCATTTAAACTATGATTCAAAAATAGAAGCTAAACCTAGTGATGAGCTTCTTGTAAGTATCAAAAGTGAACCTTTCACTTAAATTTCATGTAAGATTCTTTAAGTTACCAAAGTAAAATGATCGTCTAATTTCTGAAAGTTTCTATGATTTTGATTATGTAAATTAAATGTACCTAACTTTTCTTTTCATTTTTTTTCCACTTTGCTGTCTCAGAACTGTTTTTTTCACAAAACCATAATTTGTACTTACGAAGTTTTTAACAGAATTATGAGAATTATCGCTGAGACGGCAAAATAAAACCTACTCTAAAACATTTTTTTGAAATATGTGACGGTCTCAATATAAAGGGACCTTATGGAGGAAGGCAGGTAAGCTCTTCTTATTCTTATTACTATACGAATACTATGGTAACAGTTCTAAAAACGGCATAGCCGCCTGCCTCCATAAGGTCCCTTTATATTGAGAACGTCACATATATAAAGCAAAGCAAAGGCGGAATTATTGAAGCAAAAAATGTTTTCATGAAATACAAAATCTACAATCTTCAAAAACGAAATCGCTTTCTGTGCGTTACAACCATCTACGGTAACCACTTGGCTACACGACTTTTCCCGGCTGCAACCAAGAGCTATGCTAAGTTAGTTTAACTTAGCTCGCAATTTTTTTATTTTTAGTTTTTTTTTTGTCGTTATAATTATATAAGTAGTTTACACGTATATATTATGTTTGTACGGCGTTCTGTGAGTCACCGACGGTACTGGCTGAAAATCAGCGCTGTAGGTGTCTGACACCTCAGCATGATGCTGAGCCAGTGTCCGTTTCACTGCCGCGAGGACACACCGCGTTTTTTTCTATTTTATTGCTTTATTTTATCTTTGTATATAGGTATGTGTCTTCTGTGAAGTGAATAAATATCTTTCTTCTTCTTCTTCTACTAATATCCGAGATAATTTTTCATACTTGTGTGCAGACCGCGAACTAAGTGACTAAGTATGAAAAAAACTAAACTGACTTAGCTTAGCCCTTGCTCTGCAACCCGGGTTACACTGGTAAGCTAAGCAGACTGCGGCGTCGAATTTTTCAATCGCAATCGTAGGTATACAGTGGTCCAGCGGGTGATAAAAGATAATAAATAATTTGTAACTTACCTTAATAGTTTTTCTTAACACCTTGTAGATTGCCCGAGAGGTTTCTGGAATAATTTTCGATAGCGTGATGTGAAACAATTGAACTGTATCTAAGGTCTGTAGTCCCTTCATGTGGCTAAATATCTTAATGTGGCGATAAGGTTTCATGTTTGTATCTTGTTTAGTTATCAATGGTCGCACCATTTCTAATAACTCGTCAAACGCTTCCTCCCTTTTCCATTCTGAGCAAGTTACGGATATCATCGTAGTCCAGTAAATTAATTAGATTTAAATGACTCGGGAAATGTCGTTTTTTAAGACAGCGTTTCCTCCATATCCGTTTCTTTTTTCTTTTCTTATATAAACTGCGCTCATAAGTACCAACGCCACGCCAACTCTTTGAAATTTCGAAAGGCTAGGAGCCATTTTGCGCGCGCGCTTGCAATACGTGATATCCGTCCACGAGTTCATTGAAGCTGTGGCGTAGTCGGCCGCCCGTCCGGCCAGACAACTACGACGGCCGTGGCGACTAGCCTCGACCAAGGAGGCTTGTTGGGAGTAGAGCAGGCGCTTTAGGAATAACAATTTCGGCAAAATCAACGTCTCCAGGATTCAGGCTGCCTTTCCATTGAGGCGGAGACGAGCGGAGCGGTGCGAAAAGGACCAATCACCTTGTACAGTACCCACACTAACGCATAGCTCACAGGAACTAGAGGAATCTGATTGTTCCTTTTCACACCGCTTCTCTCGTCTCCGCCTCAATAGAAAGGCAGCCTCAAGAGGGAAAACCAGTTTCACTGTTGGTAGATATTTTAAAGCTTTATGTCCTCAAGCGAGGACCGGCTGACTCATAAGTCTTACCTTAATAATGTTACTTCCACTAGGTATTTAGGAGTCCACATTGATCAATTACTTTCTTGGAACCAACAAATCGAAACTACTGCTAATGGAATACCGAAATTAATATGGTTATTTAAATACTTAAGACATATCTCTGATAAGGAACTACTAATCTACATCTATCAAACCTTAGTTCATCCATCGTTCTCTACTGTCTGGTGGGACTCACAAAAGTAAACTCTTGGTTCTTGAACGTGCCCAAAGGTCCATTCTGAAAGTACTTTTAGGAAAAAACAAAAGATACAGCACTAATGACATTTACAGAGATACCAATGTTCTTACGGTAAGAAAATTATATACCTTAAATTGTATTCTGAAAATTCATAAAAATTTGAAACGAGATGACAGTATATTAAAAAAACGTAATCCCTACGCAGTAATAAATAATATTAATAAATATTATTATATATTATATCTGTATCTCTTTATAATAAAATTAATAGAAAAACAAAAATTTACACCACCTATAGAGAATGTAAAAATATAATTACAACTTGGCTCAAAAGTAAATGTCACGACGATATTGAACTACTTATGCTTTAATTCGTAATCGCACTTGCACATTTAATCTAATTCACTGAATTTATGTGTATGAATTCAGAAATGTATTTTCCTAAGCACGTATGTTAACATGTAAATATTTAATTGTAAGTATATACAAATCGGAAAAGATTTGGCGAATCTTTCCAATCTATAAATAGTATTTGAACAAAAAATCCTGTTAGTTTAGTAGTAAGTTAGTTGCTAGAAATTAAAACTATGTTTAGTTTTATTTTTAACATTAGATTAACAACTTGTATGAAAGAGCGAATTCCTCCTAATACAACTTAAAAGGAGGGTTCGACACCGCTTGCATAAAACTTTGTTAAAAATAAATAATTTTGAATTTAATTTTGAATTTAAAAAAATAAGGCTATACCCATTTGCTCGTAGGGTAGACGTACATGCATGTATGAGTTCTAGACTTCCAAACTCGAGTATTTCCAGTCCAGTGGTGCAAGAAATGTAATTGAAGGAAAGATAGAAGGGAGGCGTGGAAGAGGACCAAGAATAAACTATATCGAACAAATTAAAAAGAATGTAAAGGTCATGTCGTATCAAAACATCAAAGAGGCGGCCTGGGATCGAACAAAATGGAGGGCTTGCTTTGAGCTACACCGACAAGAGCATAGCTCTTAAATAAGAAGAAGAGGTGCAATGGATTCCCTGTTCTCGGCTGTTGGTCACTGTCCAAAATTCAACTACAAGTGAAACAAAGAAACCGCAATAACGTCACAACTTGGCAGCCATCCCGTATATACCTCCAAGAAACATCGCTCACGCATTACAGGTCTGCAATACGTCAATCAAACCGATTAATAGTACATTGAAACATAATTTAAAGTAATGCCTTAAGCGACGATATAAACGCGTCAATGTACTAAGAAGCATTGAATTTCAACGGCTTATATCATCGTACCCTGTCTTAACGCTTTCAACTTAATCAAAAAGACAGCTTGCGATCCAATCCCAACGAACCTATTTGTCCCTTTTAGATGCGGGCTTTTTGAATATCAAAAACCCTTAATAAACCCTGTCTATATATTTAACAAGTTTTTCTCGAGTAATGGAAAACCTCGCGTTAATGACGGCACAAATTTTGTACGCTTGTAACAGGATCTGGGAGTTACTTAGGAAGGGCATTGTTATGCAAATTTGGGCCTTAATTTCAGGCGCAAGGGATATACAGCTGTAATTTAGGATAAGGAGATTAGATAGCGTTATCTGGGATAAGACTGAATTAAGTTCGGTACTAATTTAGCCTTTAATTGCTGGCTGCTCGTTAGGGGGACGGTAGCGTGGAATTTATTTGGATGCGATGACAGGATTGTGGTGTTTATGGTTTTTTATGGTGTGGAGGGGATTAACGAGCCTGCAGGCCACCTGGGTGGCCAGTACAGCACAATATTGCTTGAGTTTATCGCTCGGTATTGGCTCTCCGTCTTTATAAGGGTGAAGTCACATCTATCAGCATCGAATCGCATTTTGTAATACAAAAACGTATTTTTGTATGAAGATGCGTCCGCATCAATTCACCCTTCCGCATCGATTCAGCTTCAGCATTAAATGCGTATAAGTGTAGCTATCCATTTTACATGTTGAAGAATGCTCATTCATGATAAAGCAAGGAGACAAAAGCATGCGATAGCACCCTTTAGCAGCTTGCGATGCGTATAGTGTGTCCAAAATTATCCAGCTAAATGCGATTCGATGGTGATAGATGTGATTTCATCCTAAGTCTATTAACGTGGCTTTAAAAGAGTAATTACCGATCGGCAGTGACTTGGCTAAGCCCTTGGCAATGCTAACTGGTAACGTCTATGGGAGACGGTGACCGCTTCCCTTCAGGTCCCTAGCATGCAAGAGAAATTTGCCAGGTGCGAGGGAAATGAATACATCTATTCCACATTCTAACGTAAGACTTGACGCTTAAGGTTTAAAATAAAAATGTCCCGTCTTGATAAAATCGCTATAAAAATGTGAAACTCGCAATAGTCGCTTAGTAATAAAAGGTAATAAAAGTCAGGACGAGACACTTGTTTTGAACCTTAAGCGTTGTCTTACGTTAGAATATGGAGTAGAAGTATTCATTTCCCTGGCACCTGTCAAATTTTATCTCGTGCTTGCATGTTAAGCCCGCTGACGGCATTTTTAATGGTTTCACTTAAGGGTTTTACTAAACTAGTATCAAGTTTGTATCAAGTTTCAATGTGAATATTGGTAAGTAACAAAGTCTTATTTCGATTCTAAATTTGTCGTACTTCAATGTGTTTAACTTTTGAATGCCACGAAGAAAATAACTAAATTATAATCTATGAATGTAATAATTCTTGTATTAAAATTACAGCGAAGGTGATCGACCTTGTTATCAGTGATCCAGCTGACCTAGTTAGTATAATTTACGGCGTTATCATAATTCATATCATAATTCAATATTCAAAGTGAAACGTCAAATTCATTCATTCCACTAATATTATAAATGCGAAAGTGTGTGTGTGTGTTAGTTTGTTACTCCTTCACGCTGCAACGGCTGGACGGATTTGGATGAAATTTTGAATGGAGATAGCTTATAATAATAATAATAATAATAATCCAGCCTATATACGTCCCACTGCTGGGCACAGGCCTCCACTCACAATGAGAAGGTTTGGGCTATAGTTCCCACGCGGGCCCAGTGCGGATTGGGAACTTCGCACACACCGTCAAATTGCTTTGCAGGTGTGTGCAGGTTTCCTCACGATGTTTTCCTTCACCGAAAAGCTCATGGTAAATTTACAAATTATATTTCGCAAATAAATTGCGAAAAACTTAGAGGTGCGAGCCCGGGTTCGAACCCACAACCCTCTGCTTAAGAGTCGGCAGGTCAAACCATTACGCTACCACGGCTTTTACGGAGATAGCTTAATACCCTGGATTAACACATTTACTATATAGGCTACTTTCATCCCAGGAGATGTGATAGTTCTGGCGGGAAACGCGATAACCGACTACTACGGACGGAGTCGCGGGCAAAAGCTAGTTGATAAACGTCAAATAGTTGAGGTTCGTGGGACAGTAGTCCTACGTATCCCGGTGATATTATAATTTGATCTCTAGCCCAGCTCCAGACCCCCACAGAGCCTTTAGCCAAGATGCAATACGCTAACTAGCGTTTCTATTCGTTTCGTTTTTAAACCAGTCGCGTCACTGGTAGATCACGTGACTCTACCGTACGACGTGATCTACCAATGACGCGATTGGTTTAAAAACTAAACGAATAGAAACGCTAGTTAGCGATGGGCATCTTGGCTAAGGGCTCAGGATCAGGACAGTCAGCGCGCCGACTGTTGCACAAACCAAACCGGGTTCCGCTGTGCTGTATCAAATATACCTGTAGGTACATATCATAGTGGTCAAAA
This sequence comes from Tortrix viridana, assembly GCA_963241965.1. Taxonomy (NCBI): domain Eukaryota; kingdom Metazoa; phylum Arthropoda; class Insecta; order Lepidoptera; family Tortricidae; genus Tortrix; species Tortrix viridana. Next base: position 12,634,751 of record OY725185.1, read on the forward strand.
ATATCTGAACATGCACTCTAACGTCTTGACAATAGTGTCGTGTTCAGATATTTGTGAGCATCTTGTTTGCTGCAATATATATGATGGCGAATTTACCTCACTCCTGGGGCTCGCCACCGAAACCCCGGGCGAAGCTATGACGGAGCGTGCACCAAGAACGAAAAAAAAAAAAGATTTATATTTGGATGTTTGGCCCTCTGCGGGCTTAACACGCATTACGAGATAAAATTTGACAGGTGCTAGGGAAATGAATACACCTATTCCATATTCTAATGTACCTAAGACTTACGGCCGCACTCAGAGACGTCAATTAAGTTTTAATTGTCATTAAAGTAGCTGCTGTCACTTTCTTTGCTATAGCAATCCCTTCTTCAACCAAATCGTTTCTTCCTGTTGTCGCTATTAAAGCTAGTTGCGTGCCCATAGTTATATTAATGCTTATCCATTCGAATAAATTACCCGTTGCTTATTTAGTAATGTTCTGGAATATTCCATTCTATTTGCCTTTCCGCTATTGCGCTAACGCTCCGCTTCCGCCCCGCTTCCGCTCATCGCTTCGCCGACGCTTCCCCCCTTCCGGCCTCGCTTCTCCGCTCCGCTTCGCTTTACCGTGCCCAATGATCTGAGATTCGTTATGGACTATTCAGTTTATTTATTGCTATTTAATCTTGTGTTATCATTGAACATGCGTTTTTTTTGACCGTAAGTACGTTATTCACTTCAATCATTTAACGTATTTAGGTAAATTAAAAGTAATCAATATAGAGCAGATAAAACCCCCGACAAAATCGGGATCTCTACTTTCAGAGCTCATAGCTCTGGCTTAACGGATTTTCAATAAACCTAAAAACAATCCCGATTACCTAAGTCTCCTATCTAACAAAAAAAAAAATTAATCAAATTCGGTCTATCTGCTTAGGAGCTACGATGTCACAGACATACAAATACACACATACACACCACACGCCGCGTTAACTTATAACATCCCTCTTTTTGATTCGGGGGTTAAAATAGAGAGAGCATTACTTTAATACATTACTTTGAACATTAATTTAATAAAATTTACGGTTTTTACACAACTCTTATCTCACTTTTAAAAGTTTAGCTTTGAGGCGAGGCACAGTGCTGGTCTGGTGCCAGGGTGTTATGTCCTATAACCAAGGTACAGTCAGCATCAAATTGGAGCAGTGAAAGTGGCCAAATATATCGCAACACATCTTTATTACTATAGCCAGAATGTGTTGCGATATATTTGGCCATTTTTGGGCTCAAATTTATTATCAGTAAAAATGTTAGCAAATACGTCCAAAAGGTTACACATAAAGGTTTACTCGTGTGATCCGGGTTTAGAGGCGATCCGGTGAAATCGCCGGGTCCGGCCCGGTCCGGTCCTAAGCCTGCAATTACCTCTGCCGGGGATTTGTTCAGTTCTGTCAGTATTTTTGGTATGATTGCTTTAAAAGTGGAAGGCTAGAGGTTCGATTCCTGCTTGCGGGTGTTGGTTTAAATTACCATTTAATAAAAAACATTTTAACCCCCAACGCTAAATAGAGGGGTGTTGTAAGTTTAACGTGTGTATCTGTCTGTGGAATCTTATATTTTGAACAGATGAAATGATTTCGATTTAGTTTTTAGGGTTCCGTACCTCAAAGAAAAAAACGGAACCCTTATAACCTTAAACCAGTATAAACTGACACGCGTTAAGTATGCACTTTAGAACTTAGTGAGTATCAGCTTATACTGGTCCTGTTTTTTATATGATGTAACTACAAATTAACGGTTTTCGGATTTTTCCCTTTACTAGTGCTATAAGACATTGCTTCTTGCAAAATTTCAAGATTCTATGTCAACAGGAAGTACCCTATAGGTTTTGATGTCTTTTGGAACACTAACTACATGTTTGTGCGAAACCCTCGGTGCGCGAGTCCGACTCGCACTTGACCGGCTTTTTTAGAGTTCCGTACCTCAAAAGGAAAAAAAGGACCCTTATAGGATCACTTTGTTGTCCGTCTGTCTGTTAAGACCCTTTTTCTCAGGAACGCGTAAAGGTATCAATTTGAAATTCATATCAAATACTCAGGTCTGCAATCTCTTGGCTCTGTAAAAAAATCGGACTTTTAAGTCAACGCAATCAAAAGATACGGCCGTTTATGCCGCATATTCAAGGGAATCTCAAGGGAATCAAAACCTTATAGGGTACTTTGCGTTGAGTTAGAATCATGAAATTTGGCAAGAATGTCTTATAGCACATGTAATGGAAAAACCGACGATTGCAGAGCAAAGTGCAAACATTGGATGGACGTCCCGGATCTTAATTATATAGCCTTTCTAATATCCCTAGAATCCCTCTTTCTATTGGTGAAAACCGTATGAAAATCTGTACAGTAGTTCCTGAGATTAGCCCAAACAAACAAAAACGTCAAAAACAGCGCGGCGGGGGACTTTAATTTATAATTGTAGTTATTTATTAACGTATCACGGAGGGGGGTTATGATTCATCTAAAGACTAGTTTGCGGACGCACATTAATCAACGATTAACCCTTACAGCTCAAGGAATAAGGGTCAAAATTCTATGATAAAAGTACTTACATGTCAGTGACATTTCGTTGACGGATGGCCACCTTGATCTTGTGCGCCCGCGACGGTCAAAAGAATGGGGGCAAGGTGCCAACCAAGAAAATTAAAAATAATATTGTTGTTAAGGGCTATTTCGCATACTTTAACATATTTTGACGACGCAGACGCAGCCGAGTTCGATTCCATAAATAGGAATAGCAATATTTTGTTTCAGTTTAAAAAATGAAAACAGTGTCAATTAAAACAATTTACAATCACATTAATCACTAATCACAAACAATCTTTCAAAATACGGATGTACTTTAATATAAAATTAAACATCTAACAAAATGTCCCAGCGCCACCTATAAATCTATTCTATAAATTAATAATAATTACTCACGCATTCGAAAAGAACACAATTTCCTTAATAATAATGTTGCATAATGCGACCTTATGTACAGCGCTAGAAGGTCTTGTATGATTCAGCTAAGATTGCACGTATTTCCTTATAATTTCGAAAGCTGCGCAGGCGCACCGCCAACTATTGAGCAGATGTCAACTGGATCACTTCACAACTCTTTCCGGCATCTCACCTACTAACCAACATTGTAAGATTCGTTAACAGTTTAACTTTTGTAATCTGGTCACATAAAAAGCGGTAGCTGCGTGGCGGTTGTGTTTGTAATGCTAGAATATGTATGAAAGAGAACAGATCTGCCGGTATAAACAGGAGAAATAAGTTTCTGTCAAAAAAATATTTTGTTTGTCTCAAAAGGACGATGTTTTAGAAGAAATAGGTCAACAAAATAATATTCAAAAATATTTGAAATTACTTTCGATTTTAGATTTCGCTAAAAAACATATTTCAGTTAACAACAATAGTGCATGTTATTAGAAGTCGAGATCTCCTAGTAGATCTAAGGAGTCCGTATCAGGAGACCAAAGTTGCCAATACTATTTTTGATCAATTTTATGGAATTCTTTTAAAAATACAAGAATTAATTTTTAATCCTTAGGACTGAGGAAATGTCAAATTAGTTGTTCCCAATTAATTTAAGCTTCTTCGTGCGTGAAACATGTGTTGTAAGTATATTTTTGACACCTGTATGACGTGCTATGAATTACGTAAGTATGCTGAAACAAAGAATTTCTTAATTTAGATTCAGTAAGTATAAATCATAAGGCTAAGCAAGTTTTTATTATAAATCTATTTAAACCGTAAAACTGGTTCAGAACATGGTAAGTAGGTGTATCTTTAGGTATCTTCAAATACCGTATTTTATTTTCTTTGTAAAAATGTGTTGTGTCATCTCATTCTTTGAATTGGAAATAATAAACTATATTTTAAGAGCTTTATATAATAATAGCGTAGAAGTCGTTTATCGCTGCTCCGTCTGGAACTATCAATTTTTGCGGGATAAAAAGTAAGTAGCTATCTCTGTGCCAAATTTCATCCAGATCCGTTCAGCCGTCCTGGCGTGATTGAGCAACAAACATCCATCCATCGAAACTTTCACATTTGTAATATTAGTCTAGTAGGATGTTTTAAAAATTTCAGCTTTGTGACTTTGATAGTTTGCGAGCAATTTATCGATAAAAGGACCATGCGCGGTCCATCGATCTATCGATCAGGTGCAGGGGTTTCTGGTTTCTCGCCTCATTGTTTTTCTCGAGTTTCGAGAATTCTCGACTCCAATTTCTCGAGTTGTCTCGATTCTCGAGTCTTTGGTAAGAAATTATAAATTATTGCTGATAATAAAATGAAAAACAAATAAAAATCAGAATTTTTTATTGCACTTTGCACTACAAGTTAGAAATACAAAACAAAATTAAAACTCTAAACTCTAAACTAACTAACTAAACTAAAAGCATACGATCAGGAAAAAAACTAAGTACCTAAACGTCTAGTAACCTTAACATTTTAGGGCATCTATAAGAAAAATATAATCATGTTGTTACCGCAGGTGTGAAATGCCGTACATGCAGACACATGCAGACACATACACACACACGCACACACACTCACACACACACACATACACGCACACACGTTCATTCCGTACCTACTTTATTCGTTGTTTTGTTTCTTAGTCAGTCCTGCTATTAAATTAAATCACGTCTGTTTCCATTTATTCCAAAATGTCTGTTTGTTATTTGCTTTCTTCTCTATTTTCCATACTGTGTGAATGTAATGTTTGGTGTTTTATTTAACAGTTACAATTATAAAATGTAAATCCGTAATTGGCCAGTGATGTGTAAACATAAACCTTTATTTAAATTACTGTACTTTGTGCTGTGGATTTTGTATCAATAAATAAATAAATAAATCATAAAAGAATCTTATTTATTCAATTCATAAACTAATCACAAAACATTTACACTCTTAATTTTATTAAACGTATTGATTAGGTACTTACATGACAATGTGAAACAGCACGGAACGGAACCAACCGTCGTCCGCGCAGGCGCCATACACACAGGCACGCACGGCACGAGTTTCACCGACCAATCTGAGCGGGAGACTGACTAACGGGTTTGACGCGGCGGCGGCGGCGAGTTACATTACAAAGCGTGCGAGTGAGAAGTCCGCTCAAGTCCGCTGCACGTGTTAAAGCGTGTGCTAGACGGTTTCAAACCACGGTTTCAAACCGTCTAGCACACGCTTTATAGTGCGCGGGCGGCGTTATCATTGTTAAAAACGGCGAAGTGGCGAGCGTGACTTTAGCCCTTAATTCGTGTTCGCCGGAACTCAGAGTCTCGAGAGTCGGCTATTGGTTTCTCGTCTCGAACGGAGGCGAAACTCTCGAGTTGTCTCGAGTTCGAGAAGACTCGAGCAGAAACCCTAATCAGGTATAAATGGTAAAATAGGTATATTTACATATTTGATTTCTATTCGTTAACAAGTTACACTATATTAGATAAATAAAACCATTGAAAGACCTTACGCCAATAAATTGATTGCTACGTACGCAAGGCCGTTCTAATAAAAATATAGGTCACGGGCATGTAACTCGAATACTACTTGTTAAGCAAATAGGTAAAGGTAGCAATTGGTACAGAAGCCCTATCGGAGACGGGACCTAATTAATATCGTAAAAAATAGCTCTTAAAATTACCTTCGGGTCTGTTTCTCTTTCACTCACTCTGACGCTATTCTCACTAGGGTTGCCAAAATTTATTAGATAAATACTAAATAATACACAGCTCCCCTCCGTTCCGCTCATCTCCGCTTCTATGGAAAGGCAGCCTTAATCAGTACTGTTCCTATGTATCACGCCACGCATGACAATCTTAAGACTCACAAATCGAATTCTTCAGATCTAAAGGGCAACATAGACTAGCACTCCGCCGGCCAATCTTGCCATGCCAATTTATCGTATTCTGCCCTGCTAAGGTAAAAGGCAGTTTTTTACACAAAACTACTGTTGCAATTGCAACCTCATTACTGGGTAATAAGGTTGTGATTGCAGATTTTCTTATGATTTCATACATTTTCGTCATCGATTTTGGCCGACAGGCTGCCTGACAGAACTGCTGGTGTACTGTTTTTTTCGACGAGATCTATTATGTATATAACTTAGGGTTATTATTTACTTGTTCCAGAACATTACCATTTCAACCCTTTGCCGTTGAGGCAGTGTATTTCACAAATTAAATTATCGCAGGGTGATATACGGCCAATTACCCTTAGGTACTTGCCCTTAGCCATATTGTAGGGTTATTCAATTTAACCCTGTAGTTAAACGGCGCGAGTTCACAATAGCTTTTCATTTGGTAAGTAATCATGATTTAATGTTTTGCGAACAGTTTGCTGGTCCCTGTTTTCTATATAAATAAAATGGTTTGATGTTGCAGTGAAAGTGTTAATGGGAATGATTTAGTGTGAGAGTATTTTATTCAGATTGTTTTATAATTTAATATTTAACATCTAGACTTGTGATATATGGGTATTAGAGAACGATATAATTTAATTACTAAATAGTTACTTAAATAGACAAAACACCTGAAAACATTGAAAACATCGACGTCTATCCTGCGAACGAATGTGACGTTATCAATATAAAAGGACTTTATGGAGGAAGGCAGTTACGCTCTTCTTGTTCTTGTAACTATATGAATACTATGGTAACAGTTCTAAAAACGGCGTAACCGCCTGCCTCCATAAGGTCCCTTATACTGAGAACGTCACAAATATACGTACCTACACGAATACGAGACACTCGGTGAGTCCGGTTGACACTTGGCCGGTTTTTAACAGCCACGCCTTTATTTAGTAAATAAGACCTTATGTATATACTTCGTGTAGTGACTATGTATTGCTTGAGAGAAACAGTTTAACAAAGAATTTAAGATACCTACCTATACTGGGTGTTTTTTTATTCGTCTACAAAATTTTGGGGGTTAAATCAGTAAGTCATACTGACCAACTTTCACTATGGGACCAACCCCGAAATCGTGAAAAAAAAATTGACCATCCCATACATTTTGGCTAGTCAGCTGACGATGTTTTGTATGGGAGGGTCAAATTGTTTTTCGCGATTTCGGGGTCATAGTGAAAGTTGGTCAGTATGACTTACTGATTTAAGCCCCAAAATTTTGTAGACAAATAAAAAAACACCCAGTATAGCGGTATAGGTATCTTAAATTTTTAGTGAAGCTACTTTTTACGTTATATTTTCTTTACTGATTTAGTTTTCCCGCGTCTTCCTCGACCTTCAACTGCCTCAGGTTAAACCCATTGGTCCCGTGCCGCATGCCGTGCAGGGCGGTTGCGTCACGGTCCGACCGGAATGGACCCTGCTGGCAGGGCCTGCTGGCAGCGCGCCACGCGTCGCGCCGCCCTGTCTCCGCGGAGCTCATTACACCTGTACACTCCACGACAAATAGTAAATATAAATATACGAGACAATCTTACAGAAAAATAAGACCGAAATTTATAAAAAAAAAAAAACAAAATTGAGTTATGTAATTAAAAGTATATTTAATATATCGCCTGTGTCGTGGGCGCCAATAAAATATTTTATACATGAAAATCATTGAACTAAACAGCGCAAAATAAAATATACTATAAGGAAAAGGGTTACCAAAAAGTTATGTAATAATGTGTGAGTATGTCTGTATATGTGTGTGTGTGTGTGTGTGTGTGTGTGTGTGTGTGTGTGTGTGCATGCGTGCATGTGTGTGTTTCACAGTTGCTATTTACAAATATGTTTTCTAGATTACGTACTACGCAGCTACGTGCTATATACTTTTCCTAGCCGACTGTACCTCGTCAGTTTACTGGAAGAGACTGCCAGATGACTTCGCCCCCAATTAGCGGAGATCAAAGTCACGGCTGGCGTGACGGGCATCCTCCAGTTACATCATCCCAGTCATCTGGCTTTCATCTGGTTTACACTTGTAAAACATCTAGACAATACATAATTAGACGAACTAATGTGACAGATAACGCGTTGCCGTTGAGATTTAACAGTGATGAGGAAATATCGAATGTTAGTACCTCTATATACAATAAGAGTACATTTGTATCGGCCATCGGAGTGTTGAACCTCCCAGCTGAAATAAAAGGTATGTTAGAAAACGCTTTACACGTAAAACCAGGGCTTGATTTAACGTTAAAAAGTTGCTAACGTTACCCGCTGATCGTTAGCAAAATTTTTAGCGTTATTTTTAACGGTAAATTGAGGTAATGTTAAAAGCAATATTTTACGTATGTTATCCGCGTTTGTGGTCCTATTGATTTAAAGTTATTTTTAATGGTATTTAACTTTAATTTAACGGTAGTTAACGGTATTTTTATGAAATTACCAAGCCTCAGGCTAGTCATTAACAAGCCTCGGGTTATTGTTAAAATTATCGTTAGTAATAATATAAAAATTACTGTACCAAATAAAATTAAAATTTATACCGTTATAAAAGTATTTTTATGAAATAACCGTTAAGTGACGTTATTTATTATGTTATCTAGTAACGTTAACAAGCCCTGGGTAAAAGTAAAAAAAATGGCTTATAGACAAAGCATTATATGTATAAAGTCGTGAAAAATAGCAAATTATAATTTCCCTCGCGTCGCGGCGGATACTATTATTATTACTACATATTTCCGCGGAAAATAAAATCCGTTGCGTAGTTTGAAAGATCTAAGCGTACATACATACAAAGGGACAGATGGCGGGAAGCGACTGTTTTATACTATGTAGTGATATCTATTTTATTTCCGATATGCTAGATTTTTTCAGTATTTATATACTTAATCGTAAAATGTCATCAGCGTTTGCAACTCGCTATTTCCCTTCGGGCGCTTCTAGAAATTTAAAACAAAAAACATTCAAAATTGTTTAGCTTCCAAGTATGTTTCTCGCAAGTGACACGGTCAGTGCCAGGCTGGCTCCGTTCCATACGAATTTCACCCAACGTTTCTTTCTTGGCAGCGAACGGATGACCTCTCCTGCGCGGTCACCCGCAGAACGGTCACCGCCAGAAATAACCGTCCACCACTGAAAGCGCAAGTTCTAATGAACACTCGTTTTTAGGGTTTCGTAAACAAAATGTGACGTTATCAATATAAAGGGACCTTATGGAGGAAGGCAGTTACGCTCTTCTTGTTCATGTAACTATACGAATACTATGGTAACAGTTCTTAAAACGGCGTAACCGCCTGCCTCCACAAGGTCCCTTTATATTGAGAACGTCACAAGTTTGTATGTATTACTGTTTTTTTTTTACGATAGACCAAAAACAAAATGACATTAAAAAAAACGGTATTTGTCTTTTTGATTTTTTTATTGTTTTATAGGAAATCCGCCTTTATAACACATGTCATATGTAAAAATAACTAGCGATCAATTACGGTTAAAAATATAGCTCGTCGAAGTTAGGACAGACGGACAGCGTAAGCTTGGTTATAGGGTTGCGTTTAGCACCCTTTGGGTACGGAACCCTAATAAAGAACAATTCCAACGAATTAAGAAACGGCTTCTTTTTTAAGTCTGTGAAAAAACAAAGGAAATGCCGGAAAAGAAAAGAAAAAACAAATTGGTTTATGAGAATAAAGAGTACAATGATGATTTGTTTGAAACATTAGCGTATCAAAGCTTTGAATTCAAGTTTTATAAATCAAGAACCCACTTGTTTAGTTGGTTGTGAGGAACCCTATAGGGATGTGTGCGCGGTACTTGGCCGTTTTTCAGCCGGCATCAAAGCGTTTTGTTGCGTGTCGGTAACGATCTGTGTTGTCTCTTTTGATTGAGCAACAACATCTCGAGGTTTTTTTTCGACAACTTATAAAAATAGTGTCGCAACTTTAGAATTAAATAGACGTAATACAAAATGATAAGTTTTCTACATCGAGTCATAAAATTATTATTATAGAGACCTAATTCATAATTTAATTTTTTTGGAATTAAGTCACTATAATTCTAAACGTGTGGTGTATTGTTATCACGTCGCTTATCATGCTATTTTAATCTGTCTCAAAACAATTTATTAATTAATACTTTTTTTCAAAATCTATACGTTAAACAGCATTCATTTGAGACCAAACTCGCGATACATTAAAAAAAAACTGTTTTTGCTTATCAATTATTATGTATTTCAAATCCGCCATACCTACGAGTATTAAGTACCTACCTACCTACCGTACAGTCACGAACGTTAATTTAGGACCCATTTCAAAAAAAATAATGCTTGAAGTTGTCAATGTCATTCATTAGAGATGCCAAGTCATTTGTAACTTACAGGAAACTCCACCTTATTGCTGTAGAATGTCATATTGACTTTGGACCTAAAGTAGATCGCAAATTAACGTTCGTGACTGTACATTGCCACCTACACACCTACCGCCTGTTTCACAATCGTCAAAGCATATTTGACACATAAATTTAGCCTTTTCTCTTTCTTACACTTGAAAATAGACAAGGAGAGAAATTTTACCGCCAGATAAGTTTACTTGTCGATTGTGAAACAGACCCTTAGACGAAGCCAACGACACCTCATTTGTCAAAATATGTGACGTTCTCAATATAAAGGGACCTTAAGCGGCTACCACACGCGCAAGCTTCACCACAGTTTTGCCTGCGCAGGCCGGTTTGTACACGGAACACGGAGCGTGTGGTTGGTAAAACTCTATAGACACGAAGTGTTCAGTTTTGGCTTGCGCAGACAAAACTGTGGTGAAGCTTGCGCGTGTGGTAGCCGCTTTATGGAGAAAGGCAGTTAAGCTCTTATTATTCTTGTAACTATACGAATACTATGGTAATAGTTTTAAAAATGGCGTCACCGCCTGCCGCCATAAGGTCCCTTTATATTGAGAACGTCACATATATGTATACTTAAAGTATGAGTAGGAGGGTAACAGACTTCCATAATGAATATACAAACTTTTTACTTCGCCGTAGTCGAGTAAAAATATGTCTTATTATCACACAAATGACTTTTATTGATAATATTATTTCAATACTATTGATAAAAGTAACTAAAATAGCACGTGAAAGTTACACAATTCGATTATGTTTCACACGAGTGCGCAGGCACATGCCTTCAACTGGTCACCCTTCTTTTCGCGCGCAGCATAAAATGTGACATTATCTATTATTTATTTATTATGATATATATCCAGGGGTCCAATGTTATTGTCCTGTATTTTCTCATCGCGAATCACACGCATCCGTCATCCGTAACAAAATATATGATGGCAATAATCCACAATCGCGGCAATATCGACTTTTATGACGTCCGTCCGTTAATGTCCACATGTGTGTCATCGAGATAAATAGTGACGATCTCAATATAAAGGGACCCTATTGAGGAAGGCAGTTAAGCTCTTCTTATTCTTGTAACTATACGAATACTATGGTAACAGTTATAAAGACGGCGTAACCGCCTGCCACCATAAGGTCACTTTATATTGAGAACGTCACAATTTGCGGAAGAAATGACCAGTATGGTATCGGTAGCTTATAGGTTCGTACTGTTTGGCACATGGTTGGACAAACAAAAACAGCGCCGACGAGGGCCATATAATAAATAATATAATAATAATCCAGCCTATATACGTCCCACTGCTAGCACAGGCTTCCACTCACAATGAGAGGGTTCGGGCTATAGTTTCCACGCGGGCCCAGTGCGGATTCGGAACTTCGCACACACCGTCAAATTGCTTTGCATGTGTGTGCAGGTTTCCTCACGATGTTTTCCTTCACCGAAAAGCTCATGGTTTACAAATTATATTTCGCACATAAATTCCGAAAAAATCAGAGGTGCGAGCCCGGGTTCTAACCCACGACCCTCTGCTTAAGAGTCGGCAGGTCAAACCATTAGGCTACCATGGCTTTTTTTTTGTGGGGCCATATGCTACATATTAAGTAAGTAAATGATACATATAACTGATATTTTTTATTCCCTTGACAGACAGACACGGAAGTGATCCTATAAGGGTTCCGTTTTTTACTTTAGAGGTATGGAACCCTAAAAAGGACCGCTTTAATCTTTTGTAAGGTTTTATTGTTCCTTTCGTCGCCTCGATTAATACCCCCATATCTGTCGCAGTTTACTGGAGTTACGGCGACTAAAACGACTTATTTATTCAAAGCAGTTGTAACCTAAACATCGTCAGTGAGCTCGCCGACGGGCTTAGCTAGACCGTGCAGTCAGTGCGAATTAACTACGTATTTGTGCGTGTCTTAACGGCACTCGGAGACACAAGGCAGTCCAAGCAACTTCTGATGCTAATAGAAACTACCCCCGGTTCTGTTTGCATCAGAAGTTGATGGTAGGTGTCATTGATTTCGTCAATATATTGAAAACGGTAATGAGGCGGTTGAAACGCCCGAATATTCACGGGGCAGCATTAACGTCGAAATTCCTGTAGCTTTAGATGTTATTTTCAGTTAAATTTTGTAGAAGTCAGGGCAATCTACAAGATAACCGAAAATAACATTTATTTATTTATTCAAAATAATAATTACACAGCATTACAGGACGCTACAGCGCTGTGAACTACAGACTAGTATGAAAAGGTAAAGAAGTAACAATAAATAAAATAAATTAAAGTGAAAATATACTAAAGAAGGCATAACACTGAGGAGACACGCACATCCATCCTCTCACAATACCTCAACCTCGCAATGCAATCCATCTGATAGCAAACACGTCGCATTCAGGGGACCCATCCAAGAAGAGATTCACCCAGTGCAGATCACGAACAAGGGGTGAATGTCTACGGGACACGGCGCGTGCCGCAAAGCTACAGGAATTTCGACGTTAATGCGGCCACGGGAATGACGGCGGTTGAAACGCTCGAAGAATTACCCCCGAAGCTAGGTTTTTTCGTGTTATTTTCGAAAGCTTGATTTAGTGGTCGTGTAAAAATAATTTACTTTGACATTAGTCAAATAGCTAATTGTAAATGTATAAGCTATGTAGTTTGTTGGTATGTTATTGAATAAGTCTCAACAGCAAATGCGTCCCCAGCCTGGGAGCTGGGGTATGATTCTTTCACATCGACCGAGTCGAAGAAAACCGGCGAATTTACGTCGTCCTTTGATATTTGGCTGCCTGAATTTTCATTTAGCCGCTTAAAACTAAACTAAATGAAAGCACAAGCAGTTAAATGCCATTGACGACGTAAATTCGCCGGTTATATGACGATGCGTTAACAGAATAACATACCCGATGGTGTGAATTAATTCTTTTTATTTCACAACACAACAATGCGAGCACTGCTTGCTGCGTGCTGTACTATAGTTAGCCCTATCTATGTAGGACCTGAATCTATCACTATCATACCCAAGTAGCACACAAGCCTGAATAAGAGCTTATATAACCCTTAAAGTGCTGAAACTAGAGTTATAATAGCTGTATAAGCTCTTATACAGCTTTTGTGCTATTTGGGTAGTGAATTAGTGATCCACAGAGACTTATGCGGTGGCCTGTGCGCCTCTTGCAATAAAAACACCCCTCTTTTTGGGGCAGGAATTAAAAAAACTGGTCAAGTGAGAGTCGGGCTCGTGCACCGAGCGTTTCGTACCGCTTAACCCGCACTTGGCCGGTTTTTATTATTTGTTGTTTTTCTTTAGGGTTTGCACTATAATCACACCTAACTTGACGCTTGTATGTATATGCCCCGTCATCCTGCCGATAATAAGCATGCGACACCGTCAGGAGAACTTTGACTCACATTTGAAGACCGTTTCAATACTTTATTATTCATGATTATTACCGTTACGATAAAACTAAATAACGTTGATAAAAAAACGTTTCTTGTGTGTGTGGACATGGACAGTGGAGGTTTAGTAATAGGGTTCCGTTGGCACGCTTTGATTAAGATACGGAACTCTAAAAAGGAACTCCAAAAAATAAATAACGTAATGGCTTCTGGGCATTAACCGTGATTGTCTTGTAAATGAGCCGCGGGAGGACGTTGCTTGCGCCATTTCCTCCTAAATTATACGACTCCGGCAAGTTGCAACGATTATTGTCGTTTAACCGTTCAACACAGAAAAGTATATGTATATTCATATATATACCGCCCTGTTGTATACCTTTTTAGGGTTCCGTACTTCAAATGAAAAAAACGGAACCCTTATAGGATCACTTTGTTGTCCGTCTGTCTGTCTGTCTGTGTGTCTGTCAAGACCATTTTTCTCAGGAACGCGTGAAGGTATCAAGTTGAAATTTATATCAAATATTGAGGTCTGCGATCCCTTGGATCAGTGAAAAAATCAAACAGCTAAGTCAACGCAATCAAAAGATACGGCCTATACGCCGCAAATTGAAGGAAACAAAACCTATAGGGTACTTCCCGTTGACTTAGAATCATGAAATTTGGCAAGAAGCAATGTCTTATAGCACAAGTAAAGGAAAAAATTCGAAAACCATTAATTTGTAGTTACATCACATAAAAAAAAAGCCCAGTATAAACTGACACTCACTAAGTACGAAAGTGCATACTTATTGCGTGTTAGTTTATACTGGACTTTGTTTCTATTGCATTCCCGTGATTTACGAACTATTTACATGCCTACAAGTTTGTGCGGAACCCTCGGTGCGCGAGTCTGACTCACACTTGACCGGCTTTTTTTTTTAAACTAGCGACCCGCCCTGCCTTTGCTTCGGTAAAATAACTTAAAATATAGCCTATTTTATTTCTGGATAATGTAGCGTTCTAATGGTGAAAGAATTAATAAAATCAGTTCAGTACTTTCATAGTTTATCGAATACCACAAACAAATCTTTCCTCTTTATAATATTACTAGCGGCCCGCACTCGCTTCGCTCGGGGTACTATTATATACATAAACCTTCCGTGAAAAAATATCTAACTGGTGGTGAAAACCGTATTAAAATACGTTGCGTAGTTTGAAAGATCTAAGCGTACATACATACAAAGAGACGTAGTGAAGTATAGATAGGTATAGATTGTATCTAGGTACTTGTGGTGTCCAACAAAGAGTATTTTGTATTTTAATGTATTTAATTTGGTTCTTAGAATTACTCGAGCAACCGCTCCCAAAAAAAAGTTGGCATGCCTAAACACCTAATAGAGTGAATTCATAAATATTAATAAAACAAAACTGTAATGAGATGGAAGGTAGCCAGGTTTAGGAATGACGTACATTTTTACGTCAGGTTTAGGAATGACGCAATTTTTTACAAATGTACCTACCTATTAGGCCTTGGTCAAACCAAATGCTAGTGTTTTGATATTTGTATCTAAATTATTACTGTTAATTAGGGAACAATTCTATCCTACTAATATTATAATATACGCGAAAGTTTGTGTCACGCTTTAGAAGCTACATTATTCAGAAATCATATGTGACGTTCTCAATATAAAGGGACCTTATGGAGGAAGGCAGTTAAGCACTTCTTATTCTTGTAACTATACGAATACTATGGTAACAGTTCTGAAATCGGTGTAACCGCTTGCCCCCATAAGGTCCCTTTATATTGAGAACGTCACATAAAGGCTATATTTTATTTCATAGGCTATTAAACTTATTTTCCCGAAGCAAAGCGAGAGGGGGTAGCTAGTCATTTATTACCTATTATTTTTAATAAATTTAATTTAATTAGCTTTCATATGAAAATGATTTTGTGTTTTAATATTGACCGACCTGTTGATTCTGCAGACATTTTATTGTTTTATTTTAATTTTATTGTTATTATTCTAAGTATTGTTATATGTTTACGATTTGAAAAAATTATCTTCTGCTCGAGTTTCTTGCGGCGGTTCTTCTCAGCAATGTACTTAGTATTGTCCGGAGCGCTAGTAGATTCCCTTCATATGTGACGTTCTCAATATCAAGGGACCTTATGGAGGACGGCAAATAAGCTCTTCTTATTCTTGTAACTATACGAATACTATGGTAACAGTTCTAAAAACGGCGTAACCGCCTGTCTCCATAAGGTCCCTTTATATTGAGAACGTCACATATTACCGCCGTGTAAGAGCCCAGAGGCCCTGAGGCACAAATGCTTGTAACTTGTATTACAAAATGGAAGTCTCTTTTTAATGCATATTGTAAGAAAGAGATAAATGGGCCCCATGTGGCCAAATTACTGTATAAATGATTTGATTTTGAATTCATACAGGTAGGTAAACTCAATGTTCTCCAATATACCTCATTTCATATGAAGTTAACTAAAATAGACATCATTTTACTGTCTATTCTAGTAACTAACTACACAAGTAAATCGATTTTCTCTACACAAAGTAACTTAAACCTAATAACTCACACTTAAAGCTCCATTTGCCTTGATCATAAAATATGGCTACTTACCATGCGCAGCGCACGTCCTCATACTCTAAATTTCGAAGTTGCAGTAATATCGTCTCTTTCTAGCATTAGAGGTGTTATTGAAGAGGGAAAGGCATAGGTTTAACGAATGTGTGTGTAAGCCTTGTCATCGATCGGGCCGCCCTTGGCAACAGCTGATCGGTTTTTGCTTAAGGGAGAAGGTCTATTTTTAACTATAAGAGTGGTGTCACAAGCGCAAATTATTCTTATGGGGGTTGATAAGGGCTACTACATACGTTCAACTTCAGTTGTAAAAGCCAACGTTATAATACGTACCTATTTCTTTATCAATCGAAAAACAATTGGGAACAGCACCAGAAAAATAATATAGCCTAGTCCTGCCCAATGTTCTTTATGAAGAACACGTTAGATTTAGTACATTCTGCCCTTACATCATTAGTAAGTACATTCTGTCATTTGGACAGAATATATTAGAAATTGCTAAAAAATGCATGGGCAGGACGCAAGATGAACATGAATGTGCACTGTTGTTGTGGACATAGCTTTATAGTAACACTGTGGTAACACATAATTCTGTAGAATACTTTAATACGTAGAAACTTTTAGTTTTTTGAGAATCCGTTTTAAAAAAATATATTTATTATCAGTAACAAAATCATAATGAAAACTTTTCCTTAAACATCATAAAATTACCGAAATGGGCACAATAAATTATAATCGCTTATGATCTCTGTTTCTACTTCAAGTCTGTTGGATAATGTTCTAAATACATCAATTTATAATATTAAAATATGGATTAATTTATATTCAAAGTGACGTCATAATTTTATAGTTCGTACTAAAATTAGATCGGCAAAGAATGTAATGATAATCTTACCTAAAACATTAATGTAATATCAAAAAATATTTAAAACTTTCTCAATATAAAGGGACCTTATGGAGGAAGGCAGTTAAGCTCTTCTTATTCTTGTAACTATACGAATACTATGGTAACAGTCCTAAAAACGGCATACCCGCTTGCCTTCATAAGGTCCCCTTATATTGAGAACGTCACATATAGTTTCAGTTTAGCTAAAATAAAATATGTAATACGAAAAGCCCTTTTTACGAAAAAACGTCCATTTGTATGATATTAAATCTCTCCTTACGTGCTGTTGGCAGGCATTAAATTCTTGATTCTGCCTCAACCAAACTTGTAGCCAAAGAAAGGACGCATGCGAGCTTTAGTCGCTAAACTAAATTCAACCCTGCGTAATAAGCAACAAGGTTGAATTTTTCTTATAATTTTTGTGCCGATGCGGCCATTCTTGATGCGGGTTGGTTCCCCTTACATCGATCGAACGACCTTGGCAGTGAGCGAGGACGCGTATTTTTAGGAGGGGGGAGGGGGATGGGGGGGGAGTAAGGGGAGAGGGGTAAAGGGAGGGTAAAAGGCCTGGGGAGACCCTTACCGGTAATAGAGTTTTTAAATGAAGTCGATTTCGAACGACAGAATATGATAGAAAAGGGTCCGCGCTATAATTTGAACAGGTACCTACCTATCTACATTTACATTGAGCGCTAAACATCAATGTTTCAGAACAACGGGGCTAAAGATGACGGAGACCAACTCATTTCGGACCCCATTCCTACAAAAAAACCGGTCAAGTGCGAGTCGGACTCGCGCACCGAGGGTTCCGTATTTAAGTCCGTACTTCATAAATATACCTTTTTATGTACTTTAATAGTATGCAATAAGGTCCATTTTTGACTTGCCAACATTTTAGTAACAGATGTTTAAAATTTTGAACACTTATTTTTATTTTACCCGTAAAATATAAGTAATTATCTATAAGTTAGGAATTTTTCAGATTTTTCGGTTCATAAACTTCAGATTTAAGGGCCCCACCCAGGGGAACGGTCATTTTTTGAACATTTTTGGTTTTGGTAATCAAAAAGTACGTCACAGAAAATTATAAAAAAAATCGTTTTTAAATGTGCCGATTGGGCCATTTCATATGACACCCCACTTGCTATAATCAAATCACTTTAATTTTTCAACCCCCTATTCTAGATCCCTTTTCAATTATTCATAAAATTTATTTCATATTTTTCTATTAAAAGCAGATGCGGGCTTATAGCTTGTGTAGTTGCTGAGAAAAACTTCTGTGACATACAGACAGGCGGACAGACAACGAAATCTCACCATAAGGGTTCCTTCCTTACCATTTTGGTACGGAGCCCTAAAAACTAGCATCAAAAGCCACAATAATTAGGTACATTTTACCTGACTATACGGCGGCGAATCAAAAAGCAGGGTTATGATTTTTGCAATCTAAGTTTGTTAGGTATGTACCTAGTAGGTTTGTTAGTATGTTTGATCTGTTCCAATACTATCCATAATATTATGAACTAGCGACCCGCCCTCGCTTCGCTCCGGGTTCTATTATATACAAAAATCTTCCGTGAAGGATTATCTAACTAATGATGAAAACCGCATCAAAATCCGTTGCGTAGTTTTAAAGATCTAAGCATACATATAGGGACAGACAGACGCGGAGGGCGACTTCATTTTTATACTACTTATGTATTGATATTGATTGATAATATGGTGCCGTTGGCTTCCTCTTAGGCTGCTTTTCCACTGAGGCGGAGACGAGCGGAGCGGTGCGAAAACGATCAATCAGATTCCTCTAGTTTCTGTGTGCTATGCGTTAGTGTGGGTACTGTACAAGGTGATTGGTCGTTTTCGCACCGCTCCGCTCGTCTCCGCTTCAGTGGAAAGGCACCCTTAGTATGCCTCGTGTCACAGGCTATGTGACGTTTATTAAATCCAACATGGCAGATTTATGACATCCATAAAATAATCTAATTAATTAATTCATTAATCTAACTCATTCAGTATACAGTAGAGAAAAAATATTTTTCGAATAACTATAAAAATAATCAAGATAAGCCATTAAATATTTGTTTCTATCTCTTTATAGCAAAACAGAATTTAACATGGCGTTTATATGGCCGTAGTGACGTCACAGTACGAGTACATGTCAGATCTCTCTGTCCGATTAGTAGTTTTAAAACGTCGTATATTTAATTGGCAAATACTATCTTTTTAATTTACACAAGCTATCAACTTTTATTGAATAAAATACTATCAAAATAAATTCGAATAGATTAGGTCCACTTATGGCCGCACTCAGAGACGTCAATTAACTTTTAAGTTTGATTAAAGTTGCTGCTGTCACTTTCTTTGCTATAGCAATATAATAAGACGCAGCAACATTAATGAAACTTAAAAATTAATTGACGTCTCTGAGTGCGGCATTATCGCAGCATTGGTCCTACTCGTGTAATTAAAACACGTGTAATTACACGCCAATTTATTGTTTTATTATAACTGTTAATCGTCCAATCAAAGTTGTCATAAAAATAACTAACGAATTTCAGCGCTAACTACAATTCTTAGTGTTTACATAATAGGCCACCTTTTAAGTGATGAACATCCAATTTTTTCTTCTATGTAAGTGTTTATTCTATTATTATTACAAATGCGAAAGTTTGTATGTGT
The DNA here is from genome assembly GCA_963241965.1 of Tortrix viridana. Taxonomy (NCBI): domain Eukaryota; kingdom Metazoa; phylum Arthropoda; class Insecta; order Lepidoptera; family Tortricidae; genus Tortrix; species Tortrix viridana. Next base: position 12,654,617 of record OY725185.1, read on the forward strand.
TACTTTGTTACTCTTTCACGCTGCAACGGCTGGACGGATTTGGATGAAATTTAGAACGGAGATAGCTTATACCCTCTATTAACACATAGGCTACTTTTCATCGTGGAAAATCTAAAAGTTCCCGAGGGAGCAGCGATAAACGACTTCTACGCGGACGGAGTCGCGGGCAGAAGCTAAATAGGGGGAAATTAAATTCAGTGTCCAAACTTTGTATCTTACTGACCTACATTTACTGCGTGCGTTTCAATCAGTCTAAAACTTTTTGCATAAATTCATTTAACTACTAACGAAATTTATAATAAACGCTTAGCATAAAAACGAATTGTAGAAAGAATTGCAGGTTAGGTTAGGTTAGAACTGTGACAACATTCAGTTATAATCAAAGACGTTAGAATTGTCTACTTTTTATCCTATAGATTATGTTTCGTGAATAAATTATGCATTTCGTTGTTATACATTATAATAATTATAGCGTTGGTTTATTATACAGATCGAAATGATGCACTTCGTGTTATGCAAAATGAACATTAGTACATTTGTTGTTATACAAAATATTACACACCCGCTTTCACTATGGGACCAACCCCGAAATCGCGAAATCGACCCTCCTATACAAAAAATCGTCAGCTGACTAGCCAAAATGTATGGGAGGGTCGACTTTTTTCGAGATTTCGGGGTTGGTCCCATAGTGAATTAAAGTAGTCCAATCCTTAGGTTACTCCATAGCTTACACATTTCACAAGAGGGAGGTCGCAGCAGACCGCAGAGTCGGTGCTGCCCACAAAAGAGGGTCTACCAAGGAGGCCGCGGTTTACCGCAGAGATAGGGCTGCCCAAAGTTCTTCTGCAAAGCAGGTTGCGCGACACCCCACAGGCGGGGCAGCTCTTAAAAGTCCCGCCAAGATAGCGCCACCCCGCAGAGGTAGGGCAGCACCGAAAAGTTCTTCTACCAAGAAGGTCGCGAACTACCGCAATGGTGGAGCTGCGCAGAAAAGAGGGTCTGCCCAGGTAAACTCTTCTACCAAGAAGGTCGCAAATTACCGTAGATCTGGGGCTGCCCAGGGAAGTTCTGCCAAGAAGGTCGCCAATTACCACAGAAATGAGGGTGCCCAAAAAAGTGTTTCTGCCAAGGATATCGGTTCTAAGGTACTGAAATTACGAGAACTCAGAAAGATGATACCTTACCTTTCACCTTTATTACCGAGTCATAAAGATAAAAGCTGAGGTATTATCTTCTTGTGGACATACGGCCTCCTAATGGTGCAGAGGGCGTATAAAACATCACTCCAACGCCAAACTCACTAAGCATCACTCTAAGTTAGTATAATGGCCCTGGATTCGCCCAGAGCGCCGCCACCCGCCACGCGTGCACCGTTGACCGGGTCTTCGTGGACCTCAAGGCTGCCACTCACGAGAAGGCGTTAGCACGTTGGATTAACGTATATTTTTCACCTTTTGTAAAGCAAAGCCCTTTATTTTAATGTTGTTGTTGTTGATTTGGTGTTGTTGTTGTTGCTGCTGTTGTTATTGTGGTACAAAGTGCCTTCGTGAGACGTCGCCATCCGCTCCAGTCCTGCGCCTCGCGCTCCGCGTCCCTCCAACTCAGCCCGACCGCCCGCAGCTCGGCGTCGCCGGTGCGCGTGCGCGGGCTGGCCCCGTCGCCTGCTCCCGCGCGGCCTCCACGCGAACGCGACCCTAACGGCGTTGTCCTCTGGCCTTCGGAGGGCTGCCCTATTCACGTCCACTTCCGTTCATCCTGCGCATATTCTGACCAAACACTATCAGCAACGAGGATCTATGGAATCGATGCCACCAAATCCCGATCAAGCGAGAAATTGCCTTTACTTAATATTGGAGTTTAATTTTCTGTATACCGTTTTTACTCTGAGCTCACCTGTCACTTGTTACTTCGATAATGGCGGACACGACAGTTGCAAATCTTTGCGAGTACTATTCTTCCTTAATAAAATCCAACTTGATTATGGGGCTTTTATTCAAATAAACTAATAGGTTATGGGCCCAGGACCCATATATTTCAGTCAGATCGACAAAGGATAGAATAAGAAAGTAAAAGCATCGTAGACGGCTACAAAAAAGGTCGCACGTGTTTCCTTTTTAATTTCCGGGGTAGCGGTTTGTTATTTTAACATCAAAATAAAAACAATGACGACGCCGACGATACAAGTACCACAGTAAGAATGGGAAACTTTAAAAATTGACCGATTTTTGCAACCAGTTTTTATTTTTATTAACTATTTTCTCACTTCAGGTGCAAGGGCCGATACCAAATTTCTCTAAAACACCTAAAATCTCTTCGAAAACTGAAAAAACATCTCAAAGACCACGTGGCCCTAAGGCTACTCTGAATCCAAAAGGAGCCAAGAAAATGCTCAAAAGGCCTCAATTTACACGAAAGGAACTCCTGGAAGAATCCAAGCCAGTTGCCTCCACGAAACCTGTGAGGTTCAAAATACCCACTCGAATAGGCCGACTCGGAAATAAAGAAATAGTTAGGCCTAAAACCACACCGTTGCCGCCATTACACGGCTCAAAAAATATACTTCGGGATAGTTGGGATCCAAGTTGGAACTACGATGTCAAGGATTTATGTATTTCCCTTATGACCCAGATAATTTACTCGGCACAGGTAAAAATCTGTGCCTCCTATAAGAAGTGTTTAAGGTCTAGTTGCAGGGAATTAATTTCAACAACAAATAAAAATACGGTGAAAAAAACCTTTCTTGTATGGGGTTTGGGGACAGGTGGTGCTGATGTAAATAGCATCTTTGTTCCGCAGAAGAGGGCTATTCGTGCTGTTTACAAGATGGGTCATATATAGAGACTCGCTTGGATACATTTAAATAAATTTATATTATTTATTATATTGACCGATTTGTTAGACGAATTTCGCGAAAGCATTATTCAGTTGCAGTGAATTTCAGAGTAGCATTTTTAGTAAAAGCTTTATTTATGCTTTCATATTTATTATATGTAACATTTGTTGATCGTATTTTTCTGCGTCTTAACGCAGCAGGGCCCTTAGCCAAGATGCATTACGTTAACTAGCGTTTCTAATCGTTTCGTTTTTAAACCAATCGCGTCACTGGTAGATCACGTCATACGAAGAGTCACGTTGGTGTCTTAAGTAGCAAGTGGTCTAAGTTCGCAACCGCCGTAATTTTCAAAATTCCTCTCTTATTTAATAAGTTGACGGTTGTGCGGGGCTGCTATTTCTGGGCGGTTTGTCCTTCGGGCATCTGAAGCTACGAAGCTACCTAACGAACCTAACCTACCTTCTATGTGATTTGTATAACAAAGCGTGTGTGTTTTGAACAGCAAATCGGGCCTCTTGCAATTAATTTAGTCTTAATGCTACTTAGACCAGCTTCGTTTTTTACGATTAAAAAATGCGACCCTGAAATCCGCTGAAACTAAATAAGGCGTTCGCAAAATATATCCAACATGAAATACTGATTCGCTAAAAATACAACTCTAATTCGCTGCAGCTGAATAATGCGTTCGCGAAATTTAATCTAACAAATCGTTTTAAATGCTTATATTATCCGTATTTTTGGCCGATTTTAATTTTAATTTCACTTTTTGCCATCTCTTTTACGGTATTTTCATATTTTGATTAAGAAATGCGATAAAAAAATTCATGCATTCCCTAATAAGCTTCCAAGTCAGATCTATCAGTAAATAAATTTAAGCGTTACCAGACGTTACGGTAAACGTAAACTAATCTCAAAAGCGTATTACAGTATTGAAGACTAACAGCCGCACTCAGAGACGTCAATTAACTTTTAAGTTACATTAAAGTAGCGCTGTCACTTTCTTTGCTATAGCTATAGAATAAGACGCAGCAACTTTAATTAAACTTAAAAATTAATTGACGTCTCTGAGTGCGGCAGTAAGTACCTACATCAATGATAACAATTTGACGACGCGGTTAGCGTAGTTTGTAGTGACCCTGCCTACGGAGCTAGCGGTCCCGGGTTCGAATCCCGGTATGGGCAAATAATTGTGTGATGAGCGCGAGTATTTGTTCCTGAGTCATGGATTTTTCTATGTAATTTGATGTAGTTCTCTATATAAGTAGTTTATCCTTGAGCGTAAAAAAATTAGACATGACAGTTTCTTACAGGTTCTTCAGTCGCGCGCGACCTGAACCTGCAGTTAACTTAGGCTAAGTCGCTACAATGACGTTTCAAAAGAGTTAATTATCATGTAAACCTACTTGAATAAAGGACATTCTGATTCTGACAACGTCGTCGATTAGTAATAGGGTCCCGTTAGCACCCGTTTTCTCGTAGTCATTCTGACATGTTTTCCTGCAAAACTACGCAGATATTTAATATTATTTTTACAGTTTTATATAATGCTAGAATAAGTAGTGACATTGTTATATTTTCATTTAAAAAATGACTAACTGTTGAGTTTCTTGCGGCGCTTCTTCTCAGCAGTGGTCTCCTCTTGGGAAGCGCTGGTAGATTTTGACGTGTAAAAGTGCCCGTGCGGCCTACTTACTGAATAAATATCTTTTATCTTTTATCTTTACCCTTCGGGTACGGAACCCTAGCAATGAAAGGGTCGTTTTCAATGAAAATGTATAGTTAAAGCTTAATGAAAAGAAAATCACAATCGCGTCCTTTGTGTAACGAAAGTTAGTCATACAAACTATATGGGTAACTTTCGTTAGACAAAGGAATCAATTAAGTTTTGTTTGAATTAAAGCCCTTTAGTACGTATATGTATTTTTTTTTTTGAAAACGACTCAATAATTTACGAGTAATTTATTATTAAACTGGTTTTCAATCTCTTGTAAAAACATACTTTTATGTCGGATTTCACCAAGCACTTAACAGACGATTAGAGTGTTAACAGCTGTCAAAATGTATGAACTAACAGTCGATTAACAATTAACATCGTATGGTGAAATTGGTACTTAGAGTTTTATCACTTCTCACAGGAGGCACAGAAGTCAGAAATACAGGGTGGTGCAAATAGTGACATACAAATTTTTTTAGGATCTTTAGACCGAGTTGTATCCGAAAATACTCCATGTATATTCCGCGATTTTTGATTGTTTTCGAGTTATTAATTTTTTTCTGAAATTTTGAGAATTTTCGACCTGACCGAAAATTCTCAAAAATATGGAAAAAAGTTCATATACATAGAGTATTTTCGGATACAACTCGGTGTGAAGATTCTAAAAAAAAATATTGAACGTCACTATTTGGACCATCCTGTACGAGTATAATAAAATAAGCCTACTAATATATAAATGTGAAAGTTTGGATGGATGGATCTAATCTATTTAATCTAGTTAAGGCTTACTAATTTCGTACCACGGTATACCTGTAGGTATATGCGATATGTACGGGACACGACACCTAAAGTGATTTTGGACGGTAAATATCTTTTTACGATAAAGTTAATAAGTTAATAACAATTTTAACTATGGCTCTATATGGTAATTTAAGTAATATTATATAGAAAATAAATAGTTTTCCATTACATATACTTTACACCCCTATTATCACGCTGCCGTTAAAAATTCAAGTCACCCGGGAACACTCGAAATGAAGCCGATGAGATTTGTTCTCTGAAGCGGTGGCGGCCATTTTGCCGACGTCATATTACTGACTGATATCGCGTTGTTGGTGTTTTGGTGAAAACAGCTGGTTGCGGGAAGAAAACTTTTTAGTAGCTATAGAAAACCCGTGGCCAACCAAGGTCGTCACGGCTTTTGAAGAAGAAATACTTTTATTCGCTACATGAAAGACACACAAAAATAAAAAGGTAAAATTAACAAAATTACGTCTTTGACAGGGTAATTATATAGAAAGAGTGGAAAGAGTAGCAGCAAAATACAGAGGTGATACTCGATACCGCATGGCCTTTCTTATTCTAACACTGAATGAACTGGCGAACGAAATGCACAGAAGACAGAATTTTCTCGAATATCGGTAGGTATGTTTGACGACGCGGTTAGCCTAGTTGGTAGTGACCCTGCCTACGAAGCTAGCGGTCCCGGGTTCCAATCCCGGTATGGACAAATATTTGTGTGATGAGCGCGAGTATTTGTTACTGAGTCATGGATGTATTCTATGTATTTAAGTATGTATTTCTCTATATAAGTATGTTTATCGTTGTCTAGTACCCATAGTACAAGCCTAGAGCTTAGTTTGGGAGTAGGTCAATTTGTGTGAGATTGTCCCCTGAATTTCCTTTTCCCTTAGTTACACGGGTCAATGAATGTCAGTGCTTTAAAAGCGGAGCTAAGAAGTGAAAATTAAGCTGGCTGAAATAAAAACTAACTCGGAGGTTAGTTTGTATACTGTTTTTAAGTATCCTAGTAATATCCTATTAATATTATAAATGCGAAAATTTGTGTGTGTGTTAGTTTGTTACTCTTTCACGCTGCAACGGCTGGACGGATTTGGACGAAATTTAGAATGGAGATAGCTTATACCCTGGACTAACACATAGGCTACTTTTCATCTCGGGAAATGTGATAGTTCCCGCGGGAAACGCGATAAACGACTACTACGTGGATGGAGTCGCGGGCAAAAGCTAGTATATTATGTATATTCAAGGTATTAAAATTTGATTTAAATGTAAACTGTTTTCACGTCTGTAATAACAAACTTTGAAAGCTATACTTCAGGAAGTTACTCTACAGTGGCGCCAACTGTTGAGCACGACGCACTGTATTAAGTATTATTATTTATTTATTATAAACATTTTTTACATTCTTATAGATAAATGTTGTCCCACAAAACCGTATTAACAGTTTGACTGTGGGATCACATTCTCTTAACTTAATACATAACTAAAATTAAAATTTAATTATAATTAATTTACCTACAAATAGCTACGAAATAAGTACTTTTTAAACTTTTTTCTTTCAGGCTCTTGTCTAATAATTACGGGCAAGTTGTTTAGCAAATAAGGCAGGCGTTTATTTAGTGTCCTGTATCCATAGTAAGTTCTTGACGCGGGTATGTTAAATTTGCTCGTCGTTACTGACCTCGTGCCGTGGTCGAGGTTAAAGGTGGACATTCACGGTCAGTTAAACTGATCAGTTAACTGACGTACATCCAGAAGCTGACCTTGAGTTCGTATAATTTCAACTTAAGATTCCACATTCACGGTCAGTTTTTGGATGTACGTCAGTTAACTGATCAGTTTTAACTGACCGTGAATGTCCACCTTAAGTCGCAGCCCTCATTGAGCTACTTGGGCTGCAGACGGCCCTGAATACGAGATATGAGGCTCAATGTAAGTACGTAATTTTTTTTTGTTACAGACTCGTCGTGTGGAGAAATTATCAGAATTACTATTGGTTTTATAATGTTTATAAAGTGATAAATTTCTACGCCGATATGCTTCGCCGGGTAATATTATTTTTATACTAGCTTTTACCTGCGATTCCGTCCGCGTAGAAGTCTTATCCCACGGGAACTATAAAATTTTCCGGGATAAAAAGTATTCTATGTCCTTCCGCATGACTCAAACAATCTCCATACTAAATTTCATCTAAATCGGTTCAGCGGTTTAAGCGTGAAGAGGTAACAGACAGAGTTACTTATTTATAATATTAGTAGGAATAATATGAGGGGACAGTAATATCCAGCGGTATACCTATGTAGAATGCGAGACGTACTACTGGTCCAGAGCCCTTAGCCAAGATGCCCATCGCTAACTAGCGTTTCTATTCGTTTAGTTTTTAAACCAATCGCGTCATTGGGAGATCACGTCATACGGAGAGTCACGTGATCTACCAGTGACGCGATTGGTTTAAAAACGAAACGAATAGAAACGCTAGTTAGCGATGGGCATATTGGCTAAGGGCTCTGTAGGGCTAGACTGAGTTAACGTTAACGTTTACGTTATGTTAGAAAAATGTATGGCGTTGACATTAGCGGAAAATTATTTTTTAACCAAAGACAAATTAAAAGAACGCCTTGGCTGCACGGGATTCTTTCCTGCAGAGAGCAGCGATAAACGATTTCTACGCGGCAAAAGCTATAAGTATGTATATAAAACTGCCCTGCTAAGCTAAAATGCGATATCTCAGACAAAACTGCTGTAACAATTGCTACCTCATTACTAACAGAAGAGGACTGAATCTGCTTTGGCAATTGAATTTGAGATATCGCCTTTTAGCTTAGGACGGCAGAAAAGGATGAGAACAGAGCCTTTAGCCAAGATGCCCATCGCTACCTAGCGTTTCTATTCGTTTCATTATTAAACCAATCGCGTCACTGGTAGATCACGTGACTCTTGGTTTGATTGGTTTAAAAACGAAACGGATAGAAACGCTAGTTAGCGATGGGCATCTTGGCTAAGGGCTCTGACGGGTATGGCCCAGAATACCGTAAACCAGCAGCCATATTATTTGCAGAATATCGACATAACCTACGGCATCGAGTATGTGCTCAGGCTGTACGCTGAAAAATCCGCTGAGAGGGAGGCCATATCTGAAGCGAAGTATGCAAGGAAAAAGGAGAGAGCAGACCTCAAGGCAGGCTTACCAGGAGCGGGATGAATTAAAATTAAAATTCAAAAACATTTATTTCGGACATAATACATAGTTTTTTGCTAGATAATAATACATTAAAAAACTTAAGAGGATTGCGAGGTGACGGCTTTCCATACAAACGGCGATAACGTTTTCCACCCCCTAAATGTTAACCGATTTCGACCATTTTTTGATACGGTGTCAGTCGGAACAAAAACTATGTGCGTACGTTTCGTTTTTTTTTCAATATTTTTAATAATTTTTGATTTATTCTCGTTTTCTTGTACAAAAGTAATTTCCGCCATATTCTCTTTATAACTAATCAATATTTAAAAAAAACGATACGTACGGACATAGTTTTTGTTCCGACTGACCACATATCAAAAATTGGTCGAATTCGGTTAACGTTCAGGGGGTGGAAAACGTTATCGCAGTTTGTATGAAAAGGCTAGATTTTGCAGCCAACTTCACATTTCAGATTTCACAGTCCTCTTAAATGAAAGGATAAAATGCCCATACCTCGGTCATTGAGGTTAACGGTGTTTTTTTAGCTTAAAATAAATAGCTTATAAAAAGTTATACAAAAATGTTTTATTAAGAGGTACACAGTCGATTTGTGATGTTATAATCATGAATTAAGTAAAAATAAATAATACCGAATTCACTTATTTTTAATTGTGGTGACAACCCTATTGCACCTACCCATCACGGCTCGAGTAAGGAAAGGAAAGGAAAACTCGGAAAACACACTTATTTCTGAACGTTGACGTCACCGTAGTGATAGGTAACACGTTAGGGTTGAAACAAGTAGTTTTTGTGTGAATGTTTAACATGCTATAATTTGAAAACGGCTAAATATGTATATTCACATAGTTTATATGGGGAAAATATAGTATTAAGGCTAAACTATCTCCCGTTTTCGGTTCTCTTCCACCCTGTATATATTCAAAGTAAAATAAAATAAATTTTTAGAAGTAACAAAATGGACTTTATTGCATACGAATTAAAGGTACATAATTATAAGTTTATTATAACACTTTAGTGTTAAAGAGAGCCATTACTAATAAAAATGACAACTGTAAATCGTATCCAAGGGAAAGCCGCGCGCGCAATCTAACCCCACCGGCAATTTGTTTGTCGCTCGGATCTCTCTTTCTAACTAGTCCGTACAGATAAAGATGCACTGAGCGACAGGCGACAAAATACAAGATGTGCTAATCGCTCAGCCAAGATGCCCATCGCTAACTAGCGTTTCTATTCGTTTAGTTTCTAAACCAATCGCGTCACTGGTAGATCACGTGACTCTCCGTATGACGTGATCTACCAATCGCGTCACTGGTAGATCACGTGATCCGAAGAGTCCGTGGTATAATGGTATGCATCGTGGCTAAGGGCCTTGGTGTAAGGGGTGTTTTTACTCAGATGACCCAGTGGGCCGTTTGCCTCCTCTAGCATAAAAATCCGACCAGGAGCAAGTCGGGCTCTCGTACAATAAGGGTTTAAATTTCTTTCGTGAAAATACGAGGAAAACGAATTTTCTCAGATATCAGACCTAGCTAGATCGAATTTTCACCCTCGTAAACCCCCACCCCCAATACTTATCCGGCTCCTGTCTCATTGTCGGTGAAGCGTTAATGATGCAACATTTTCTTCTTTTCTCTCTTCGCTCCATGTTTTTCCACATATTTTCCCTTTAAAAGACATCACTAGATAATGTTTTATTTAATAACAATGAACAGAGACGCTCTAGTTCTTAATCTACTCTCTAACCCAAATTAAAAACTTCTATAAACCCCAGTCTTGGTCTCCTGCCCTTCTGCCTCTTCCTCGACCCTCAGCAGTACGTCCAAGACCTCCCTTTTGACCTTGTTCTGGTAGTTCTTCGGAAGCCTCTTAGCGCTCTGACAGACGCTTGCAAAGAACAGCTCCAGAGAGTCCTGCTCGCCGTACCCAGCATCCCAGGACTCCGACTCCTGGTCTGACTGTACGTCCTTTTCCGTCATGTCGATTTTAATTACTTTGGAGCGCTTCTGGGTTCTGGAGAAGAAGTGGTTTATTAGATTGTAATGTGCCGGCGATGCAGCTCGGGCAAAGTACGAAGGTACCCAACTTTGCCTTAATCTTAGGGGCCATTCAAGTATTACCTACGTAAGCACCGAAGGAGGGGGAGAAATCTTCACTTAAATTATTTTTGATGAGATAGCGGGGGGAATCAGAACGTCAGCAATATGTATTTATTTACTTTTGTAATAACAATTGGTTCCAACGGAAGACCAGCGCTGACGTATTAGCTGATGAATAACAGTAAAGAAACTTCGATTTTGTAAAATTTATACCAATGCTTATGTAAGCATAGCAGGGGAGGGGGGAGAGCTTTGCTTACTTTCACTAAGAAGAGGGAGGTATGGGTTAAAAATAACCAAAATTCTGCATACGTAATACTTGAACGGCCGTTAATCATCGCCCAGGAGTAATGCAGGCTCAGAGCCCATAACTCTTAAATGGCTTAACAGATTTTCAAGCTAAAGCTTTTTTAGCTAAAGCACTCGCGATTAAGTCACCTTTCTAACAAAAAAAAACTAAATCGAAATTGGTCTATCCGTTTGGGAGCTAGTATGTCTTAGATACGCAGATACACACGTTATACATATGCTTTGGGGGTTAAAAAGGTATGAAAGGTATGAAAGGTATAAAAGGTATGAAAGGTAGAACGTACCGTCTCATGGTCATGTAAGGTAGAACGAATGCCATGCGATTCTGGAATCTCCATTTCTTGCACGGCGTTCCAGCTTTGGTAGTAACTCCTTGCTTGCATTTCTTGAGCGATTGGCGGAGCGAGTCGCGAAGGATTTTCCACTCTCGCTTTAGGATCTCACCTATAAATATTCGTTTATAAATCGTTACCATTGAGAAATTAAAATGGCAAAAATAGTGAGCCTTTGCCAGTTTTCCAAAATCCCAGAATGCTGCCACCGGCAATATTGCGCGTACCACAGGCAATTTACTGGCAATATTGCCGACGCCTATTTTTGCCGGCAAAGTTGGCAATGTTCTCAGTCTGGGCATTACTGCTGGCAACGGCACATCATTGTTCAAAACCCCACGAGTGGAGCAAAAGTCGAACGCAAAAAGAAAAAGAAAGAAAAGAAAAGGAAAGGAAAGAAGAGAAAGTCATGCGAAAGAGTGACGAGTGAGAAATCAAAAGGCCACTTTCTTTATCTCTTTATTTTAAAATGTTTTCAATGTTGTAATTGGCCGATTAAGAGCCAAAGTTTGTATGGATCGTTGGATATTTGTGTGTCAATCAAACCTTGTCCTCGGTAGATACAAATAATACATATTATGGAATAACCTCGCCCGTGAAAAACCTTACTTCGTATCGACCGACAACAGCTGACCAATACTCCAACCAAACTGCAACCTTAACGGATTGAAATAAAATACAAAATTTCACTAACTGTTCTCTCCGAGCCGTTCGGATATTTCCGCCCAACATCGGTCTCTTACGTCGATGTCGCGGTGGTTTTCATGTCTCGTGTCATAAAGTACGGGGTACTTTTTGACTTCGTCGATTAGTTTCTCTCTGTAGACTTTTGACATATCTAGTAAGGAACAAAATGACATCAAATTAACGTTTTATTTTAATATTGAGCCTTTGTTAAACTTGGTTAAACCATGATAACATAACCTAACCTCTCAAGCTCTAACCCGACTGGCCCCTACCCTACCCTATGACGCACCTTTACAATTTTTATATAGCTTATAGGGAGCGTCCCCACTGTGAGCATTCGCGTGTATTGAGCATTCGTCGTTGAATATTCGAGTGGTGTGAACGTTGAGCCGAGCGTAAAGCTTACAGATTATTGAAATTATTGCTCGTTTGCTCTCAGTGAGGACGCTGCGACCCCCGCTCGTGTTTGACGAATCATATGACAACCCATTTATTAAAATCGTTCCAATAGTTTAGGATCTAGAGTGGGACATCGGTTTTTCCGTCACATTCATACAAACATTCATACCACATGCTTACATAAATACATATATACAGGATGTCCCATGACCGACTGAACCAACCATTTCTTAAAACCATATCTTGAAAACCATGCGACTTTTACCAAGGTCATGTTAGGCTGGTTCGGTGCGTCTTAGGCTGGTCTACCTCCGGTAACACTGTGATACTCTTAATAGACGACAGGATTTGGTCCGGGCCGGACAACGGATTTGGTTCGCTCCGAACTAGATCCGGCCGTCTGTAGAGCAGTCTTCGGACCATATCGACCGATATGCGGCCCGCGACAGTGCTGTTTGTCCGATCCTTAAGCTAAGAACACTCTCGATTAAGCCACCTTTCTAAAAAAAACTAAATCAAAATCGGTCCATCCGTTTAGGAGCTACGATGCCACAGATACACAAACACACACGTTAAACTTATAACAAACACCCCCTCTTCTTGCGTCGTAAAAAAAGTTTTACGTGGTGACCGGTGGGGTTAAGTGGCAACCACCACAAGCACCAAAAAGTGGATCATGTTGTCATTATCATTCAGACAGCATTTATTTACCCGACTGAACGAAGCCAAAAGGGTAATGATTTTAACAGTCTACGTACAGGTATATATATGTTACCAAAAAAACAGATGTTCCACACTAGCCCCTAAACTATTGGACCGATTTTTATAAATGGGGTGGCGTAACTAACAAATTCAAGAAAGGGCAAAATTCACCTTACAAAGTAAGTCGGTAAGGTGAATTTTACAACCTATTAAATTTGTTAGTTACGCGGCAGTTTCACCGACGTTATACAAAAATTATAAGGGTGTGTCATAGGCACTAATCGCCAATCGGGTTTAGTTTTTGAGGTTAGTTTAGGTAAGGTGGACATTCACGGTCAGTTAAACTGATCAGTTGAACTGACGTGCATCCAAAAACTGACCGTGAATGTGAAATCTTAAGTTGAAATTATACGAACTCAAGGTCAGCTTCTGAGGGCCTAGTGTAAGTTTTGCAACGTTTTTAACGTCTCGATCGCGTTTGCGTAAAAGTGTCACTTTGTATGGAACTGTCAAATGTTTCGAATACGTGCCGCAAGGGGCGCTGGCACACTTCCATACTAATTGAGACTTAACTGATCAGTTTAACTGACCGTGAACCGTCCACCTTTAGGTTATTCAAAACCATTCTTTGCTTACCTAGGGCCGCTATTAGACTATCATACCTAGAACATATTTCTATGATAGTCTAGATCATAGATGTACGAGTCATTTTTATACGAAAAAAATATGACGGTATTATCTACATTATGATCCAAATAAGAGTATGATCATATAATGTAGATATTATACCTACATAAATGAAGGTAGATATTATACGTCTATGATCATATTTCTATGATAGTTTTTTTATGAAGGGACCTTTTTAGCCTCTGACGGCTTTGACAACTTCACTAGAGGGAGCTATTATGATATACTATAGCGGCCTACCTATTAGTTGCGAGAATCCTATACCTAGCGGCTAGCGATAATCTTATAAACGAATCTAAATTGAAATATTGGTTCACAATTAATTCTTCATCCACACAAGCACACAATTAAACTTCGCGGATTGAACTTTTAACGTGAAATAATCGTGTGAATAAGCCACGTCAGCAACGAACGACCAAGACCAAGTTCAAATACACAACACGTAGCTTATACGCACTGTTAGTAAGTAAGGGTAGTCGATCAAATACTTTTATTCTTACTTGTTTTTTCTCCAAAATAATTTCCAAGGGTGTCGTTTAAAGCAGCGACATGCCGCGAGCGAGTCGGGAGCGATACTGAGCGATGGCGAGCGAGGCGACGTTGCCACGTCGCATCGCGAGCAGTGTGCCGTGGCTTACGGAGAAGTAAGAGTAGCGAGTGCACAGACAGGGCAATTGGTGAAGCATGTTCGATGGAGTTTGTGCGAAGATAAATAAATACGACTTATCACCTGTTTCACAATCGTCAAGTAATGCATATCTGTCAGATAAATTGAACCCTTTCCCTTTCTTACTCTTGAAAATAGAGGAGAGGGCTATCTTTATTTGAAAGATGAATTTACTTGAGGCCCGTAATCTACTTCCTTATGATACATAACGAAGACGGCCGGATGGACAACGCGGTTAGCTTAGTTGGTAGTGACCCTGCCTACGAAGCTAGCGGTCCCGGGTTCGAATCCTGGTATGGGCAAATATTTGTGTGCTGAGCGTGAATGCAGCGAATTTAAAAGGCAAACCAAATCAAGTCTACTTGATTAGTTCGCTAATACTTGTGGTATTTGTAGTAACTGACGGAACCCTACACTGAGCATGGTCCGACATGTTCTTGCCCAATTTTTTCCTTCAATGCAGTTGCGCAGAAAACATGCAACCGTGCTTCAAGCCGTTTCAGTGTTCGTTTAGTTAAATATAATGACTCAGTAAGTGGATCATTTGTTACCATGCATTATTACAAATATTACGTAAATACTAAGCATCTTTTTTCGATTCCGATAGTCAATAATTATCTGTGGTAATTATATAGCTGACTGGAAATAATTTTACTCAAATAACCGCAGAAAATGGATAATGTAAACGGAAACAATTTTTTTTTTATGTTGGGGCGAGTTTACCTGCACAAAATTTGAAAATGACCCAAGTATCTAATTAAGTTTAATAAGAGAGGTGTAATAAAATGTCCTCTCTAATGAAAGTCTAATGACTTTTCTAAAAAACTCGACGCTCTATGTGCGTAGGCAGAAGCGACTGCACAAATGATCCGTCGCGTCTGGAGATTATTCCGCGCGGCGTTGCGAGCTAGCGAGCCCGCGCGCCGCTGCCAGCTCGCCTCGCTGTGAATATCGACAATCACGCTCCCACCAGCTGACAACGACGACACTTGATAAATAAACAAGATGGCGGATCGAGTTGAGTACGCCGGTCAACACATTTTAATGGACTTCGAATACAAATTGATCTTAGTTTTAAATTTGGATTATTTGGGTATTTACCCACTAGCATTTCTAGTAAATCGAGTTAAAAGGCTACTCGTAGGTACTTACTGCATTATGATACTAATACTTAGCTCATTTTCAACCTTATCAACTTAGCTTATCAATATATACCTACCTAGGTACCTAAAAATCTCTCTAAAATTAAATTAAACGTGAGAATAATTATAGGTAGATATGTAACAAAGATATTTATCTCGACTTATCAAAATGAAAAAATAGTTAGGAATACTATGGACAATTTCACGCAAATCGACGTTCCCAAACTAAGCTCAAGGCTTGTACCTGCTACGGGGCAAGATAACGGTACGGTACGGTACGTTTAGGTAACGGTACAGTAGAACCACAAATATAAATTATATGGAAAATATTTTTCGACATAGAAAAAAGTGATATACCTATCACTTTTAACTTACACTTACCACTTGCTACTTGTTACTTATCACTTGTTACTTAGTAGGTAACTTAGGACGCTATTATTATTTGCTTCGTTTAGTGCGGTATACTTAAACTTAACTTATATTTGTGGTTCTTCTATCATCATCATCATTATCAGCCGCAAGACGTCCACTGCTGGATAAAGGCCTTCCCCAAGGTTTTCCACAACGATCGGTCCTCTGCTGCTGTCATCCAGCGGTTTCCCGCGACCTTTATCAGATTGTCGGTCCACCTTGTGGAAGGCCTGCCGACATTTCGTCTCCCGGTTCGCGGTCGCCACTCTAGAACTTTTCAGCTCCAACGGCCATCGGTTCTACGAGCAATGTGCCCCGCCCACTGCCACTTAAGGTTTGCTATTCGGTGAGCTATATCAGTGACTTTTGTTCTCCTGCGGATCTCCTCATTCCTGATTCGCTCTCGCAAGGAGACACCCAGCATAGCTCTTTCCATCGCCCTTTGAGTGACCTTAAGCCTTCTTATGAGGCCCAGGTTCTTCTATAAACATACTTAAATAGAGAAATAAATAAAAAAAAATAAAAAAATGAGGGACAATCTCACACAAATTGATCTAGTCCCAAACTAAGCTCTAGGCTTATACTATGGGTACCAGGCAACGATATACATACTTATATAGAGAAATACATACTTAAATACATAGAAAATATCCGAGGCTTAGTAATAATAATCGCGCTCATCACACGAATATTTGCCCTAACAGGGGATCGAACCCAGGACCGCTAGCTTCGTAGGCAGGGCGGGAGCCCTGCTGGTGGTGACCAACAAGGCTCACCACGTCGTCAAATCATGTCATAATGTAATACAAATGCATGTGATCGATAACCCAAACTGACAGGAACATAGCTAGAGTGGAACATCCGATATTCGGTCACATACATACAAGGGGTGTTTAATAAGTTTTGAGAATTGGTATGAACCATGCTCATACCTAATGATATTCTTTTAACTATGTATAGGCACTCTTTGGACTATAGGTACCATGGCAATGATCAACCTTAAATTAGAGAAAGAAAAATTATACATTTTTAATTTGTTTTTCTGTGATAGCTAAACAAAAAACATCTGTATGAATATGAACAATTTTACTACTCCAGTAAAATTTTACGTACACTAGTGCAAAAGAAATAATTTATAATAGCTGATTTTTCTTGTGTATCGGATATATTATAATTCTAGTAGGCAATTAGGTAGAAACATAATCCAACTAAATATGAGTCAATAAGTTATTTAAAAATAATTATTAAATTTTAAAAAATACTGAAATTGTTAAAAATTATAAACAGTTTTTTTTTCATATCGCTTACTTAATATTTGATCTATAATATTCAAGATGAATCACACAAAAAATTATTAAGAATGTTTCGTTTATATTCAATTAGTTAGAATACTGTTTTCATTATATCATTTTTATCAAAGCACTACTTATTACTAACTTTTTCTATCGTTTAAGGGTATATATAACCGGAGCTATGTATTTTGCTGATTTAGTGGCTTCCCGTGTTAATATTTTGTTTGATTTCACCTTCTACTCATTATCTATAGACAAAAATATTATTATGCTTAGACACAAAAATTACAATTACGAATTTTAATTAAAAAAGAAGGCATTTATTTGGCAGTATACTTATATACCTACTTCCGGGTGGAAAGTTTGTAGGATTCATGAATATAGTGTCTTAGAATATCTTATAAAAATGAAGTAAAAAAAATCAGGCTATTACAAATTAATGTTTTAAAAACCATAAAATTACTGGATTAAAGACGGCAAAAATAAGAGAGTTTTAAATTATTTGGAGCGTTGTGGAGAAAGTACCGATGCACTAATAAAAAACCGGTCAAGTGCGAGTCGGACTCGCGCACCGAGGGTTCCGCATAAACTTGAAGGCATGTAAACAGTTCGTAAATCACGGGAATACAATATAAACAAACCCAGTATAAACTGACACGCAATAAGTATGCACTTTCATACTTAGTGGGTGTCAGTTTATACTGGACTTTTTTTTTATGGGATGTAACTACAAATTAACGGTTTTCGGATTTTTTCCTTTACTTGTGCTATAAGACAATGCTTCTTGCCAAATTCGTGATTCTAACTCAACGGGAAGTACCCTATAGGTTTTGATTCCCTTGAGATTCCCTTCAATATGCGACATAAACGGCCATATCTTTTGATTGCGTTGACATAGATGTTTGATTTTTTCACTGATCCAAGGGATTGCAGACTTAAGTATTTGATATTAATTTCAACTTGATACCTCCACGCGTCCCTGAGAAAAAGGGTCTTGACAGACACACAGACAGACGGACAACAAAGTGATCCTATAAGGGTTCCGTTTTTTTCTTTGAGGTACGGAACCCTAAAAAGCAAGAATTGTGCTTCAGAGCCTTCTAATTTAGTAGGGTGCTGCTATCCAACCAAAGTTCTGAACTAATAACCGCTCCCAATGTTATTTAGCCCTAACGACTACTACTACTCATACACTAATGTTCAAAAACAACTACAAAAAAATCACGAGCTGATGATGACTCAGAGAAGATACGAGTACGAAATTTGACCTGTAAAAGTAAAATTATTTTTATAGGGTTTAAATAAAACAATTAAATGACGTTAATGAAAGTTTGTAAATATAGTAAATTTGACGACGCAGTTAGCCTAGTTGGTAGTGACCATGCCTATGAAGCTAGCGGTCCTGGGTTCGAATCCCGGTATGGACAAATATTTGTGTGATGAGCGCGAGTATTTGTTCCTGAGTCATGGATGTTTTCTATATATTTAAGTATGTATTTCTCTATATAAGTATGTTTATCGTTGTCTAGTACCCATAGTACAAGCCTAGAGCTTAGTTTGGGACTAGGTCAATTTGTGTGAGATATTTATTTATTTATTGATATTTATTTATTTATTTATTATTTATAGAATGTGTGCATATTCCCATCAAAATATAACCATTTACATATCACCCATATTTAATAATGCTAGACTAAGTAGTATCATTGTAATATTTTTATTTAAAAAATGACTAACTGTTGAGTTTCTTGCGGCGCTTCTTCTCAGCAGTGGTCTCCTCTTGGGAAGTGCTGGTAGATTTTGACGTGTAAAAGTGCCCGTGCGGCCTACTTATTGAATAATTATATTTTATCCTTTTTTATCTTTTAATACCGATTATCAAAACTTATTGAACGCCCCTCTCACAATTAACCACTTTACTCTTCTTTTTGCATCGCGCCGCGCAGTCGGCAAAAAATTGGATGTTCCACTCAAGCGCCTAAACTACTGAATTGATTTTAATAAATAGGGGATTTTAATAAGCTCACAAACTAATAAGGGTGAAACTACATGTGATTTTCGTACGGATTTTTTTTAAATTTTGAATTCACAATAATTATAATTCAAAAGTTTCAAACTAAAACACGACTGGTGGCTAGTATGACGCGCCCTTATAATTTGTATATAGCGTATGGCACTCGCACGGTTTTGACAAATCATATGACACCCCATATATCAAAATCGGTCTAATAGTACATAGGAGCTAAGGTCGCCGTCAATAGAACTTCGAAAAGATGTAAACAAATTAGTACTGTTTGACACATAACCTCAAATATACACCAAGCGTGTTTTTATTCAAAATAACGTATATTGAATAGTTATTTCATTTTAAACTTAATATGAAAATAATGATCTAGTGTATAAATCATTGCAAAGACCTCACTTGATCTTTAAAAGTACGTGATTATTGAGTAATCATGGTGAATTGGTTCGTTTGGGTGTGTTTACATCGTTCACAAGTTTTATTGACGGCGACTTTAGAGTGAACATCCGATTTATGGTCACATATTAAGTACAGTCGAGTTCATAAATATGTTACACGGTTATTACCTTGTCACTTTAATCGCTGTCACAATTCATATATGGCAGTTTAAACATGACATTAAAGAGATGAGGTACTGAAATGTACCCATATTTATGAACTCAACAGTACATACATACTTATGTGACATTCTCAATATAACGGGACCTTATGAAGGAAGGCAGTTAAGCTCTTCTTATTTTTGTAACTATACGAATACTGTGGTAACAGTTCTAAAAACGGCGTAATCGCCTGCCTCCATAAGGTCCCTTTATATTGAGAACGTCACATATACCTACATAGACTGTTCAAATGTTTAAGTACCTACCCTTCTTTTGCGCTTGCGCAGTCGGGTAAAAATAACAAGGGTGTGTCATACTGGTCGCCGCCAGTCGGGATTAATTAATTATTTATACCATATTATTAATTTACAGTACTTTGCATATTAATTATTAATTTACAGTACCTATGTACCTGAGCATTTCTAAAAAAGTTTGTAGGTACATTTCATTCAACTCTCCGATTAAAAAAAAAAATTGGTAGGTGGGTTGGAGAAATGAAACTACCTAAGCAGTTTCAAAATAATTTCCCAAAATGTCCCATAAAAAATGCACAATTTTTTCCTATTTTGTCACCAAAGCTCATACATTGTTGGTAACGAAATACCTATAGGAAGTTTCTATACATTTTTTTGAACATTTTGGGAATTTATGTTAAAATTGCATAGTTTCATGCAAGCAATCTATCTACGATTTTTTTTAAATTTTAAATCCTTAAATTTGTACATACTTTTTTAGAAATGCTCACCTACTTTTTTAAGCCCCGTTTCAAGGAAGACTTGTCATAATATCGAACATTGTCGTTTTGGAACCGTTTCAGTGACAGCCTTCCTGAATTCCATACAAAATAAACTCAATCTGGAGTTCTCGGTTTTGTTAAAATACATTTTGTATTAAATTACATAGCAGCAAGGTTTGAAGGACACGGTGAGGCGGTGATGTAATCCGCAGCGATCTCGCTCTATTACTAAAGATTCTCCTAAGGGGGAAAGAGATAAGAAATAATTTGTTATCGTAACCACGTTCGGATACACGATTAAGCACTGTTCAGTTACGTTTTGTTTTGAATAAGTAGTTAAAAAAAAATTATAAATATTATTCTCTTAGCTGGTCACACTTTATACTTATTTTTTTATACTTATTTATGGATTTACCCTGGAATCACCGACACTCATTTCATAGAATGTTTTACTTCGCCGAATTTTCATTTCATCGACAGGCATTTCCACGTGCAGGAGTTATACTGGGTGTTTTATTATTCGTCGAAAAAATTTGGGGGGTTAAATCAGTAAGTCATACTGATCAACTTTTACTATTAAATTTTTTCGACGAATAAAAAAACACACAGTATACATTTTTGGGGGATTCTTCGATCGTTTCAACCGTCGTCATTCCCGTGGCCGCATTAACGTCGAAATTCCTGTAGCTTCGGATGCTATTTTCGGTTATCTTGTAGAGTGCCCTGACTTCTATTAAATTTAACTGAAAATGCTTCCAAAGCTACAGGAATTTCGACATTAATGCGGCCACGGGAATGACGCTTTTGAAACGCTCGAAGAGTTGCCCTTGGCGGTCACTTGGTTCGACGAAATGAGTGTCTGCAAAATAAGAGGAAGGATTTTGATTTGTGACCATTCGGAAGAATCAAATAGGCGTTGTTCGTAACTAGAATTTTAAAAGAAATGGCCGTGACGGTTCCAATACCAAATTACCCAAAAACTTACACCTACTTAAATATAGAAACAAATAAAATTTGTTTAAATGTACCTCCATTTAGGGCCTGTTTCGCTTTTTTGCTTTTTTGATATATTTTGTTTATACAAACAAACATACATATACATACCTATATATTTATTATTCATAAACATACTTATATTATGACTACAAGTATTTCCGAACACACTCGTCGTTCCATCTCTGTCCTTACCGTAGGATAGGGCATAGCACAATTTAGTATCTCTCTCGCGCAGCGACGATCGGTAGACAGCGCGTCGCCTGCGCACAATCCGTGACGACATAAAAATGAATTCGCATTAAAGTTTATTTTCTTCACGATTTGTTCTTTTATTTGTTGTTTTGTTATTTTTTTCATGACAAAAGCGTTTTTGTATGTATAATAATCCCGTATACGTGACTGGTGTTGTTAAGGCAGTAGGTAGTTTATACTAAGTATACCTATATACCTAGTAGGTATAGCAAATTGCCCACGACTCCGTTCGCGCAGAATCATTTATTTCTTCGGGAACAGTCCAATTTTCCGGGACAAAAAATAAAATACTTGAATAAGAAAAGAGTAGCATCGAGTAGATAGTAAGTACAGAAAAAAAGATTACAGAAACTACGATAACTAACTATATTAATGATCTTTTAGTCCGTTGTTTGTATTATGGTCTACCTCCGGTTTTAAGGTGATGACTTATGGGATACCCTATACGTATATGGTATCTCTTGGGCTGGCCACGACTTTGCGCGACTAGCGGCGGTGCGAGCGATTTCGAATACATTGCGTGTAATGCTTAGGCTGCCTTTCCATAGAAGCGGAGACGAGCGGTGCGGAGAGGAGCTGTGTAGGAATCGACCAAACACATTGGTTGCAATCCACATCTCGTCTCCGCTCCGCTTCAATGGAAACAGTCAAGCGGAGACGAGATGTGGATTACAACCAATGTGATTGGTCGATTCCTACACAGCTCCTCTCCACACCGCTCGTCTCCGCTTCTATGGAAAGACAGTCTTAACACAGTTAACTGTTGTGTGGATGGAGAGCGTCTCGACCGTGCAATGAAGAATTCGCTCGCCGCGGCCGCCGCCGCTCAATGTCGTGACTTGAAAGTAACAGCCTTTTTTTTAAATGAGAGGTAGGCAACCGAGCATGCGGGTTACCTGATGGGAAGTAATCACCACCGCCCATGAACACCGGCAACTCAAGAAGTTGTCGGTCTGTTGCCTGCCTTCTATGGAAATAAAAGCATACAACGCTATCAGTATGGGCACAGAATAAATATAGCTAAAGTAAAGAAACTACGAACAAACGTTCGAAACGTCGCACTCACACAGACGCACGTCTCAACGATACCTCTAAGTGAACATGGCAGAGCTGTAAGTTGGCGGGGTGGTGGCGGGTGTCACGTCGAGACGAATGGTTGAGCGTGCGTCTGTGTGGGTGCAACGTTTTGAACCTTTGTTCATAGTTTCTTTACTGCTTTAGCTATATTTATTCTGTGGTATGGGTAACAATAAATATGGAAGTACATACCTAAGAAGGGTTTAAATAAATTGGAATTGATGAAAAGAATCCGAGACAAAATCGTCGATTGATTATGTTTTGTCTTTGTAAAAATTTATAAGGACAACAATAAAAAGTTTTCAGTCTGCAAGACTTTGTTCTCTTGAAGCGCCGTCGCCCACTTCATATTTATTTTTCATTTTCATTTTTCATCTTGACGTTTCTACTGTTAATTCTTGACAAATCAGCGTCAATGTATCAGATATCTTTTATCAATATAGTGGTACGCATGTATTGGCCTATACCCAGCAGTCAGTGTTTCGGCAGACATGATGATGATGATGATGATGATGATGATGATGATGATGATGATGATGATGATAATGCTGATGATAATGATGATGATGATATTGGTTAGGGTGATTAATAAGAGATTATTTAAAGTGAAATAATATTTATTATATTATTACTTAGGAGAGTCGTGTTCTCAACTAGACTGTGCGATCGATACGGGGTGTCCCGGAGAACTAAATATAAGCAAACATACTGGCTTAGATGAAACCCTTATGAAAAACAAGGAACACTTGAGACTGTAAATTATTATCCATACGAGAGAAAGAGAACGTCTAGCTAACTACTAGATTGAGTAGGACAGGTTTATTTTTGTGAATTCCAACACGCCACCTCAAAAATAAATCCTCTTTCTTTAAATCATATATCAAAATATGAATATCCAATTGTAATCTATTTACAATAACAAAATCACACGCTCTCCTTTATCTGGGGTACAATTATCATCATGGTCCAACATTTGTTGCGCAGGATTAGGGAAAACCCAGAAAAACCTAATCAAACCATTTAATCTAAAAACTTATATATTTCACTATATATATTCACATTATCTTATCAATTATTCTATGTAATTTAACTTTACATATTTGTAGACCTTATCACTTCTAGTTTTTCCCTTAATGCAGAAAAACGTACAGTGGGCAATGGTTTAGTCAGAATGTCAGCCAACTGATTACCTGTGGGAACATAAATCATTTTAATTATATTTCTCTCCACCTGTTCTCTAGTAAAATGATACTTAATGTCAATGTGTTTCGATCTTTTGTGACTAGTTGGATTGTTTGCAATGCTTATACAACCATTATTATCCTCATAAATTGGTATTGGACTGGTTGTTTCAATGTAAATACAGGTCACTAAGGATTTTAACCAAAGAGCTTCTCTGACAGTTTCGAACAAAGCCATGTATTCAGCTTCCGTTGATGAAGCTGCTACCGTCTGTTGTCTTTTTGTTTGCCAGCATAATGTACATTGTTCAAACAATTTAAATAAATAACCGGTCGTACTTTTTCTTTCCAATTCATCACTACCCCAATCAGAATCAACAAACCCACACAAAAAATCAACACAGTTATTTCGAGTGTAAGTCAACTTGAAATCCATAGACCCTTTTAAGTAACGTAACAATCTTTTCAAGTGTGACCATAGTTTATGATTGTTTTTGTTCGTAAATCTACTCAACAAGTTAACAGCAAAACTTATGTCAGGTCGAGTGCAAACCATAATATACATCAAACAACCGATAAGATTTCTACAAGGGGCTTTAGTTGTTTCACACGAATTTAACTCGCTGTAATCTATTTTACTTTCCAATATGTAAATACATCGATCAGCTGATGAGTATTGAAAACCCTTTTCCAACAAAGCTTGTTCAAACATTTGAAACCAGCAACGTGCAGACTGTTTCAAACCATATAACGACTTATTGAATTTACAGACCTAATTATCTGCACATGGGATTCCCTCAGGAAGTTTCATATATACTTCTTCCTTTAATTTCCCATTTAAAAATGCCGTTTTAACCTCCATGTGATGAACAAGCAAATTAAATTGATTCGCAAACGCTAATATTAATCGAAAACTCGCAACTGCGTTTCATTATAGTCAATTAAATATTCTTGACTAAAACCACCAGCTACTAAACGTGCTTTATATTTAAGGGGTGTTCCAAACTCATCATTTTTAACTGTATATACCCATTTACAATCGACAATATTTCTGTTTACGGGTTTTTGCACAAGTGTCCAGGTTTCATTTTCAATGAGCGAATTTATTTCCTCTTTAATCGCATTTTCCATAAATGCTTATCATTTTCCTGGATTCAATCTCTGTATAACATGTCGGTATTTTGCAAATTAAAGACTTTGCACACAATAAATAGTTAACAGAAATATCATCATCATTTTCATTATAAGATACCGTTGGCAAGTTTTTTTAATCCTATCACTCCTTCTCATATCATTCTCACTAACCAATTCATTTTGAGATTTTGACATTTTATTTTGAAATGAACCACAGTGATTGTGATCATCTGTTTCACATACAGATTTATCAGGTGGTATACCTGATGGTGCAGAACCTCTGCCAGTTTGATTCCAAACATCTGATTTAACCATATCAGATTTTATGCACAACTTGTGCCCATCTGTTTCACATACAGATTTATCAGGTGGTGTTCCTGATGATGCAGAACCTCTGCCAGTTTGTTTCCAAACATCTGATTTAACCATATCAGATTTTATGCACAACTTGTGCCCATCTGTTTCACATACAGATTTATCAGGTGGTGTTCCTGATGATGCAGAACCTCTGCCAGTTTGTTTCCAAACATCTGATTTTATCATACCAGATTTTATGCACAACTTCTTAAAAGAGTGCCCGTCAGATTCACGGCAATTATCCGAAATAATTCCGTCAGGCTTCAACGGCCTACTAGATAAGAAATGTATCTCATCAATCACATCTCTGACTTTTACAAACTTTTCATCTATTTGCACACAATACTGTTTCATTTCATTTGATAAATTTAATATTAACCACCAATTGTCACAATATAAATTAACCAATCTCAAATTAAAATGAGCTTCAGACTTTCCAACATAATCTCGAAACGCAGCAAAAACGTCAGATTTATGGGCTATTAAGTATGTCACGCTGTAGTGGGCATATTCGTCCACAAAAATAACAACGTAGTTTTTTTGCTGTCAAGTATTGAAGGAGTGATTGGACCACAAACATCTGTATGCACATTGAATAGAGGTCGTTTTATAACTTTAGGTTTTAGTTATTTTAAATGGCAAACATGCTTGTTTTCCATTTATACAAGCTTCACATATATTTTCATTAAATGTAACATTATTCAATTGTTCGATATCAGAAAACATTTGTTTGCTTTTTATCTATGCAAACTTAGATTTACCAATGAGACTAAGTCTCTGATGCCATAATTCGTAAGTATTTTTACCGACTCTATTCGATGAGCTATCAGCATTAAAAGCGCATTTGTCAAGCAAAAAAATTTATAGCAATTAAATTGTTCAAAGACTCACCCTTTGTAACCACCTTACCCTTGTTGAAGATTTCAACTTTACCATCGTGGCCAAAGACAATGGTCATTCCAGCTTGCTGCATTTTCTTGACCGAAAGCAAGTTATAAGGAATTTCTGGACAGAAGAGTACATCTCGCAGCATTCCCTTTATTCCAAAATTACTGATAACATCAAGATTGCCTTTCATTGTTGCTTGAATGTATGTTCCATTTTTCGCAACTGAAATATTTACTGGCGTTTGTAACAACTCAAAATCATGTGCTAAGTCCTCTCTATTTATTAAATGGTCAGAGGCTCCAGAATCTAAAATAAATGCAATGTTGTTATTTTGGCCATCTGTACAAATATGATCTCCAGCCATAAAAGCAAATCCCGAGATATTAGGATTGTCGGATTCTGTGATGTTTACAGTTTGAACTGTTCTATTGTTTTTGTCCCATTTTTGTTGGTAGTTTTTGCCTGACATCGAGGATTTGTTATAAAAACAATTCATTATTAAGTGACCCTTTCTTCCACAACAATAACAAGTAGTGTGTTTAAATTTATGATCTTTTTGTATGTAAGGGTTTTTATAAACTCTTGTTGAGTTTTTATTTGTGTACAAATTTCTGTGTTTGACTCTATCATGACGAATGGTTTGAGCTTGAAGTATTTTCAAACTTGTGTCGCGTCTTGCATTTATTACTTTTATTTCATGATCCAAAAGCCGTGTTTTAACAAAGCCTAATGTTAAATTATCTTCCGCCAAAGTTTCAATAGCTGTTACGACACCATCGTACTCGTTAGGGAGTGTCATGAATAAATGCGTAATTTTATCGGCTTCTTCTAATTTTGCTCCAGCACAGACGAATTAATGATTGAATTAATGGCTTAATTCAATCATTAATTCGTCAAACGACTGAAAATGTTTCAGTAGTGTCATCTCAGGTTCTAGTTTAAAATTGAGCAATCGCTTTCGCAATGCTAACTGTGTCGCAATACTTTTTCTTTGATAAATATTATCCAATCTATCAAAAATATCTTTCGCACTATCGATTTCTTGAACAAGTCCCAGCAAAGAGTCTGACAAATATTCGATTAGCGTATTTTTCGCAATTCGCTCCTTTTTGAGCCAAAATCTGTCCGGTGTCTCTGGCACTTTACCGTCAATCACAATTAGCACTTGAAGTTCATTTAGTAAATTTCTTATTCTAAGTTTCCACACACTGTATTTGTCCCCAGTAAATGGTTTGATATTTCTTTTTAAAACTGAGTTGTCCATTTTGAATAATTACTACAGCTCACTTAGAATAACTTTGCCAAAAGTCTTTTTAAAATACACACTTAAAATTGTTCGTAATATTTTTAAAATAAACTTTACTTTTCATTTACTATTTATATTATTTTAATTCACTGGGCCCATAACCTATTGGTTAGGGTGATTAATAAGAGATTATTTAAAGTGAAATAATATTTATTATATTATTACTTAGGAGAGTCGTGTTCTCAACTAGACTGTGCGATCGATACGGGGTGTCCCGGAGAACTAAATATAAGCAAACATACTGGCTTAGATGAAACCCTTATGAAAAACAAGGAACACTTGAGACTGTAAATTATTATCCATACGAGAGAAAGAGAACGTCTAGCTAACTACTAGATTGAGTAGGACAGGTTTATTTTTGTGAATTCCAACAGATGATGATGATAATGATGATGATGATGATGATGATGATAATGATGGTGATGATGATGATAATGCTGATGATGATAATGATGATGATGATGATAATGATGGTGATGATGATGCCATGTATGTTCCATCATATTATTACCTAGCCCTGTAGCTAAGCAGCGTTGATGTGTTGAAGTGTGGGGTAAGCCAGATAGTCATAGTCATAGTCATAGAATTTATTGTAAACCATAGTTGTACAGGTCTTAAGTTCAGTACATTTAGATCCATATGGGCCCTGGTAGGGCGTAACAATTCTAATTTGTATGTATGTATGTAAACTCTTTATTGCACAAAAAGTATACTACTCTGTCAAGAAAGTACCGGGAAAAGATCAATAATACACAAACTGTTTGTTAATCATCCAAATTTATTTTATCACCTTCAAAGTATGCTCCTTCAGAAACGATACACTTACGTCAACGAATAATCCAATCATCAAAACATTTTTTAAACGCTGTTTCCGGAATTGAATTCAGTTCTCGGCGCGAATTCTCCTTTATGTCTTCTACCGATTGAAAACGGGTGCCACGAAGTGGTAATTTGAGTTTAGGAAAAAGAAAGAAGTCGGCAGGAGCCATATCTGGTGAATATGGTGGTTGCTCGATGGTATTTGTTGAGTGTTTGGTCAAAAATTCTTTCACAATGATGGCCTTGTGCGAAGGCGCATTATCGTGGTGCAAAATCCAAGAATTTTCATTCCACAAATCTGGCCTTTTTCGTCGAATTTGCTCTCTTAAATGCCGCATAACGCTCAAATAATATTCTTTATTTACCGTTTGACCTTCCGGCAAGAATTCCGAGTGCACAACACCGCGATAGTCAAAGAAAACAGTCAACATGACTTTGACTTTTGATCGACTTTGGCGTGGTTTCTTCGGTTTCGGTTCAGTTGGAAGGCGCCACTCCGAAGCTTGTTGACTAGTTTGCATGTCAAACTCGTAAACCCACGTCTCGTCACCAGTAACAATGCGTTTCATGAATGTTGGGTCGGAATTGACTCGTTCTAGCATGTCCTCAGCGACTCTCATGCGATTGAGTTTTTGGAGAAAATTCAGGTCTTTTGGGACTAGCCGAGCGGTAACATGTTTCATACCCAAATGATTAGTTAAAATAGTACGGATCGACTCGTGAGATACAGAAAGTTTGGCGGCTATCTCTCTCAAAGTTGAATGAGGATTTTCAGTCACTATTTCCTTCACTTTTGCGATGTTAACTTCAGTTGCAGACGTTGATGGCCTACCAGAGCGAGGCAAATCTTCCATCACATCTCGACCGCTTTTGAACGCTTTGTACCACTCATAAACACGTGTTTTTGATAAAGTCGAATCACCGTAAGCCTTCTGTAACATTTTCAGTGACTCCGAACACGAAATTCCATTGGCGATGCAAAATTTAAGACAAACTCTTTGTTCAATGTTTTTGTCCATTATGAAATTCGCAATACACACTAGATATGATATAACTAAAAACAGCACTGTATTTAATATAAATAACAGATGCAACTCAAACTCCGCGCCAAAATAGAAAACAGTTGTGCCAATCTAACAACAACAAAAAAAACAAAAATTTGAATTTGGAACTATAAACAAATCATCCATTCCCGATACTTTGTTGACTGAATGTAAGTAAATAATACATAATTACTATTATTATTAATAATACGTAATTTCAACTGAGGAATTACATTATATTGTGACAATACTTGCGATCATGTTATAATTTAAATTTCTATCTAGGAGAAGGATTTACATGTCATCTTTCCAAATAGTCGATAATTATGTCAATATATTTAGATAAAGTTTCAATTTTTTTTTTATACATTTATCAAATTATTTTATAATTGATCATGGGTTAGATACATCTCCAAGACCCCACTTCCTACCAGATGACATATGTGCTCGTTTACCCTTTCCATAAAACTCACAAACTGATGACAACGGCATAAGGTTAGGTAGAAAGTCAATAAATCGTATCATGCGGTGGAAGCATGACCAATCTCAGCCTTGGTTTTTGCCCGTTGCCAATTGTGCCGTAACTAAGCACTGTTGCTATGGCTACACTTTTTGCCAACTGATTTGGACAGACCTTGACTTACACCAGAATTGTAATGAAAAGGTTTAAGTCAAAAGTTTTATTACATCAGCATAAAGTTCATTATTGCTTGATTGACCTGCCATATTTTTCTCTCCATCTATACCACTTTTTGTTGCATTATGTCATCCTGTGCCTACTCTCTTGAACGAAATCATCTCCCAAAACAATTGGAAAAAAATCATACAGCCAAAAGCATTCTTATTTTTAAGCTCATACGGTCTTAGCACGATATAGTAGTCAGCAAAGATAACCTTGCATTTTTTGTCAATTTTAAAAAAGTTCCGTGAATGATTTTCTTTTAGCAAAAACAAAATGATGGCACATTTCCTTTAATAAATGTATAATTTTTTGCGAGCTTACTTTCGGTATCCTGGTTTGAAGATCAACTGATGTTTTAGACAACAACAAATTAAATGGAGAAGCAGAAGCAAAAACCAAACATATACTCGAATAATTAGGGTAATTCTCATATCGTTTCAACCGCCCGTCACAGCCGTGGCTACAAAATTGACGATTTTCTAAGGAAAAGCTATTGATAAGAATTGTAAGCGGCGGCTCTGCATTCTACAGAATAGCCGCAAATGACATTCGAATCTACAGGGAAGTCCAAAGCCGTCAATAATGCGAACATGGTTGTCACGGCGGCTGAAACGCTCGTGAGAATGACCCATTATAGAAATGGAGCTGGGAGGAATGCACGAGTGATTGACTTAGGTGATTTTGTGGATCATGTTATTAATTAATAAAATAAAATAAATTTATTTTTATTTTATTTACGTAACTTCGGTGTCAGTGCAATAATACGGTACCACGGAGCTGGTCTGATGAGTCAGTCAGAAGGTGGCCATAGGAATCTGAAGGAAGGAAGGAATCTGGAAGAAGGTGGCCATCTGTGTTTGAGCTCGTTGGAGTTGTCTTGATAAGCAGATGATGACTGTGCAATCAAAAAGAATCGTCGGCAAGAAAGGTTTGTCCAAAAAATATTTTTGACAGAAACATACTGAGACGAGAATATAACGAGCCCTGACCTTCCGACTCCAACATTAGATCAGCTCTGGAACACCATAATATTGCGTTGTTGTGAATTGTAAATTTATTTTCTAGTTACTTTTCACGAAATAATTCATAGACACAATCATAAATGTATTAAGATTCATGGAAATAATATTATGGTGTTTGCTTTTTTGTATGACTTGCAGATATGACTGAACCACAAAATAAGTACCTATTGGACAATGATCGAGGTGATAGCAATCTGACTGAGGATAGATCGCTGCGCAGATAAACGAACAATAGTAGACAATAGACTTTATTATGTCATACGGCACGTTGTTTGAATACTTATTAATAAAAAACTGCATATATAGAGAAGACATTAGTAATCCATAAAGGTATAACCAAAATAAGATATATACAAACGTGTTGGTAATTTATAAGTCATTTCGAGTGCCTCTTGGGAAGCGCTTTTTTTTTCTTTCTTTATTCTTTTTTTTTCTTAGTACCTTTAAAACCGCTCTGCGCATTTTCCAATTTTAATAGGATGGCAAGAGTGATCCCCAGGAATACAGTAATACTACTGTCCTTACTAACTGAATCAATATCTATCTTTTTTATCCTTTAATAGAGTTTTAAATACCTATGTTTCTTTGGGCAAGTTATTCGTTTGTTTATAATAATAGTCATTAACTCACCTCCCCTTGCCGCTTGGTCCTATACAAGATGAAAGACAAAAAGAGCATACATATCTAAATTGATCGAAATACTCATAAAACAAACAGATACACTTGATATAGGTACATCTGAAGAAATTTGAGTAGTCATGAATAACAATTTGCCTCCGCCCGCTATTGCGGCTAATGAAGCTAGAAATCTCCGATAGAAATCAAATAGAAGAGAAATTAAGTAGATACGTGATGTCATTCTTTGTAAAAACACTGGTTGAAGTAATTTCTAAAACATTAAATATCTAAAGGTATAATGGTATACAGATTGAAGAACTTTCACATGGAATTTGTTGTTATGATTTATTCACATTTAATTTTGCATAATTAAAATAATAAAGAAACCAACTAAAATTGTGAAATTGGTACAGGTCGTAGTCTTAACACTTGAGTTTGAGCTTCAAAATAAGCACCTCGTGTTTAGAGAGCTCAAAGTGAATATGTAGACTAGAAATAGTAAGTAAAAATAGCGAACTGAAATAAGATACCTAGGCTAAGAATTTTCAACCTAATTTTTAATAACTCAAAGTAAGATTCACACTACTGGTTTGATCAAAACAATCACTAACTAATATTTTAAATGCGAAAGGAACTCTGCCTGTCTGTTACCTCTTCACGCTTAAACCGCAAAACCGATTTAGATGAAATTTGGTATTGGCTGCCGCTTTCAATTTCAAACAGTACTATCTCGAATGCGTTGCCATTGCAATTTGAACCTTCTTCTTTAAACGGTAAAGTTGCTATTCGTATGAAATCTTTTGTTATTTATGCGTTTCATTTTGCACTGCTAATTAGCGGTCGGGCTTCACAATAGATAATAAAGCCATTCATTGGAAGATAAGCTCTCAAGTGGATTCCGACATTTTAAATGAATTCTACTATATGGAGATAGTTTGAGTCACGGGGAAGGACATAGGATAATTTTTATCCCGGAAATTTTGATAGTTTCCGTGGGATACACGATTAAAGAGTTCTACGCGGACGAAGTCGCGGGCAAGAGCTAATATTGGATAAATCACTAATAGTTACCTAATAATAAAAAAATAATACTAACCTATAAAAATGAAGTCCAATGTACAGTCACCACACGGGACTATTGAGCCACTATAGAACCCTCTCACAGAAAGTCAACGGAAAATTTTGACGTAATTTCTTTTGAGTGACTTGACGTTGTCATTATGACAGGGTTCTATGGTGGCTCAACAATCCCGTGTGGTGACTGTACAAGTATCACCGTATCTAAAACTCAAATCCATCGCTAAAACCCGCTACTAATTGAAAGCTGATACGGGCTTATCTTCATCTGTTGGTCAGTCTGTGAGCTCCTATACCGCCCTGTCTATCCAACCGACAGACATTAGGTACTTCCATTGATTGGGAAACAAGTTGGTGTCGACCAAAAAATGCGTCTTTTTCAAGCAAAAGGTTGCCAATAAGAGCCCGATACCTGGCTACTTGTGTAGAGATACAAATAAAATTGAACCTTATTGACAACCGACACAGTGGTACCTTTTACTTGAAAGCGACAAAAATAATTTGACAAGAACTCGACTTGAACTTCTAAGATAAAACGCTGCGATCCATCTGAAGCGTTAGGAAAATTAAACAATAATAATATATAAAGCAATTTTTTTTTAATGAACTTGCAAAATAAAAAATATTTACGAGATATGAGAACTCAAAATACGCTGGTTTAGGCGAACCAACATAATAATATATTCAGTTCAAGATTATTAGACGAAGTGAACAGGTAATTTAAACCTTAATACTTGCTCATAAGATTCATACACTGAGAAAAATGTCGTTTTGGCTTCATTTTAAAATATCATTACATTGATCTGGAATGTAATTAATTATGCTAAAATAAAGTGACCGTAGATAAATACAATGTGAGAATTCTACCATATAACGAAATAATCGAATTTATAGATGAAGTAGTGCAATAATGTGATGACCTTCCACCATAAGATTTAGTCACCGAATATAATATTACCATTTTGATACAATATAGTGCTGTCCTGTTAAAACACAACTATATTACAGAAATTCGATGATACTCCGGAGAAAGATTATAATTATATTACATGAGGAAACTGTCACCATATTGTATTAAGAAATTCCTAGTAAAATTGCAGAACATAAATTGAAATACGGTGAAGGCACCGTACTGATGCAAGTTAGAATTAGTATGACTTGTCATATTATTTACGATGCTAGCATTATCTTTTTGAAGATTGGTAATTCTGAAATATCATAACATTCTTATAATATACAAAGCTATTACACAAAAATACATTGAAACGTACAACGAATTATTACGCAATCATAAATTTAGATGAACGTCTCAAGTTCGGCGAATCCACATCATTCGCAACAAAGCGCCCGCGCCGCGCCAGTTGTCAGTTGTCATTTATTGCTCAACGCGAGTGCACGTTACAGGTATACCTAGGTACATTGTGTGTGATATTAGATTGATAAGTGATGGCAGACGGCAGATCTACTGCACAAATGGAATTTCGACAATTATGTCGAGAAGTTTGCCGGTAAGTTGAACTACCTACCTATGCTATTCGTATTGCTAACCTAACTAATTGCCGTTGTGTTTTTTGTTTGTTTGTGGTTTTGATTTTTGGTTTGATGAGCATGGTTACCCCCTCGTATGCTAGCACGGATCCGTGCCGAGGTCACTGTTTAATTACCTAGCAATTTTTGACACCGCATAGGTACGAGGGGTTACAGGTGTCTGGTGGTAGGTATACTTAGTGCGCGCCATGTAACATGGAATGAACCTGCTCAGAAGTCAATTTCGGGGTGGGTCATAGTCGACTTTCCCGTAGCCATAGTATAAATAGAAAAGTAATTCGTCTCCGGCGGATTCCTTTGACTAGGTACTATTGGCGGCCGCCGTGCGGCTTTCTTTGAGTGAGACTAAGAGCTCAGTGCAGTTTTGACGTTTTTATTTATAATAATTATGTAGGTATAGGTACGTATTATAGGAACAATTGCAATTACTGTTCTATTTATACTATGCCGTAGGTTCATGTTACGTGGCGCGCACTATACCTAGGTACTTGTTTGCATGGATATAATCTTCTTCAAATAACTTTTTGAAGTTCCAGTTCCTTTTTTTTAACTTGGCTGGACACGCTCCCGCGTGTCTAGAACATGCATTTTTATACAAGTTATAGTTTTTGAGAAATTGTGCCACCAAATTGGCTAAAACGGTGAAGATTGGTTCTATTGCGGGTTGTTCTGATGGGATGGGAACCTTGTACTTTTTGGTACATGGCTGAAACTTGGCACAGTTATTCCTTAATTGGTCCTCAGTAAATACATAGAGCGAGTTTTTGTACTTTTTGAGTTAGTACGAACATCTTTCTACGTGTTCTATTTTTCTTTCTCTTAAAAGTTTTAATCAATAAAATCTATACCCAACTTAAATGTTATACCTACTAAATACATTTTTGTTTCAGGTATGAGTCATATTGGAAACATCTGTCGAGGGCCGCTAAAATCTTGAACTCGGCCTCCAAAGCTTACCAGTCGAAGTGTAATACCTCCGGCTGGCTAGTGAACGCCAGAAGGGCTCGGCGAGCGTATCTAATATCTTTAAACCTATTGGCGAAGCCCAAGTCCCACTCCGGCTCCACATCGAGCTCAAAGTCAGGTGACCCACCTCTGCCTGGGATCGACTTGGGGGCACTTGAAGAAGGTAATTTTGTTGGAATAGAACTTTTAGAACTCGAAAACTATTTTTATTATTAAATTAAATATATATTACATATGCATAATGGTATGTTCTTGTTTGTATATGGCAAACGTACCTATATCAAAATCCGAATAAAACAATCTTATTAATTTGTACAGGGGATATGGATAAGGTGTTGTCGGCCTTGGAGCAGCTCTCAAGTCGCGCAGCTGGACCCTGCAGATGTATTTGAAAAAATACCCCATCCTACAGTCACCTAACGGCTGGCGGCTACTGATTACGACGCACTCTATCCGGATAAAGCTGGGGGACGTAGAGCCTTAGAAGCTTCTACCGGCATGATAATACAGAGTGCCAGAAACAAGCAGATTTCTACTAAAGACAAATTACTGCATAAGCATATAGCATATACACTGGCGATTGCTAATGGTGAGCTTACATCACCTTTTTTTACTCGACTACGAACATAGGATAGGGTTTTGTTTTATTTTGTTGTCAGACCTCAGTTTCGGTTACTTTCAATTTAATAAAGTGTTTAAATTTAAAAAAAAAATCTTCCTTTTCAGAAGTGATCCCGGAGACTTCAGTCATAGCAGCTATTCTCCTTATTGGATGCCTGTTTAATATTCCTCCCGCTCGTCGGTCAAAGAAGGAATGGCATGCGTCGCGGGCAGAAATTCTGGATAGCTTTGTATCGACTGTCAATACCGAAGCCGATGTCAACGTTACCATAGAGGAGCGGCGCAAAAAATATGAAGGGCTGTACATGAAGCTCACGAAATCTCCTTTGCAGCCAAAATGTCACTTTTTAACGCATTATCCTACTAAATTGTACAGTCAAGGATAAAAACATAGATTCGCCCAGTCTCAAAATAGGTATATGTATAGGCGACCTTATATCAGGCGTAAGCGTAAGCGTGTGAGACGTATTTTTGAGAGTTTGTGCGTATCGTATTTATGTTTTTGTCCTTGACTTGACTACACAGGCGACGTGGAGCGAGCATGAGTTTCCAGTGCCACGTCGCTTGTGTAAAATAATATACATGTTATATAGGTATGCCTATATTTAGTTTAAATTATGATTAATTTTCGTTAATAAAACTTTTTGTTAACAATTTTCTTTTTCCTTTTACAACTGTCTCCTCAATTCAGATCTGGTTTATTGTGATCTTTTTGATTATTCCTGATTTCTGTTAGTAATTAATGGTGAATATTATAATATTCACCAAAAGTACTCTTTTACATGTATGTGTTTTGTATGCTCTTCCTACTATTTATCTACGCTTTCCTTATACTTTTCTATACTTTTTTGTTATTTTTTCCCACAATTTATCTATCCTTACCTATTATTCTATAAGGGCGCAGTACATCCAGTCGCATCCTCGTTACTGTAATTACGTATGTTTTCTATGGAACTAAACTATTTTATTAGAAGCGAATATCGAATACAACCTAAATTCTATCTAACGAAGCTTTGTATTCATTACTTTTCCCTATTTTAACTTAACGGAAACTTTTTCCCGTTAAGTTAAAATGAGGAAATGTAATAAATACCAAGCTTCATTACATAGAATGTAAGTGGTGTTCGATATTCGATTTTAATAAAATAGTTTAATACTTTAAAAACACAATCACAGTGACGAGGCCACTGGACGCACTGGGCGCTTTTAAAATAATAGGAAAGAATAGATAAATAGTGGGAAAAAATAACAAGAAAGAATACAAAAATATAAGGAAAGCGTAGATAAATAGTATGAAGAGCTAATAGGAAAATAACAGTAACGGGAAAAGGTACTGGAATATGAGGAAAGCATAGATAAATAGTAGGAAGAAGTTATAGGAAAATGACGAAAATATGAGGAAAGCACATAAACAGTACTAGGCAAGCATACAAAAATATCAGGAAAGCCTTTATAAGTAGTAGGAGTAAATAATGGGATATTACTGAAATTAAACGACAAAACGTTATATAAAAGTAAGAATTCATACAAAAATACGATGACGGCATTTAAAAACAGTAGGAAGAAATAAAAGGACATATTTGAAGTAAGAGGAAATCAAGTAAAACTATGAGGAAAGCATACTAAAATATGATGACTGTTACATGGTCACATGAGGCCTTCCCACAACGGTTCGATGACTTTCACCGTGAAATTGTGTCTGCTTCCTACTAAAAGCGTAGTAACAGTTCATCATATTATATCGTGAGCAGCCGAGGATAGTAGTTTCATCGTACTTTTTGGTGATATCAGTATGCTCTCTACTTTACGTGAATTCACCTAAATTATTGATGAACAGTTTTCTCAGTGTATTGTTTCATGTTACCAGCTCATTAGGAAACAATGGGTCTTGATACTAGTTGCCAGGCGGTCGACGTTCGAGGCTCGAATATATATTATATGACTAATAATCAAGACAGTGGTTGACGAGACTCTTTCTTTGTTAGCTATAAAGTTATCATTTCGCATTAAAATCAAAATCGCACAAATGTATGAAATGAAAGAACATTATGTATTTTTACCCGACTACGGCGAAGCAAAAAGGAGGGTTATGACTTTGACCGGTATGTATGTATGTCTGTACAGTCAATAGGCAATTCCTAGGAGGCTGGTCTATATTTAACTCTTTTGAGTGGGTTTATGAAGACGGCTTTTTTTTTGTTTTGGGTTTTCTAATGATTCGCAACCGCACGTTTTGCAAACTGTTTAATTTTCCAACCGTTTCTTTCG
This sequence comes from Tortrix viridana, assembly GCA_963241965.1. Taxonomy (NCBI): domain Eukaryota; kingdom Metazoa; phylum Arthropoda; class Insecta; order Lepidoptera; family Tortricidae; genus Tortrix; species Tortrix viridana. The sequence continues at coordinate 12,693,107 of OY725185.1, forward strand.
GCCAAACGCTTTTTTTTCTGAAACTGTAAATATTTCAGGATTTTTATAAAACTAACCTAACCTTACCTATAGGGTTCTACACTATGGTCCTGAAATAAACAGTTTCGAAAAAAAAGCGTTTGGCCAAATGAAACGGTTGCGAAATGAAACAGTTTGCGAAACTTTTTTCGCCCAAATGGAAGGACACCTTTTTTTGTGACTTTCGTGTTTATTTGAATTTTCTCCGCTCTCCTAGAGGTTTCTCGAAGGTCTGCCTTTGCCGTCTGTTAAGGTTTTGAAAGCATTCCTTATTTAAAATTTAAATACCGACCATAGTGAAGGCGCAGTGGTCTACCAACCTCTACAGTATATACCTAACTCGATCTCCTAAAAGTCCGGAGTTGAACTTTGCCAATGTCATCCTCAATAGCTAACATGCTTGTAATCGCCATGGTACTTCAATTTCCTCGGCTCATTGCGGACGGTAATGATCGCTGATGGCATCAGCAGCACTGTCAGTCACAATGAAGGATTGACGTCATGTGGAAGCCGCAGAAAGTGGCAGAGGAATCACTTTTATAAGTCATTTTCAGTGTTTATTTACGAGAAAACTAACTACTAAAATTAGTTAAAAATTGTAATACATAATCGTAAAACGCCACTAACTAGCAAATTGTAATCCATAAATTAAATCTTAGAAATTTTGAAATGGCATTAAAAAAACTGAAACAAGATGTGATTTTTTTATTATTTCTTAATCAAATACCTCTACTACTACCCTCTTAATCGCACAATAACTTAATAATGCTCAAAATTAGCTTTGACCTTAATTTATATTGTGCCATTTCAATTTGACAGAAAGTGACAAAGCATAAATAAAACCCCATAGAATCTGATTAAGCTGCTCCTATCGGCTGTGCTGGCCTTGGTCACGGCATGTCAAGTTCACGAGTTCATCGCTCCGCTAGACCATGCCCACTGTGACATGACCCCAGCCATCCCTACTCCGCGGGGTCACGGGGGATCAGCTAAACTGGTCGTTGCTAATTAGCGGCTTCCATGAAGTCATTACGGATGATCATGCTCTGATGATTATGAATAGGACCCTGCCTAGAACCGTAATGGGACCAGCGGACAATTGAATAAGAGATGATGAGGCGAACCGAATAACAATACCAAATTGCTATTGATTATGTATACAGGGTGTTCTGAATATTAAAGGGTATTTATTATTAGTTTGAATTCTGTGTTGAATCTCACACGGATCGATCTAGTCTTAAAGGGTCACTTAAAATTCTTATTCCTATTTTTTGTTTTACTACCGATTTGTATTCATAATAATCACTCTTCATAATTTGTGTTACTACCAACGGAACTCATAACAGACAGTTATCATATTTTTTTGTTAATACTGTCATTACTAAGAACATGTTTGAACTTATATTTTTTTTCAGAACTGTTTCTTTCATAACAGACATTAGTTAAAAAATATGTTCGGCTCTGGCGCTTCGTCTACCGGCTACCGCGGCACGCTCGCTTCGCTCGCTCGGCTCACGCGCTGTAGGGTCGCAGCTACCTAACACTTCTCCTCGCTTCGCTCGTCCTCGTACCTAACGGAGACCTTTGTTATGAATTAGAATGATTAGGAGTTTCGATCGTTAGTATAAGAAAATATATGAAGACAAATATTAGTATAGTAGGTGTATGATTAGTGATATTATGAATTCTGATGATTATGAGTATTAAATATTTTTATGAAGAGTGATCATTATGATGTAGTTAAAATGGTATGATACATATTTTGGGACTTCCGATAATAGGACTTAAAAAGTTATGTGAAAAAATGTGCATCTAGTCTTAAACTAAGCTTTAGACTTGTACTATGGGTACTTATGTATATTGAGAAAAACATAATACTCGTAAGATACATAGAAAACATCCATGACCCAGGAACAAATATAGTGTATTGGGGTAATTCCGTCTGCGGGGCAATTCCGTAAACAAGCGTTTGTGCCCATTCTAAAACGGCTCACCGTTATTAACTCTTTCAATAAAGCAGGGGAACTTTTTAGTTCTATGCTTTTAAAAGAGGGCACAAACGCCTGTGTACGGAATTGCCCCGCAGACGGAATTACCCCAATACACACTCACGCTCATCACCAACAAATTTTTACCCATACCGGGATTCGTACTCAGGACTGCTCTTGCTTCATAAGCAGGTTCACTACCAACTATTATAACCGCGTCATCAGATAATTGTTAAACGTTAATTTTGTAATTTGCAGCATAAGTATTGTAACAATTAATTATAAAGTTGTAACTGCGGAAAAAAATAGCAATATTCAGCTTAAGAGAAAATATCATGTATCTAACGTATATCGTAGTTTTCTACTCGATTTATTGAAATATATAAATCCACATGCCTGCGAAGCCCTACTGACTCGGGTCAAGGTTCGAATTCACGTCCGAATGATCCAATTACACTATTCTGTCATGATCAACGCTACGGTTTAACGCGTAATGTTAGTTTTTTGTCATTAGTCATTACTGTTGTATCGAAACATTATTATAGCATAAACACTGATATGGCTATGGCTCTACATGTTTCGGACTCGTTAGGCGTCATGGGAGTGTTAGGCTGCCTTTCCATAGAAGCGGAGACGAGCGGTGCAGAGAGGAGTTGTGTAGGAATCGACCAATCACATTGGTTGTAATCCACATCTCGTCTCCGCTTGACTGTTTCCATTGAAGCGGAGCGGAGGCGAGATGTGGATTACAACCAGTGTGATTGGTCGATTCCTACACGGCTCCTCTCCGCACCGCAAAACTTCAACTGCTAAGTACCTAGCTACTTACTGAAAACAATAAAGTGCATATGTCATATACGAATATTTCTGGGGAGCTCGTTATTTTTTCACTGCACTATTACTTATACAAATTAATCATATTACTGATTTGATCCTTTATTCCAATAACTTAACTCAAGTAAAATTTTATTAAAAAAACATTCAAACGAATTGAAAACCTCGTTTTTTGAAGTCGGTTAAAAATACTGAAGTTTCTGATGTAACAACAGCTCTTTCTACGTAAGTAGCGTTTCAATTCATCCATCTTTCCTACTTAAGTCTCCTTTAACCACTTCAAAATAAATTCAAAATCCCAGACTCCTTAATTTTCATACAATCTTTACCCTATTAGGGGTCGTCGGTATTGAAACTGTTTACAAATTGTCAAGCCAACGACCGCAATTTGACTCAAAAAGCAAATTAATCCAGCCATCAATTACAAAAACAGTTCATTTATTAATCTGCTATTTTAAGATTTCGCCTGCAACAACTAACTGGGAAGACAAACGGGGTCTTTTAAATTAGTCGGTTACACGACTAACAAACCCGGTTCAAACAATATTACACTCTACTCCAAAGAATTTAGCTCCATCTGGAGTGTAAACCAGACAAACCAGAACTAATTTAAGATTATCTTCACTATTAACAATTTCGACTTTATTGTTAGGGTCATGTGGCGTTTCTAACCGCATTTGTTTGTTGTTCTTGTAATTACTTGGTTTATAAATACGCTTTACCAATTCAAATCTAACCTTCCTGATGTTCATAGAAAATTGACACGAAATGGAGACCTTGGCTATGAATTTAAAGTGTTATAAATTGAGCCTTCACGTGTTGTTTGGTGCGCATGAGTCAGTGCAGTTTCAGAAACTGTAGCCTAGTTAATTCTGAAATTTCATTCTTAAGTTCAAGAGTATAGGGTTAATAATACTCAGTTGATGTAAATGACAAGTAATATGTAACTAAGAGATTGTTTTTCTTTTGTTTCTTTTGAATTTGTTGTTGAAATGATCGCAGCGGTATTTATAAACTCGTGAGTCATATTTTAAACGGCTTGCATGATAATCCGAAATTACATATGTGTGTGTACTGTATGCAAAAACCACACGAAGGGTTCCGTACCATCGTACAAGACAACAGATCTATACAGCGATTGTTAAGGTCGAGCAAAAAACTTCGAAAAAATCACGTTTCTTGTAAAGGAGCCCATTTTTGTATGGGAGCCATATATTTTTTATTCAGGACCTCGATCTCCCTGATGGTAAATGATGATGAGGTCTAGGCATGACTGAGGTCTCTTTCGCATGGAGCTTGCTGGTTCAGGTGGTGATGTTATTTGTTGTTATAACGCCAATAGAAATACACTATCTATGAAAACTTCAACTGTCTACCTAACTACGGTTCATGAGATACAGCCTGCTGGTAGACCTGTGGGACGGATGGACAGACGGACGGACAGCGGAGGCTTAGCAATAGGGTTTTGTTGCCACCCTTTATGGGTACGGAACCCTAAAAACAATAGCATCATAGATTAAGTTAGTGTAGCAAGTCTTCAACTTTTAGGATTAGGCATCAGTCATATTGTACATTATCAACAGAAAGACATCCGTTGCTGGTAGAGATTTAACGTTCTAGGAAACATTCTTTTTTTTGTATATCTGAAATATTTCTCATACAAACAGAGGAAAGTTTCCGGGAACGACACATCTCTAGTTGCTGGACTGCCTTTACTAAGGCACGACGGTTGGTTTTGTGCTACTCGCATCCGTCGTTTCCCGCGTTCTTCAGCAGATCGTCAGTCCACCTTGTGGAGGCCTGCCAACACTTCGCTTTCCAGTCCGCTTGGAACCTTCCCGCACCGCCCACTAGGTACCACTTGAATAAAAAACCGAACAAGTGCGGGTTAAACTCGCGTTGAGAAGGTTCCGTACATGATTGTCTGAGTTCCATAAGTTTTTTTTTAAATCTGACCCAAATTGTGGTAACTAAATAACATAGATTTCTTAAAGGTTTTCCTGTAATCTATGTATTATGTATTTTTTTCAAAATTTTAGGCCTAGCAGTTTTAAAGATAGGAGGGGAATAGTAAATTTTCGCCTATTTTCTTAAATAACTTCAAAACTATTGATCTTAAAATTATAAAAAAATATATATTTGAGATTCTCACAAACGAGCACTTTTAATTGATAATATATCACATTATAGTTTGCAAAACTTTTTTTTTACTCAATTGGTCTTTGTCGTTGTTTGTTGTTAGTAGTGACGGAGCAAATTGGCTGTGACAGACGGACAGACAGACAGACACACAAGTGATCCATAAGAGTTCCGTTTTTTTCCTTTTGAGGTACGGAACCCTAAACACCTACTTTCGAAAAAATCCTGAGCCAATTTAACCGTAATGACCGCATACATAATAATAATAAAATAACAAAGAGCAAGCTATAACAACCCGACTGCATAAATATTCTGATATTGTCGTCTCGTATGTATGTGTACCTACGCTAAAAACTACTAAGATTTTTTTAAACCGCCATTTTTTTATTAAAGTGCCCGCAGTGACACTGCGTTTTATCCGTTTTGTCCGTTCAGCCTCTTCGAGGGAAAAAGCCGGTCAAGTGCGAGTCAGACTCGCGCACCGAGGGTTCCGCACAAACTTGTAGGTATGCAAATAGTTCGTACATAAATCACGGGAATCGAGTCTCGAAAGACTGTGCTCTAAGACATTGCTTCTTGCTAAATTTCATGATTCCAAGTCAACGGGAAGTACCCAATAGGTTTTAATAACTTTCGATTCCCTTCAGATTCCCTTGAATATGCGGCATAAACGGCCGTATCTTTTGATTGCGTTGACTTAGATGTTTGATTTTTTCACTGATCCAAGGAATTGCAGATTTAAGTATTTAATATTAATTTTAACTTGATACCTCCACGCGTTCCTGAGAAAAAGGGTCTTAACAGACACGCAGACAGACAGACAGACAGACGGACAACAAAGTGATCCTATAAGGGTTCCTTTTTTCCTTTTGAGTTACGGAACCCTAAAAATAACCATACATACATATCTACATAGTGGTAAAAAAGGATCACTTTTGTTACAATTGTTAGGCTGTTAGGTTGATACAGTCGTCTCCGATTGACTGTTTCCTTTGAAGCGGAGCGGAGACGAGATGTGGATTACAACCAATGTGATTGATCGATTCCTACACGGCTCCTCTCCGCACCGCTCGTCTCCGCTTGACTGTTTTCATTGAAGCGGAGCGGAGACGAGATGTGGATTACAACCAATGTGATTGGTCGATTCCTACACGGCTCCTCTCCGCCTCAATGGAAAGGCAGCCTAATACAAACCCTAAAGAGTAATATGGTTTGCTAGCAAGAAGGGTTACAAGTAACAACATAGCGGGCACAAGTGTTAGGTTACTCCTTTATTTGTTGCCTTTCCTTAGGGATCGGCATCCTTCTTTGGTCACACTTAAATATGTCACATCCGACGGCATACAGACAGCGGCGGATACATCTTATCTGAACCTGCACCTCTTAAACATGAGCCGAAGATAACTAAGTTTGCTCGCGGTGTATCTACACACATGACTTTCTTCCTGTCGGACGCCTATTTGTGACGTTCTCAATATAAAGGGACCTTGTGGAGGAAGGCAGTTACGCTCTTCTTATTCTTGTAACTATACGAATACTATGGTAACAGTTATAAAGACGGCGTAACCGCCTGCCTCCATAAGGTCCCTTTATATTGAGAACGTCACATTTGTAATCGATGCATTTTTACGGGGAGCCTTCAGTTTAACCGATATTTTTTTTTGGTAGAATGTATCATTTCCCAAATTGTCATTTTCCACAGAGTTAGTTATATTATTTATTTTACCTCTAACCAAACCCATAAATTAAAGCACATATAATTATTTAAAAGAAAAACAATAGTTTACGCCTAAGTAGACTCTATTGGTTCTTGAGTTAAAGACGATTAAAGTGTTTATACCTTCCGAAAATCAGCTAAGATAACTAAAAATTTTGCTAACGTTGTGTTTTTGTTGGACATAGCTGTTTGTGTTTGTAAGAATGGTGACGGAACCCTACACTGAGCATGGTCCGACATGTTCTTGCCCGGTTTTTTAAAGCTAGTAGCACCCACTAAGCTGATACTTAGCTGACTTGAACTTGGCTAGGCACTGCCGGGTGTTTAGATTTCGTTACTCGAGAACCCCGCGCCTGCGCTCTTCTTGTTTAGGGCTATTAAGTTTGATCATTTATTTGGGAATTACTTCGGCTTACCATCCGTTATCTAACTCCTCAAGTAATGACTCGGGGATTTGGGGGATTATACCCCAAAATACGGGGATTTTAGTATATTTAACGTTGACTTGTTATTTAAATGGGGTTTTTCAAACCGACCTTTTTTTGATAAACCGGAAAATTAAAGGTAATCCATCAAATAATTTGAAATTAATGATGTCCTGTGTCACATCCATCTCTGTCTCGTAGTATCTTTCAGGTAATCGTCGACGACACGTCATTTGCAACGGAAACCAATAAATAAGCCGGTCTGGACAAATACAGCCTCCAGGCTCCGATAAATAATGATTCCGTAAAGGACAGGACACATGAGAACTTAAAATTAAAATGCACTTTTATATTTAGCCCCCTACGCAAAACAAGGGGGTGTTATAAGTTTAACGTGTGTATCTGTGTGTCTGTGTATCTGTCTGTGGCATCATAGCTCCCAAACAGATAAACCTATTTTATTAAGGTAACTTTTTTGTTTGCAAGTTGACTTGATCAAGAGTGTTCTTAGAGCGCTTAGAACGAAGCTAGCTGTCCCGGGTTCGAATCCCGGTATAGTCAAATAGTTGTGTGATGAGCGCGAGTATTTGTTCCTGAGTCATGGATGTTTTCTATATATTTGAGTATGTATTTCTCTATAAGTATATATATCGTTGCCTAGTACCAGAGTACAAGCCTAGAGCTTAGTTTGAGACTAGGCCAATTTGTGTAATGTGTCCCTGATATTTATTTATTTATCTAACTTTGGTGAAAATCCGTTGGGCCATTGTGTTTTAAGTAAAATGCTTTGTCACTTTCTGTCATATTCAAATGTCACAATGAAAGATAAGGCCACAGCTTACTTCAAGCATATTTTAGTTATTGTATAGTATACGAGCTCTCAAAGTAGACAGGGATAATCCGGATTGCCATGATCTCGTCCTTTAACCTACCATGCAACAGTGATTGCATTGTTGTGTTCCCGTGTAGAGATAAGAACTGGCGTAACTATCATAGATAAATTCCATCTTTGTATGGTTTGGCTACTATATTAGTTGGCAGTCTTCGGATTGCAGTCTTAAGGTTTTATCTTGAGATTTCAAATGTGCTCGTTTGCCTCTTCCATGTCTTATTTAAGCTAATAAGTACAGTCGTGGTCATAAATTTGTTGTACGTTTAAGTACCTGTCTACCTATTTAATATCATGTTTAAACTGCCATATATGAATGTCACAGTGATTGAATTGACAAGGTACTAAACGTGTACACACATATGTATGATCTTGACTGTACAGTCGAGTTCATAAATATGTGTACACGGTTACTACCTTGTCACTTTAATCGCTGTGACAATTCATATATGGCGGTTTTAACATGACATTAAAGAGATAAGGTACTGAAATGTACCCATATTTATGAACTCGACTGTACTTAATATTTCTTGTAAAATAAAAAGTAAACACTGTCTGGTGCGGGACCAATTGTATCTGAAAATGTTCAATGCTTCTTTGGTAAATATATTTTTTTTATATTTTCCAAGGTCCTTCTATCATCGTAACTAAACTAATCATAAAATAAAAGTAAATCAATTAAAATTGTACACCGACCGTGTATCCCCGCCCTTTGGATGGAGATAAACGAAACGGCGATTAATTTCGCCGGTGGATATAAAAACGATATAAAAGTTTACTTGACAAGTGTAAATAGGGCTTTATATCTGGGTTCCGCAGTATACGTAGATTAACCTGTTCAAACCCAGCAAACAAGTATAAAAAAAAAACATAAAAAGGTAAAAAATCAACATTTTTTAGGTCTCAACCTCAAGTCTATTTTTTACATACTTATATCATAATTTTTTGTATTTTTTATTACTTACTCGAATTACAAACCTCGTCTATTGCTGATAGTACAAAAAAAGAAAATTTAGAATTCAATTCAAATTGTATCAATTAGGGGCCACTGAAAACCAGCGCCGTAGCTCGCCCGGCATTATGCTAAGTGGCTCCCCGTTTGACCCATTTTTTTCCATTTTTGTTTGTTTTTTTCTTTTTAATCCTTTGAGTGGTTTTTATAAATAAGACAATTATTGAAAAATATCCCATAATGTATGTCAAATAAGCTTGTTTAGTTCACCCATCCTCACATAAAAAGAAATCATAAATTACAAAATTATTAAAGAAAGTAATCTTCCAGGGTTCCATACTGAGTGTACGGAACCCCGTTAACCCACGGGACCGGTCCGCTACTGGGCGCTACCGGTTGCGCGGGCGCAACGGGTCAGCTTAAACAGCCGTTTAATATTCTAACCAGAAAGAGAAAAAGCACATACAGTGTAAAAAAGGATTAGTATTTCTCATAAGCGAGAGAGATAAAGCACGAGTCAAAATTTTCATTTTTGTAATATACTTATGTTGCCGACTGGACCTACTTCTAAAACTGATCATAAACTCGAAATAAAAAGATTCAAACAAGTGCAAACCAAACTCGAGGGGCCTATTATTAGCCATTAAGGAGTTCCTATGGCCACTCTTCGCCTCCATCATCATACTGATGGTAGGTATCATACTCGTATATTGTATCGTCATTGGATTTTTCACAAGTATGCAATTAGAAGTAGGTTTATCTATTTATTTATTATTAAATTAGGTTAAAATCTCTAGTATTAATTAATTTGGCACCGCGCGGGCCGCGCTGCGCTGCCAAAATCACCCTCTGGCAATTTCTAATTATCATTATATTACAAACTAAATGATACGTCCTTCTTTTATTAATTTTTATGTCCTAGCTAAACTTCCATAGATCAACATTTTATCACGAAATTCTCTAACGCATTTCGTTAACTCTTCCGAAATGTAACACTTTAACTTTTAACGAAGTTAAAATTTATAGAAGTTAACTGTTTGATAAACTGTGTCCAGCTGGGTAATTGCCATCTATTACCCATATTGCAAACCTAGAGCTTAGTTTGGGACTAGGCCAATTTTTATGAGATTGTCCCAAAAAAAACCAATTCCACTTATAATACAACCTTACCTTGTGTATTGCCACCAATACACCCTAAGATGCATACCAACATAATCCAGCTAAAGTATGTAGATATATATCATAGACACTTATCGTAAATAAGGGTACCAGAACTAGAGGGTTCCGTGCAGAAGGGTCCGAGACAAAACAAGGAAAATATAATAACATGACGAATGTAATGGCCAATCAAGAGGAAGATTATCGTGACGGCCTACAATTAGTGTATCTCATATTATTAATAATGATATGAGCTCGCAATTTTCGCATATCAGTCGCTTATTGCCATTTTCTTATATGCCAGATAAAAAGAAAGAAAAAGAAACATTTTTTTATAAATATAACAAAAGGAAAAGACAGATTAACAAACAAAACATGAACAAAAAAACTGCCTGAACTAGTCCCGAACGATGCCCAGGCTAGTCTTCCGTTGGAACCATGTTCCTATACCATGCTGGGGATGGCCCCAAGATATCTACCTCCCTCCGTCAAGTGAATAACCACTACCACGTCAACAATGTGAATAAAACCTTTTTCTTACAGAAAGTTTTAGCCCTTGCATCCAAAACAACGCTTCAACTAGCCCTTTAACATCCCTTAACCGGTATGAGTGGTCGCGTTCTCTAGTCGTGTTGTAAAAAGAGACGGGGTTCTGGTTCGACGACTCCCGAAGGACATACCCGGTATTTTTAGTAAAATTGAGCGGATGTAAGATGATCACGTTTCTTCACGTTCGATGTTATTACTTTTTTGTCGGATCTCCATGCAGATTCCAAAAAGATTCAAAGATTCAAAGATTCAAAGATTCAAAGATTCAAAGATTCAAAGATTCAAAGATTCAAAGATTCAAAGATTCAAAGATTCAAAGATTCAAAGATTCAAAGATTCAAAGATTCCAAGATTCAAAGATTCAAAGATTCAAAGATTCAAAGATTCAAAGATTCAAAGATTCAAAGATTCAAAGATTCAAAGATTCAAAGATTCAAAGATTCAAAGATTCAAAGATTCAAAGATTCAAAGATTCAAAGATTCAAAGATTCAAAGATTCAAAGATTCAAAGATTCAAAGATTCAAAGATTCAAAGATTCAAAGATTCAAAGATTCAAAGATTCAAAGATTCAAAGATTCAAAGATTCAAAGATTCAAAGATTCAAAGATTCAAAGATTCAAAGATTCAAAGATTCAAAGATTCAAAGATTCAAAGATTCAAAGATTCAAAGATTCAAAGATTCAAAGATTCAAAGATTCAAAGATTCAAAGATTCAAAGATTCAAAGATTCAAAGATTCAAAGATTCAAAGATTCAAAGATTCAAAGATTCAAAGATTCAAAGATTCAAAGATTCAAAGATTCAAAGATTCAAAGATTCAAAGATTCAAAGATTCAAAGATTCAAAGATTCAAAGATTCAAAGATTCAAAGATTCAAAGATTCAAAGATTCAAAGATTCAAAGATTCAAAGATTCAAAGATTCAAAGATTCAAAGATTCAAAGATTCAAAGATTCAAAGATTCAAAGATTCAAAGATTCAAAGATTCAAAGATTCAAAGATTCAAAGATTCAAAGATTCAAAGATTCAAAGATTCAAAGATTCAAAGATTCAAAGATTCAAAGATTCAAAGATTCAAAGATTCAAAGATTCAAAGATTCAAAGATTCAAAGATTCAAAGATTCAAAGATTCAAAGATTCAAAGATTCAAAGATTCAAAGATTCAAAGATTCAAAGATTCAAAGATATCATAAAATTATCGAACTCTTAAGTATATTGAAGAATTCTCCACTCAAATTTCTCGTTTTACGCACGCAAGTAAACAAATTGTAAATCTAAAAAATAATTAATAATATTAAGTTTAAGCGTTCGTCTATCCGTATTACATACATTTGACGGATTTTATTGAAAGAAATCAATCTCACACAAACTGATCCAGTCCCAAACTAAGGTCTTTTCTTTTACCTACTTTGAGTACAAGAACACGATATACACACATAAAGATAAATAAATTATATACAAAACATCCAAAACATATCACCTGTTTCACAATTTGTCAAGTAAAGTATATCTGACAGGCAAAATTAGCCCTTTTCCTTCCTTACACTTGAAAATAGACAAGGAGAGCTGGCAGATAATCTTACTTGTCAATTGTGGGGGCCCTAGTTACTTTATTAACCAAGTAAAGTAAAGTAATGATGACAATGGTGATAATGATGATGATGATAATGAACCAAGAAAATAGTAAACTTTTAATAACTGAAGTTAACATTACAAATTATTTATAAAATATTTAATCAATCAATTCAAGTACAGATCATACACATCATCTTATATATCTACTTTTAACTATTACCTATTATCTATAGATCAAATAGTTATTCTGTGGTCTAGCAGAAAAACGTCTACTGCTGGACATAGGTCTTTCCAAGGACTTCCACGACGGTCTTTTAAAAAAAAAATATTCGTGCAATTTTTAGCCTTCGTTTAAATATTGAACACGAAACTTATAATTTTAATAAGCACACTCGGAAGGGCAAGCAACAATGCGGATTGTTAACCTCCCCTCGAACCCTCAAGGGACCCTCCACCCACTGAGTTGACGGAAACGGGGGATAATATGAATACGCTCCCACCGTTGGGCAAGTGGGCTACTTCAGACTAGCCCAAACATGTCAGCTGTCGGGTATTAAGGAGTATGTTAAGGGTATTTTGGCTCACTTGTTTCAATCAATGTGTATGTGCTCTTGTCTAAGTGTGTAATTTAATTAACTACTACATGCAGCTCTTGTAATGTTTAGAAGCAAATAAATTATACCCATGCTTTCGCATACAAATCTTCTTGCGTGAAAATACGGTGAAACTAAATTTTTCCAGATAAGAGACCCGGCTAGATCGATTTTTCGCCCCCTTAAACCTCCATATTGCAAATTTCATCGAAATCGTTAGAGCCGTTTTCGAGAATGTGAATCTACATAAATTCAAATCATTTTAATATTTCTCTCTCTCTATTTTTCTCTTTCTCTCTAATCTATTTAAGACCACAAAACAAACGACAAGCTGCAAAACATACCTATATTATCTAAAAACTCCTTTGTAGTCAACGCACTTTTTTCAGGGAATAATTTGTGACGTTCTCAATATAAAGGGACCTTATGGAGGCAGGCGGTTACGCAGTTTTTAAAACTGTTACCATAGTATTCATATAGTTACAAGAATAAGAAGAGCTTAACTGCCTTCCTCCATAAGGTCCCTTTATATTGAGAACGTCACATTTACACATAGCCAAAGATAACTTCCCAAACTCGCAAAAGGATGAGGAAGGGTTCTCCCAGCCCCCGTATTACAGTCGCCTTCATCGCGATGGATAAAGCATCCGTCTCTCTCGCACTTGCCTACTGGCCGGATAGTGACGGGTGTTTTATCCTCGTGGATAAACACGACTATTACAGGCCCGCAGGACCCTCGGATGTTACCAAGTTATCTAGTTACCTCCAACTTAAATGGACTTTGCAACTCTGACCAGCCGTGTTATTTTCTTAAATAATAACTCGCTGGTGAGCTCGTCGAAATTACGCTCCTGGTACTGGCAGTGGTAAAGTATTTTTACCTGACTGAATACTTACATACATATGTACGTAAGTATACATCTGATCGAAAATCGGATGTTACACTCTAGCTTCTTTAACTATTGAACTGATAGAACAGAGTTAAAATTTCATCTTTCTACCTATTACAGTTCATGAGATACAGCCCGCTGACGGACGGACGGACGAAATGGTTCCGTTGGCAACATTTGGGTACGATACCCTAAAAATACCTAACCATTTGTATTAAAAACCGAGGCCAAGTCAAGTACATAATGAAAGTACTTATAAAAACTTAGTTATTGGTATATATACCGCTCACTTGTATTAAGTATTCACGCCAAATCAAAACAAAGATCAGTTTGTATGTCAGTCACGATACGCACGTACCTACGTATGTGTGCGTTTGTAAGTGTGTAATGGTACGGCACACATACAATGTATTCGATAGCCGGTCAGAAAAAGAAGCGTAAGTCGGTAGCAAAACAACTCTATAGGGTTGGTGATGCAGAGAAATCAATAAATAAAAAATATAAAATAATTAAAAATGGCTGTCTGTTAGATCATGTCACAGGCGATAATATCCTATGCTGTTTTGTATGTGGATCATGTTTATATTAAGTTCACGATATAATATAAAATATTATGAAGAATGTGATGCAAAAATTGAAATGAATCTAGAATAAAATAACCGACGATGAAAAGATAATGCAAAATGTTTTTGTTTCTTTTCTTCATTCTTGGAGAAAGAGGCAATATAAAACAAAGTGTGTTTTGAAAATAGATAGCGACCAACAATCGTAGGTTTAAACATTAAAAAATTCTAAAAATCGTTTAGCGATTTAAATACACCTACATACCAACCCATTTAAAGCAATATACTTATGTACATAGCCACTGCGTACAATAGCTGTAACATACGGACAGACAACGGCCGTGCGGTCTTCTTGCAAAATAAAATTCAATTCATTTCACATCCCTGCAAGTAATCCAATTTGTTAAAAAAACAACACAATTTAAAGTTGAAAATTTAACTGCATGTGATGACCCTGCTTTACCAGCGACAAGCCTCCAAACACGACCGGTTCAACTCGTTTCTTGCTGCCAAAGGAAATATCCAAACAACCTACACCCCTTTTCACAACAAACAAAACTATACCCTAACTCATATAGTTTAAACTGAATTTCAACTGAGGTACCGCGAACATGCGCCGTTTTGCCACAGTTCAAATTGACCTGAATCCATCTCTGTTTAACTTCACTAGTTTGTATAAGGTTCTCTTGCTCAGAACAGGCTGCTGAGCCAGTTTTCACTAACATTGGAGATGTACCGTGGCTTGTACTTATTTACTTACGGAATAGAGGTTGGTGGAATAACATTGTATGTTATGAGTTTATGTTTCATATCCTTTGTAGATTCTGTTTTATTAAGGGAATATATACTTTTGCTGCGACGTTGTTTACGCAGGCTTTCTATATTGTTTTGTTTTCTCACTTTCATTCCTTCATTTCATTGTCAACGTAATACAAAACCTAACTAGAAATCGGTCATAACAATGTGAGCATAGGGCCTGTAGGTATTCAATATGGGAAAAACTGGGTCATACAAAGATTTATTTAGGTTCAAAATTGTCCCTTCTGTTCCTAAAAGTAAACGACGTGGGAGTTTTTAACTCATATAATTTCGATACAGGCCAAAACTACAGCAGACTCCCATTACACGGATATATCCTAACCCGAAATTTTGGTTTCAAAGTCCTTAACTTTCTGGAACAGGAGAGACAACTTTTGCTTCTGTGACTGTGTATGATCCAACTCTATCGCTTTTCTACTACATATATGGTAGCTCTAATTAATGGGTGAATTTCAGGGTGTTTCAACCACCGTCATTTGTGTCACCAAATATAATGACGAAATCAATGACACTATAGCAACTTCTGATGCTGATAGAAACTACATCCCCGGTTCTGCTTCTGTTTACATCAGGAGTTGTTGGTAGGTGTCATTGATTTCGTCAATAATATTTGGTGACACTAATGACGGCGGTTGAAACGCCCTGAAATTCACCCTAATTTGATAGTAAAGACGTATCGTATCGAAACCAAATAATATGGTTTAAAAACAATAATGGTTTAGGGCAATCTGGTAATCAAAATATATTTTTGTCATGTCACCTTACATTGGAGAAAAGGATTGGCATAAGATTTAGCTTAAAATATTTTGCAAAAAGGACGTTTTATGTTGAAAAAGTTGTACGGAAAGGATCTTATTTTGCTAAGGGACATGTTGGGAACGGGCCCATCTTAGCCCCCAGGGTTGCAATCTTGAAATCGTAAATAAATACCATTCTATTCTATTCTACATGTCCAAAAGTCTCAGTGCCCTTTTACCATAAGGAGGCCTGAAGGCATACTCCATTGCTATTTCCACGACATAAAAAAACCTAAAATGGCAACACAGTCTGTCAGGTCAACTATCAGTTTCTCGTACGATTTCATACATTTTCTACGTAGATTTTCTGACTGAGACTGTTAGTCTGTGTTTTCCCTTAAACTTTAGAACTTTACCATCAATACATTTTTTATTGAGGATGTAAAATTAGCATAAAAACGAAACGGGTCAATTACATCTTCTAATTTCGTACATTCATTATTTTAACTCATTATAACAATCCGAGCCGGCAAATTTAATAACTACCATATAACAAACTAAAACCTATTAAAACACTCAAAACTCCTCAATTATCAACTTTATTTTAATACTGTTAAGCTACATACAATTTACATTGAGTGAAAATCTAAAATTGCAAGAAATAATGACACATCCATCTCCAGTAGCACTTAAATGTATACTAAGACAGTTTTTGTGATACAACTTGTATAGTTAAATCACTTTGAGCTTGCGTGCGCATGTGGGTTCAACCAGTATAAACATAAGACAATCGCAGATAATATTCTACCTTACACAATCTACGTTACTTGTGTGCGTAAAATTAGTTCCAAAATATTTGTAACGTTGGCGTCACCACTACACGCAAAAACGCAACCTTAAAGTGACTTACTTGTTATTTAATTCGAACGAGGTCGAAACAATGTTACCAGTTACAATGTAAAAGGTCACAAAAAGGTTATTTTTTTTCAACAAATCCAAGTTACTTGAAGTTCGTTCACATCGCCCGCATTATTCAGATTGTCTTCAATGTTTCCATTATGAATTTGCAACATAAATGAAAAGTACCTGTAGGTACTAATAAATGACATGCACAAAAGGAACATTTGAAAACCAAACTGCCTTTGAATAGGGACATTGAACCCTGCAATACTTTTTTATTCTGTGCCTGCAGCATCAGGAATTCAGGACTGAGGAGTTGAATCTTGAAATTTAGTGAAATAAGTATTTGCTCGATATTAAACACAAAAAAGTATCAAAACCTTAGCCTCTACTTTTTACAGCATCAGTAAGCCAAAGTTGCATTTTCTCGTTTATCGTTCAGTGCGTCTCTTTCGTTGTAGACTAAATAGAGCGGGATTACCGAACAACAAACAAGTCACTTGAGCTAGCCTCCCGATTTTGAGGATCAAAAGTTGAAGCCCAAAGGAGTATCATAAGATTCATAAGGTTCACAGGTTAAGGTTATTGTTAACTACCTTTGTATGTTTCGACATTGTATGAAAAGTACCAAGAAATTAAAAAAAAGAAACTATTTCTCTTTTTTTTTAATCTTCTGGTTCCAAAATATATGGGTCTGGAATCTGGATAGCTACCACCATCATATCCTTTTACCTACAACCTTTGTGTTCCGGCACTCGCAATTCCATCTTAGTCCTCGGGGCCGGCAACGCATTGAGTCTTGGGATTGCAGTCTTAAGATAGTAAACATGAGATTTGTCTTGAGACCCCATTTACCATCAATTGGCTTGCTCTTTTGCCTTCATGCCATCACATTTATTATAATAAAAAATGTACATTTTTCAGCTAAACAACATTGTACGTAATTGAATCAGCAACACCTACTTACGTAATCATAGCGTAGTTAAAAGATAACTACACGTGGCTAGATTGCCGCTAATTTGTCTGACAATAGCCGAGGTACAACAATTGAAGTCAATTGCTACATACAACGCCTCAATTGCCAAGCCAAACCGGCCGTTCGACGCTTCGTTCGATGTTTACACCGACGCATCTGCGCTAGGGATAGGTGTGATAATTCACCTTAGAAAAGCGGTGTTTCGGTGTAGTTCTAATCAGTCGGGTAAAAAAAAACAGTTGAACTTTAGAACAAAATTGACGCACACACGTTTTAGGTTGAATAAAATTTGAGATAACTTTTTCAACAATGTACGAGGACGGTGAATGGACGTGTATTTGAAGGAAAAAGGCTCCTATCATTGGAATTTTGAATAACGCTTTATAGGTTAATCGTTGGGCGTTTTTCAAAAAAAGTGTACATCGTTAAGGAAAAATTAAGAAATTTTAACTTTTTCCAGTACGTCACGAAAATTAGTCATACATTTAGTATCGTTAATTTTCGTGACGAACCGGAAAAAGTAAACATTTCTTAAGTTTTCCTTAACCATGTACACTTTTTTTGAAAAACGCCCCATTACACTAGCAAATAAAAGTAGGTGATGGGGTCATAAAATAAACACTGAACAAATTAATAAAAAAAAAGTTCTATATAGAAAAATAGATACAAATATGTTTTTGGACATCCCTATTGTGACTACCGTATCGTGCTTTACGCACACTTATACGCAGGCGTGGCTAAAACGATACAGTTAGTATTATTTTCATAAAAACGGTGTGGCGAACACGAGTATTTGTTCTTTAGTCTTGGACGTTTGCTTTGTAAGTATGTATTTACCTATACAATATAAGTATTTTTATCGTTGCCTAGTACCCATAGACAAAGACTAGAGCTTAGTTTAGGACTAGATCATGCGTATTTGTCCCCAGACATTTATTTATTATGTTTATATCAAATTTTACGATAGTGACTTGTTTGTTAAGAGTGCTTTTGGTGTTTATACTTAACTTCCTATCTAAATATAATATACTATCATCATTATCTAACAGTCTCGCCTACGATAAGTGTTTGGTTGTCAGTTATAATTAGATATTTTCTAGACGTTTCTTAACGATCGTGTTCTTGTGATTCAGAATGCCAGTGCTTATCTAGTCTTGTTGCTATACCATTAGTGTTAAGGCCTTTGTGTATAAGAGTTGTATTTGTAGATCAACTAGAAGTTTCTATAGCAAGTTAATAGAAAACCGCTTGTATTCGTTTGTTTTCCTAGAACGTATTATGTACAGGCAAAGATATAAATAAATACAGTCTTCGCGTTCAAATATATGTATACACGACCGTATTGTTAGTATATGCCTACAGTGAGAAATGGCTGTCGATGAACTGAAAATTCTGTAAATTGATACATTCTGTGAAATGAGTGTTGGTATAATAGGTTTAGTGAATCGAATACGGAGTACAGACTTGATACAGTTGATACTCTAATGGTAGTAGGTATAACCTGCCTAAACATTATTACATGATCGTGGACGTTTGTGCACTTGGAATTAACGTTTTGTTTATTGTATCTTATTTGGTAGGTACACATATCATCGCACAAGGAATTCATAGAGTTCAAAGATTGGTTGTAGTCCCCATAATAGTTTTTATAATCATCATAACTTCATCCTTTCTCAAGCTAATTTTCGTCTGAAAATTATCTATAGAAATATTAAGTGTTCTAGAAGCTTCTGATGACGTTTAAGATGTCAATTCCTCTTCCTTATTGCGATAAAATAGAAGACAACCTGGCCCTTACTCTCAAAGTTACTGACAGCGGCCGTACATCTTTCTAATGGAGGGCTAAGAAGAAGTCGGGGTAAAAATATAGTGTTGGTGACCGGTTGAGCAGGTAGCGGGCTGTGCTGTGTTTGTGTAAGCTTAAACTGGACTTATTGGGTAGGTAGCTAACAGCAAATTATTCTAGATAATACTATGAGCAAGTAACTCAACAGACACCTGGGTGTTTATTCTCAATGTGATCGTGCTCGTAAGAAAAAGCAGACTAAGGTACTTACCGACTTTAGTCGTCGAATCAGCTGGGCCAAAGTCGGTAGCTACCTAACGAGCTCTTAAAATTGAAATCTTAAATAAATAAAATAAATAAATAAATAAATATCAGGGACAATCATTTCACACAAATTGACCTAGTCCCAAACTAAGCTCTAGGCTTGTACTATGGGTACTAGACAACGATAAACATTACTTATATAGAGAAATACATACTTAAATACATAGAAAACATCCATGACTCAGGTACAAATACTCGCGCTCATCACACAAATATTTGCCCATACCGGGATTCGAACCCGGGACCGCTAGCTTCGTAGGCAGGGTCACTACCAACTAGGCTAAACGCGTCGTCTTGACTTGTAGCAGTTGAAACTCATACCCAATTTGCTGTCACTCACCTCTTCCTACTATTTTATTATCTTAAAATGTTGCATCTCAGTCATACCTAAAGTCGAAGAGCTCGGAGGATTAACAATGTCAAAGTAGTGAAATATTTGGAAATTAGTTTCGGTTACTTTACATTTAACGTATCTGATCATTTTCGCTGCCGGGGACTTTGCAGATTTTAATGCCCTTACTAATAAACGTTGAGTAACCGCTGAGTAGTTATGCCATGCTTTGTCCTTATCTGTCGAATTCAAATGTCACAATGACAGATAAGGACAAAGCCTGGCTTAACTACTCAGCGGTTACTCCACGTTTATTAGTAAGGGCATAAGAGTTTATAAATTATAATACGGCCTCTGCACTCATAAAAGAATTGTGTTAAGTCAAGTACTCTCCTGTTTCAAACGCTCCTGCAAAACAACGTTACCAGCAAAGTGCCTGATATAAATTTACATCGAATGGCCTTCTTCAAGGGATGTAACACATCGCCTCACGTATCGGAGTTTTTATCCATTGTGTAGACGACATATTCTTCATCAATAACTTTTTATTACCATTACATGGAACTGAGGCACGGCGTTTATTTAAATTTATACAATTGTGTTCATATGAAATTGAATTTTAAGATTCTTACGAGTCTGTTAGTATTTTCTGAGGCCCTTCTATGTTTTAAGTAACTATAACCATCATTAGGTTTGTGATTTCAAACTATTACCAAACAGATGCTTTGAAAGAATAGGCTGTATATAAAAACGTCCTTGAGACGTTGCGGCTAGCCTAGTGGGTAGGTGTGGGTCTTAGGTTCGATTAGGTAAGGGCAAATATTTTTGTGATTAATTCAAGTATTTGTTTCTGAGTTTTGAATGGTTTCTTATATAAGACATGTTATACGCTGTCTCGTACCCATGGAACAAGCCCAGGGCTTAGTTTGGGACTAGGTAAATTTGTGTGAGATTGTCTCCTTTAAGATTACGTACCAAAATGGCAAAAAAGTAACCCTTATGGTGAGACTTTGTTGTCTGTCTGTCTGTCAGTATGTCACAGCAGTTTTTCTCAGCAGCTACACAAGCTATCAACTTGAAATTTGGCATAGTTGTATAACTTGCTTGCACGCATCTGTAGTTAGTAAAAAAAATGAAATTAATTTTATAAATAATTGAAAAGTGGTCTAGAATGGGGTGTTGAAAAATGAAAGTGATTTTGATTATAGCAATATGGGGTGTCATTATGAAAGGGATCAATCTGCATATTTTAAAACTATTTTTTTATAATTTTCAAATTGATAAAAAACTTTAAAGATCTGTACGAAAATTAAGGCAAGTCAAACTGGACCTAATTGCATACAATTAAAATACATAAAAAGGTATATTTTTGAAGTACGGGCTTAAATACGGAACCCTCGGCGCGCGAGTCCGACTCGCACTTGACCGGTTTTTTTACTTTGTTGAGGTCGCAAACAGCCACGGTGACTTAAATATGACACATTATAGGTTATCTAACATCTGACGCTGCAAACATTTTCCAAGGTTGTCTTTTATGTTGGCAAGCATGTCATGCCATATTTGCATTGTCAATAAAATAATTTTGCTCAAAATGGAAATAAAAACGTGCTTAATCAGGAAGTATGACTATAGATTTTATCACTCTGTTAAGCAAACTGATGAATAGCTATCAATTAGATAAATACCCCTACTGTCAGTCTCGTAACTCTTACATGGCGCGACGTTTTCGCTAAATTTAGCTAAGAACAATCCAGATCAAGTCACCTTTCTAACACAAAAACGAAATCAAAATCGGTTCATCCGTTTGGGAGCTACGATGAACTCATAATACCCCTCTGTTTTGCGTTAGGGGGTTAAAATACAATTCAAATAGGTTTGTTATAATACAAAGTTAAATAATAACTATTCTTATACAAAAACTAAATAAGAACTGAAAAAGAAAGGACCCCGTGACAAAGTACCACAGATAGATGTTGGCAGCATTTCCTCGTTATATGCTGCATGAAGAAACTGCCAGCTCTGTGGTCTCTCTAGTTATAAAATCTCAAGGTTAAAAAAAAAATGATTATCTATACGAGCACCTTGGTAAGGTCGGTCGATTATTAAAGCCGAAAAAATATTATACTCAAACTTGTAAGATTGAGTCTTAGAACAGGCCACTGAAGACCTGCTAGAGACCTTTAGCTAGATGGTCCGATGACATAGCAACAGCCGGGGGAAGTTCGGAGAAGAGAGTCCAATTCTCATAGACGCTGTGCCAATACTGGACGAATAGATGTTCAATGGTGACGATGATGATGCTAATAGGTGATGATGGTTTACCCTTGAATCACCGACACTCATTTCATAGAATGTTTTACTTCGCCGAGTTTTCATTTCATCGACAGGCATTTCCACGTGCAGGAGTTATATTTTAAGTGGTCAGGTCTAACCTAACCTAACCTACGTAACTCATGATTAAGATATAGCTTTCGATGAAATGAAATTCGATGAAACGACACATACGATGAAATGAGTGTCTGCAAAACAAGACTGTGTGACTTACTGACTGAGAACGTTAAAAATTTGGAGAAAGTACCCTAAGAGTGGTGCATTAAGGGATTTCCAAAATTCTACTGAGAAGTAAATGGTGATATGAGGGTAAGAAACCTGCGCATAGGAAGTTGCGGCGTCTTATAGTTTATAATATTATAGTAAAATTGACAAAATCGTGGTGATTATTGGAGAAGCTTATACCTAACTAAAAATATAGTATGTATAAGCTGGCATATCTTCTTCAATTAAGCACATACCGAGTTTGAACAAGAATTACCTAGCCGTTTGTCTAACGATAAGGGACAATTCAACCCTTTATTTCAACGATAGTGTCCCATCAGCTGCGCGCGCGACGATAAGGGCGTCAATATTGAATGATGCGCACCTGTTTGCGCAGACGCCGTAGACGCTTAGAAATATAACACCGTCTCACTAGAACCTTAAGGGCAACACATAACAGTTCGCCGGCCGATCTCAGCCTGTCATTTCATCGTATCATACAGACTCCGTTTCTCGTACGATTTACATTTTGTCAGTTTTTGAATACCGCAAATATTAGCGTTATGCATCTTGTCTACACCCCTAGATTGACTGTAATAAAACGAGACAGGTGAAAAGTTGTAAACGTAGAGTTTTTTGCCTATTCTTCCTGAGACCCAACGTAACGTCCTACACATAGGACAATTGTCAAAATGACTTTTAGCTTTTGTTGACTGACATAAGATTCTGTTTCGAAATAGCGAAATTTTAACGTAGGCCTCAGGAGGCTATAGATGAAAAAGGAACTTGCCAACGTCAAAAATCGCCTCTTTGTGACATAGGTAGGTACTAATGACTCAATGTAATGGTCATAGCGTCTACCTCAAAGTTAGAGATTGGTCTAGGAGATTTATAGGCAAAACTAAAGAAAGATGTTAAGTACATGAATAAAACAAATATTCTAATCTATGGTAAATCCAATGTCAATGTATACCAAAATGTTATATTTCAATTGGTTAGAGTTAACTAATTTCATTAAAAGCATGAAACTCAAGCAAAATTCGATTTGAATCCTGCAATAAGATATTGGCACGTAAATGGATAAAGAATAAACATTTGTAGGCTTTCTAGAACAATTTGATATCGAAGGTTTAAAGGCTTCACTGTTATAGATCTATGAATGGTTTTAAGTAATATAAACCGGTTACAATCTATTAGACCATGGAAATGGTAACTAACCCACAGTATTTAACAATATTTAAATAATCAGAAAGTAAACAATAACACTACGGGAATAAATTTAACCCTGTAGAAATCAAGATGGATGAAAAATTAAACTAAAACCGGTAAGAAAACCAACGTGCGCGAGCATAAATTTCTAAATACAATTTCGTCCATCCATACAAAGCATATGCTGGAATTCCAGGAAACTATATATAAATTATTATTAACATAAATTATTTCCAGAGCTCTCAAATCGATAAAAGGTACTATTAATATGCAAAACACATATGTTTTGCTCAAGGCAAATAGAGCGATAACAGTTGACCGAGATAAAACAAAAATATGGCTGCAGCCTTGGGCTTGACAAATACCCTACATAATCGTTTCCATGCCGCGTGCGAATACTAACCAAACAAATGATTATCGTTTATCATCTGTTTATATAAATGTGGCGAATTAAGAAGTTTTTTTCAATGATATTGCTGTCGCTACGTGTTCTTACAAAAGGACATTAATACATGTGGATAAATATTTTTTAGAGAAATGTTTAATGATTCTTTGGAGCGGTGTGAAGGTCAGGCTGCGCGCTGAACTAGACTGAGTTAAAGGAAGAAACAATTTTAAACTTTGTGGTATTTCCATTAAACGTTTTCATATTATGGTATTTTCAAACCGCTACGACTAAAATACTTTCAATAGACGAGCCGAGCATAGGTACCTACTCTCAAAGGAAGGCAGGTATCGTATCTACGATTCCTCTCTTGGCGTGGGTTCATGGGTGGTGATTTAATTCTATCAGGTGACAATCTGGCTCTTATCTCCTCTAGCATAAAAAAAATAATAATAAGAAAGTTCTTCATCATTCTCCAATTCTCTTCTTTTTATTGTACCTTTTCGACTAGCAACGGTTTAGATTAAGATTAGTTAGGGTTTGTTGTTACTTCAAAAACTACACCAATATTTCCTACTAGTAAATCGCGCTTAAAAAACATTTGCCTTTCCCGGAAATATATCCCAGGACCGCTACCTTTGCAGGCTGTACCAACTAGGCCAACCGCTCAATCGTCATCACGTGAATCAACATTAACACGTTCATAACACATCTTTGTTTCTAACAAAGATAAGTCACCAATTAAATTTCCTATGCATACCAGATTCTCATTGGTTGTCACTGAGGAATGCAGCGCATAAATCGATTTGCAGGCATGAACAAATGACCACAGACCCAAACTATGCGGAGTTCGTGTAATACACAAAATAAAATAATAACTAGCGAATGACTAATCAGTAATGTTAGAATCGTGAAATTCTTTCTCGATGTGAGTCATGTTATCGGAAAACTGTGGGGCTTTCATTGGAATGTGACACGACAGGTCGCCTGAAGGTCTTATGGGGTGTCCCCTTGCAAACACTCATTTCATCGAATGTGTCGTTTCATCGAATTTCATTTCATCGAAAGCTATATCTTAATCATGGGTTACGTAGGTTAGGTTAGGTTAGACCTGTGACCACCAAAAAGTTATAACTCCTGCACGTGGAAATGAATGTCGATGAAATGAAAACTCGGCGAAGTAAAACGAGTTTCGGTGATTCAAGGGTAAACCGTCTTATGGTTCTTATGTGAATATCATGGATTAACTGAAGATCTATTGATTGCTGCCATGATGGTATCACGGTGCGATAATGCTGGTTTGAAAACAACTAAGTATATTTGCAATACAAAAGAGTGATAATTAATGATGTTATGCTCTGGTTCGATTACTGTTGGATTTAGGTAAATAAACATCAACTTCAATAAAGATTTTTAAAGATCTACCAGCTAGCTCTGGCAAAGCGTTTTATTTACTATTAAATGTATTGAAGTCTTATTGTTTTCTAATTCTGACCTTTTCTAGTTTATATTTCCTGAATTATATTAAAATACATTTTAAATATGTCACAGCTATGTTTAAAAGATGGCTTATCTTATCTAGTTGCTATTTATCAGCTTAAGCTGAAGTAAACAGGAAAGTGGTGATAGGTATCTAATGTCACCATTTCAGCGATTATTCATTTTTTTTAATATATTTCACGCCGTCGTAAAAAAAAAATTTATATACCTATAATAACATTTTCATTTTCGTTTTAACCACGCCTAAACGGCTGAACGGATTTGGATGAAACTTTGGCACACAGATAGTCCATATGTGAGGTTCTCAATATAAAGGGACCTTATGGAGGAAGGCAGTTAAGCTCTTCTTATTCTTGTTACTAAACGAATTCTATAGTAACAGTTCTAAAAACGGCGTAACCGCCTGCTTCCATAAGGTCCCTTTATATTGAGAATGTCACATATCCTATATTAGCAAATACAATACTTTTCTACTCTATGTGTTCTAATATAATGAACTAAGGCCGGCGGACTTTAAGTCTGTGTTGTCACAAGATTATAATTCGCTTGATCGTCTTCATCGTGCATCATCTTTCATAATGCGTACTGCAAAGGAGTGGAATGCGCTTCCGGCGTCTGTATTTCCGAGTGCCTACAATCTGAACCTATTTAAAGCTAGGGTGAATAGGCATCTTCTGGGTGAGCTCGCTACATCGTAGACTGAATCTTCGTCCTCCAAGGGCGGGAGTTGGTCAAGAGCAAACCCATTATCAATAAAAAAAAAAAAAAAAAAAGTCTTTAAAATTTTGAACACCATTGGCGGCTATAGCCGTCATGGTTGACAGCGTAAAATGGACCTTAGTGTATTGAGGAAGGTTGACATTTAGCTATGGTGTGGTCTTATATGTCAGACTAAACTCTCAAAATGACAATTTTTTCTTAAGAACCATCGCAGATTCCAGTTTGCATTCAGAAACAAATGGGTCTAAAACTTGTCATAATGATTTTACCTATTCCTTTAACCTTGAAATTAGTATCGTACTAAATTGTGTTGACATAAGGCGTGAACACACGAGTCTCTTTCCGTGTTAAAAGATACCAGATAGCCTCAAGGCCAGCAATATCTTTATTGATTCTAGCTCAAACGGGAGTGCCTTTGGTTTATCAAAGTAAATACCAGACATAATATTTGCTGTTTTTTTTACTTGTGTCATAACTACAACGGCGCTTTATCTTGGAATCGTATAATATTTACGAATAATTTTTTTATATTCGTGTCTGTCGAGTGTGAATCAAAACGAATTCGTATAAAGGTAGGTATACAATGTTTCGGAAACACTTTCTGAGCACCACGTTGATGTTTAGGTACATAAATGTTTCAGCCTAGAGTGTGAACAGTCTGAGAATAATGTTGAAGATGTTAGTTGAATCACGATCTTGCTCTTTGCCAGCTTTGGTTCATATAACTAATTCATAACCATTCTATTGACGACGCGGTTAGCCTAGTTGGTAGTGACCCTGCCTACGAAGCTAGCGGTCCCGGGTTCGAATCCCGGTATGGACAAATATTTGTGTGATGAGCGCGAGTATTTGTTTCTGAGTCATGGATGTTTTCTATGTATTTAAGTATGTATTTCTCTATATAAGTATGTTTATCGTTGTCTAGTACCCATAGTACAAGCCTAGAGCTTAGTTTGGGACTAGGTCAATTTGTGTGAGATTGTCCCCTGATATTTATTTATTTATTCAATTAATGTGTGTACGAGTAGGCTCTCAGGCTCCCTAGCATGCATGCGCGATATAAAATTTGACAGGTGCTAGAGAAATTAATACGTCTATTGCATATTCTAACGTAAGGCTTAACGCTTAAGGTTTAAATAAAAGTGCCCCGTCTTGATAAAAACGTGATAAAGTCGCTTAGTAATAAAAGGTAATAAAAGTCAGGATGACACACTTTTATTTTAAACCTTAAGCGTTAAGTCTTACGTTAGAATATGGAATAGATGTATTCATTTCCCTAGCACCTGTAAAATTTTATCTCGTGCATGCATGCTAAGCCCGCATTTTTAATCGACTGAGCGAAGACAAAAGGAGCCAATGATTTTTACAGTCTAGTATGTATGTGACTAAAAATTTGGTTATTCCACACTAGCTCCTAAACTATTGGATCGTCAGTTGGTAGCCGACTGCACGCAGCAGCAGCAGACGACGTGTCGCCGCGATACTACTGGTTTCTGTGTTTCTATGAAAGCGACGTGTCGCTAGCTACGGAAGGAATTTAATAGAAATACATAGAAACCAGTAGTGTCGCGACGACACGTCGTCTGCTGCTGCGTGCAGTCGGCTACCAACGACACCTTAAGGGTGCGTCATACTATTTAGTCAAGTCGGGTTTTAGCTTGAAACTTTTTTGTATGTAGATTGGTCAACGGTAATTGTTTTATGGTTTCTAATAGGTTTTTGAAGGTAGTTCTGAAATTGGATGCCAGCGATTGTCATCTATTTCCACATTCTTAAGCACATACAAGCCAGACCTGACCGATCTTGTTATACTTAATAATTAAGGCGTGATGTACGTGGATCGCATGCTCAGTGTGTGGCGCAGCGCGTGTCTTGCGCGTGCGCAGTGATAGTGATCTAATGATAGAAGACAGGCCACGTGGAAGACATTGCACGGTAACGATTGTGTATTTTGACGCAAGTGCCGTCCACACGTGGAAATTACCTTTGTTATATATTAACACCTATCTATGACGTATACGACAGCACAGAATTGCAACAATATATAGATAATTTATACCTGGGCATGATCGCTAAATGTCCCATTTCCTTGTTTTTTCATAAATAGTAAATTTAAAGTGATATCTGCTCAGGATCAGTACTTTTTTTAAAATTATAAATGGGTTTGCGTTTGACCTCAGTCTCACCTGATGTTAAGTGACGACGAGGTCGAAGATGGTTCACGCTTACCCAGAAAATGCCTATTCACTCTTGCCTTGAAAACACCAAGGTTATAGGATTCCGGGAATACAGACGCAGGGAGAGAATTCCACTCCTTGGCAGTGCGAATAAGAAATGTCGCAGCAAACAGCTTCGTCCGAACTGATGGAAATTCGACTACATGAGGATGGAAGCCCTCACTGCGTTTGGAAGAAAGATTGGAGAAAGTGGAGGGTGGGATGAAAGTAAAAAATTACTTGAAAGCTTTTAAATATGGTAGGTATTTCACGTGACTTTGAGAGTTTATTTATTTTCTTTATTAAGGAAAACAAACAGCTTTAATTGTACAGATTTAGAAACACATCTTTAAAAAAAGAGAAAGAGTCCCTGCTTGTTTCCCGCTACTTTACAAAAGTCTCCCCTTTTTGCTTTTTTTTTAGATACCCGGTCAGAAAATAGGTTATTAAGTATAGCATTGGAAATCCAATTTGAATGCTTATTTCGGTAGTTGCTAGTAGAGAATATTATAAAAATAAAATGGAACATCAGGGGACAATCACACACAAATTAATCTTGTCCCAAACTAAGCTCTAGGCTTGTACTTTGGGTACCAAGCAACGATATACATACTTATATAGAGAAATACCAAAACCAAAGACCAAAACGCGCGTTGTTTAGACGATCTGATAAAAACCGCAAACAACTGGCCAGACTTGGCCCACCACAGAAAACAATGGCACGAGCTGGAGGAAGCCTTTACCCGAGAGGGGTCCTAACCATATTTTTATTTGTTACATATTTAATCAGTTAGGTATAGTCATTACTTACTCTTGTTTAGATTACGAAATAAAAAGGCTTTTAATTTTTATTTATTAATAAAGGACCTGACCAAAGGACATGACCTTATCAGGTTATTAATAACTTAGTAAAAAATCTTGTGTGGGAAATTATATATATATGAATGTCGAGGTAAACTCATCGAGTTCCGTGACTCGCTCAATTCCGTGGTAGCAGTTCTTTAATCCGCCATAGAACCCTGCTAATAGAATCTAGGAACTGAAATACGACCTTGGACTTTTAAATTAGGCTAAGGTAAATAAATAAAGGGTGTATTTTGTCCCAGAATCGACCTGCAGGGTTCTATGGCGCATTATAGAATTGCTACCACGGAATTGTGTCACGGAATTAGGTGAGTTTACTACACTCATCACCGTAAGTGGAATTCTGTAATCATCGGGTTACGTGCAGACAGATAATGTTATTGTAATCTGAAGGAAGCAGACGTACTTATATTGGTGAGAGCACACTTCAAAGTCTTCAAGTCTGAACATCTTGCTGGTATTGCGGCGAAACTGTCACCACTTAAAAAGGCTTAAAGGCTCTAAATGAGGATATTATTATTATCGACGTATGTGCATGAAGAGGTTGATAAATGTTAAGGAAGCGAAAGAGGTATGTTTGCACGCGGCGTTCTATGATCGAAGAAGGAGGGTTATGTTTTTGACCTGTATCTTTATATCTAGCGTATATAGAAACGCGGACGGAGTCGCGGGCCAAACCTAGTGGTAGTATAAATTACAAGACCTGTGCTTCTTTTTCTCTTTTTTAAACCCAGCTAGCTTCCATTACATATACAGAGTTATTGCTTTGTTACGATACGTCCTTAACAAAGTAGACTACAAACTTTGAGAATAGGTACCAACCTAGGAAAAATATTTGGTTCACCCATGATTAGGTCATCCAAAATCCAAAATTGAAAATATCATATTTTTTAAGAGCGCTGGATGCATACTGCATAGGTAACATTCTTTTGTCAACATCAAGTGATGTAACCTAATGCCATCACAAAGTCATTCTATATTAAAGTGTTTTTCAGACAAAACGTCGCCGATGATTCTTACTGATTAACAGTCATTGAGACATTGATAACGAGCGATAACAAGACCTTGATAAAATCATGCCATACCAACGAACAATTTCTGAATAGTCGTATATCACTCGAAACAATCTCGTTAAATTCAACCTTATCTGTATTGATGTTAATTTTGAATTGGAAGCTGAGGTTTATCGAAATAAATAAATCGGCAAATTAAATTTGGGATTACATTTGAGCAAACATATTATTTTGGCCAAACGGCAGAGACCCGTCCTAGAGCGTGCATGTAGGTATTTAAATTATAACCTAACTGAGTTAAAAACCGACAAAATCGGGACCTCTAATTTCAAACCTCATGACTCTTAAATCTTAACGGATTTTCATCAAACCAAGCTAAATTACACTCTCGATTAAGTCACATTTCTAACAAAAAAACTAAATCAAAATCGGTCCATCCGTTTAGGAGCTACAATGCCACAGACAGATACACAGATACACAAACATACGTTAAATTTATAACACATTTTTTGCGTCGGGTGTTAGGAAGATATCATGTTTTTTTCTCTGATCAAAAACAGGATCTTCTTATTAGTATCTTGTTATGTAACTACTAATCAACATGACCCTTTTATAACGCCACAAATTTTAAGTAACACAATAAATAACTATTTTTTCAACGACCTTGGTAAAACTGGATGCTGCAAATTAATTGAAGTAAACCCGGCAAACGTGACCAAATTATGTATTCACGAGACATGAATAAAACCTCTGACACGTCTAAAAACAGCGTTCTTGCATAAACTATACAGTTTCCTGCATCATCAATGTAATTTGTGTTTTGTTTTATCGATAGCTTTTGTTTTTTTTTTAACCATTACAAGCGCTAATTGTCTTCTAGTGTCTTTATGTTAATTTAAACATATGTTCTACGATCATGTACCCTTTCCTTAAAGGTTTTTTTATCACATCTTTACGGTAAAAACGTAGGCTTACCTACAACACATTTCGTATTTTCACAAAAGGAAGCTACTTATGTATATAATTGTTTTAAAATTATCGTTCAAAGACACAGACGGAAACTTCTTGTAATTAAATCGCCATAGAACCAGATACGAATAAATGAACAAAACACCATGACATCCGGTTTCCCGCATGAACCATAACTTCATTCAAATTAGTTGCTAAAAGTAACAACAAGTAGAACCTGGAGATTAACTGAAAGGTTCCGTTCAAAGGTTTGTAAAATATAGGAGGTTACGAAAAAGGTTTAATTTGATAGAAAAGAGCAGCAAAAACATAATGTGATTCCAGTAAGGAAATAACTACGTTTACTGAGTTACGGAGAGTTTCTTATAGACTACGGATATCAAAGTCTGACAGCCAGGAAACATTAAAACGTGCCAAATATAAAGTACCTATATCTAAAATATAGTACCTACAAATTGTACGTATATTATACAGGCAATCTCAGTAGTCTAAGAGATAAAATATCTGACTCAACCTCGTATAAGAAAATTTACAAAATCCGAATATCCACTTTAAGTACACGTCCTAAAGTAGATATTCCAATTTCATAAATTTTGATATGCGAGGTTGAGTCAGAGACCCGTCGATATGGAAACCGAAATTGAAACAATTGCATTACGCTACGCTAATGCAGTTTCGATGCCGCTTGTGATCGCTCTTCTACATTGTCGCGAAACCTACCTTTCACTAATAATTCTAAGATTTTTGCCACAGGATATGGTCCTCTATCATTCTATCAAGGTCACGGATCCCGAAAGACGAATTTAGCATAACGTATGCTCGTTACAACCGCTGCACAGGCGCCACAAAACACGAAGATGGCGGAATGGGAACCGGGTCAGTGGGATTATTTATTTTATTTCCTCAATATGTTAGTATTTGGATCTCTTTGTTTAGGAGCGATTTATCCTAAAGACAAGATCTCTCTAACCACCAAAAAGAATTCCACTGCTAGAGTTTTATTAGCAAATTAAAATTTTAAATTGTTTACTAAGCGATACCTAACCGTACTTATACATACGTACATATAAGGAACTTATTCTTAGATACAAAGAAAACAACCAAGACCCAGGCATAATTAATGATGCTCATAGCACAAATATTTGCCCTTATGAGGATTGAGCCCAGGTCTTCGTCAACAGGATCACTACCAACTTGAAAAACTGTATCGTCAAAGTAAGTAAATGTTCTAAGAGAGATCAGTAGACAAAGTTGATTCCAGCATTTTCAGTCTAGATTTTTTTAAGTATTATAAAAGATGAAACGGTTCATCTGAATAAACTGTCAGTTCAAAATTCAAAATATTTATTTAGTAAATTGACTACGTGCGAGCTCTTTACACATCGGTAACATAAAGTGAATTTACTTACCGACAAGAAGCGCCACAAGAAACTCTAGCTGAAGGTCATTTTGTCAGAAAGCAGATATTTTTTC
Organism: Tortrix viridana; assembly: GCA_963241965.1. Lineage (NCBI taxonomy): Eukaryota > Metazoa > Arthropoda > Insecta > Lepidoptera > Tortricidae > Tortrix > Tortrix viridana. Next base: position 12,726,153 of record OY725185.1, read on the forward strand.
CCGTCCAACTTTGCTCTCAAAACACAAGCAAAACCAAATACAATCGCTAGTGCCCGCAACACGCGTGCCCTTGATTCTGAGCCGTAAAAAACCGGCTCTGGCAAAAAATAACATGTAATGGCCGAAGAAAATTACGTCAGGCATCTTTTTATGGTGTCCGCTTGAATAATACGATGCTATAACACGTTTTGTGGTGGTATTCTTTAACAGTATAATCGTAAGTTCATTATCTATCATATCATATTGTATCATTAATTTTGGTGGCATGTCCAACACTGGGGCTTGATAGACACTACCATACCTCTTACGGTTACCTCTCTTACACACCTGAAGGGAAACCATGGACAAAGCAAACGAGCATACAGGGCATCCAAAACTTTGTGGACTTTAAGACCCATAGACGTCTCCAATTTCAAGATTCCGGATGCGTTAAGAATCCTTAAGGACTAAGACGGCATGTTTCAATGGAATTTAGCTGTCTCATCCCCACATCGGACTGGTGCTTGGCTCGCAAGCGGGAAAGATGGTAGCGATCTGGGCGGAATTAACAAGGTTCTATAAGGTTCTAGATGCAAACTATAATTAAGTCTCTGAACTTGCTAGAGAAGTAAGTATACTGCTAGCCGACGAGCCGAGTGATGCTAACATTATGGTTATAGTTGGCGTGGTAGTAATTATAAGTGACACAATGGTAGAGAATAATGTCTAAGCCAGAGCAAAAACTCTACGCTCGCGGCTTGACGCTGATATGCTTCAAGTGGCAACCGGGGTCTTTCTCCACAAGTATTTAAACAAGAAACAAATTAAGCTATAATAGATGGAAAAAGTCTAAATGACGACACCATACATAAACGATGAAATAAAGATATTTGCTGAAAATGTAACTGACAGAGCACTAATTTATAAACTTAAGTTAGAGCTGATTGAAAACCAGATAAGTCAAAGGTATGACGGACGAGTGGTGACAGCAAACCAGGAGACTCTTCTCCATCTGACGGATCATGTGCATTTTTCTCCTTATTACTATTTTATATCCTAAAGCTTAACCGTTAACTTCCCACATTCCTTTCTCTCTGTTACAAGACTTCAGATGTTCCACGTTGAAATTCAATTGCTTTTAACAGCAATAAAAATTGTACTGTCTTGTGTTGTAGAAGCGACGTTGTCAAATCGGTTTGTACTTAAAATTGAACCCCTTTCTCCTTTGTTAATAAATATTCAGTAACATCAAAAACAATCTTCAGTACGTTAAGACGTAAAGCTTCCGGCAACGGAGCAACGCCAAATCGCTTGTAAAATGATAAATTATTCGCAAGTAAACTTAATAAATTTCCAATTTCACGCGTTCGCAAATTTGACTTCAAAGGCGGACTAAAGCCGCGTCATATCAATCATACAACAACTTTGAGTTAACCAACCAGTATTGCAAGAGCCACCGCAAAGTCGTGGGTTGTGTGAAACCGGGGGAGCGAAAGAGGTCTTCTGAGAATGGTTGTGCTGTATCAGGGTAGCAATTTTACGGGAAGATTTCTTCCTTGGGGAGCTCTGAAATGTTTTTGTAGTGTGTATGTAAGTTATGAGATTGTGGGATAATTTATTTTTATGCTCTTGATTTTCTTACTCAAGGCAAAGTCGAACGAGATTGGATAAACTGTTTTTTTTTATTTGTTATTTGTTTGATAAAAATATAGTTATCGTTATACCATCTCTTGCAACTTGTGAATATTTTTTATTTGACTCCTTTAATTTTCCTTCCATAAAGTAAATAGTAAAAGTCGAATGCTGTAGTTTTCGTTGCGCTTCTTCTCAGCAAAATATTGGTCTGGTCTGAAGCGCTATCTAGTTGACTCCTTTCAAATTTCTGACGTGTGACAGAGATGTGCCGTTCTCGGAAAGTTTCCTCATTTTGTATGGAGAACATTCTCAACGAGGAATATGTCCCATACAAAATGATGTTAGTTTCCAAGAACGGTACCTCTATGTGTAAGACTTGATGTGGCCAATTTTCTACTTCTGGGTCAATCTAGGATGATCTCTGAGACAGCTCGTATAAACACGTATTACACTTGTTTCTCTGATTTCTCATAAGCAATAAGTACATTAATACACGCTCAGTAAACCGATTAATCACCTCTTTCTTTTTATTTAACTTATGAGTCCTGGTAGTGTGGTCACAGTAGGGTTATCCGGCCTTCAACCGCTAAAAAGCCACTGTATTAACTGACGGCTCCCGCCTCGGTCTTACTGTCCTCGCTTTCCACTTATCCTTCTGCAGGAAAAGTGAGGCGGAATGAGTAGCTGAGTGTACTTTCCAATATAATATATTTTTGTATTAGTATTATTATTTTACTTTTGTACTTAAATATTTATTGTAAAAAATGTAAATAAAATAAATGTCTAAATAATAATATGTGACGTTCTCAATATAAAGGGACCTTATGGAGGAAGGCAGTTAAGCTCTTCTTATTATTGTAACTATACGAATACTATGGTAACAGTTCTAAAATCGGCGTAACCGCCTGCCTCCATAAGGTCCCTTTATATTGAGAACGTCACATATATAATTCAATCTATGAAAAACAATTGCCCTTACATGGGACATAGACAGTTGCATATGTGAGCAGCAACCGTGCTTTAATCAGTCGAAGTGCTTTGGTGTAATGACTTTTAATTTTAATTTATGAAGTGTAATGTTTAATGTGAATTATATAATGATTTTTAATGTATCTATGTTATTCGACTTTAATAAAATGAAATTAACCTACTCCAGATTATAAAGGTCCGTTAATTTTCCGTTGACTAGATCTTGACGAAATTTAAATCCATGCCATAAAGTCTAGATAAGTTCTTTACTACCATTATCTCCCTCAACGCACCCATTGCCAGTCACCTTAACTTCCTTACAAAATGAGCCCAATTTCCTTTGCTAAGTCGATTGTGGGCAATGTTTATCCTTAACGCGTTGATAAACAACTCTAACTCAAATAATATAAGCGTTTTTTTATCTTCGAAAACAACTTAATCTATCATTTTGTGTCGCGAATCTTGTAAGCTTTCTACCCAATCAAAACTGGACTTTATACCAGTATTATAAAGGTGGAATTCGACTATGTTACAAATATATTTCTAAAGTTAATTTGCTTGTTGTTTTCTCAAAAACCGGTGTGAACTGGTTAGTGCTGTTTTATATTTTCTTTTGTTAGTGTTATTGTTAAGAGAATGGCAATGAAGATTCAGACAGTTATTTGGTTTTCATATATTAGTTATCAATTTATTTTATGGCAACCCGCCCTCGCTTCGCTTCGGTGAAAGTAAGTTAAAATATAGCCTATGCCCATCCTGAGGCAGCCTGAAGCGTGTGCTAGACGGTTTCAAACCATGGCTTCAAACTACCGAGGTCACTTGGTTTGAAACCATGGTTTGAAACCGTCTAGCACACGCTTGAAGGTCCATTATAAAGATTGGTGAAATATTTTTTTAAATCGAATGATTAGTTTCGGAGATTACTTCATACATCCATACTTACAAACTTTACCTCTTTAATATTAGTGTAGACTGTTTGATAACGATATCTTTCACACAAGCTCAAAAAACGAATTGAGAAATGCTGACGTTTTGGTTTTCATGCAATTTTCTCTATTGTTTTTTTTTTGATTTGTAAAGTACTTTTACCCTAAAACCTTTTATAAAATCATACATGGAATGCACTATACATATGGAAGCAAGCTTGTACGTGGAGACCAGGAATAATAGTAGTACTACAGAGGGACAGAGAGGCTGGAGGCGTTTGAGATGTGGTGCTGGAGAAGGATTGAAGGCAGTTGGATGGAATTGATGGAAATGACATCGAATGGTGCAGATGACGAAGGATGATGATGAGGTTGATGATGATGATGATGGTGTTTGTAAATCCGTCGTAATAACACGTATTCTGAAAAATAAATCAACCTGGTATCTATTACGGTTCAAAAGAAACAGCTCTTTATAGTTAAGACAGACAGACAGACAGACAGACGGACGGACGGACGGACAGCGTAGGCATATTAATAGGGTCCCGTTGGGCGCCCTTCGGGAACGGAACCCTAATAGGCTCTGACGGGCCCACTTTACAAGTGCGAGGTGAGTTGTTTAGAAGAATAACCAAACGGAAACCGAATCCACTAGTCCTCTTATCAGACTATAATCACCGTACTTACAACCTACTGTTGCTATATTTGTGTTACGACGTAAATTAAACTCTCATCCTAAGGCAACTAAGTTTATTTTAGGAAGATATCAATATTAATTAATTTTAAAGTCGATAATGAACCATAACTTAATGAAGATAAAGAGGTTTTAATTTTATTATCAACTCTTAAGCGAGTACGAGATATAATGGACTTTAAATCTATCGTGATAAGGTTGTTTTTAGACGAAAGCTAAGATTAGCCTTCGCTTATAAAGTGTGTGGGTGAATTGATTTGTGGCTTCAAATATAATACGGATCAAATTTGATCTTTATTTCTTTGCGAAAAGGTTTAGAATACTTTGTTAAGGTATGTGTTTTTGTCTTGAAATTGAGAAAAAAAAAGATTACTAGATAATAATCAGTTATCAAAAAAAGTGGATGGAATTAAAACTGGCTTGGATTTACGGTTTTTTAGGGTTCCGAGCTAGAGAGACTATTAAACGAGAATTATTTGTATATTTGTAGTCACGTTCTCGAAAACGGCTCTAACGATTTCGATGAAAATTGCGACGTGGTGGTTTACGGGAGTGAAAATTCGATCAAGCTAGGTCTCATATCTGGGAAAATTCATATTCCCCGTATTTTCACGCAAAAGATTTTCATCGCAATATAGTTAGTAAGTTTAGAGCGGCTGCCGCCGTCTGAATACACTGATTGTTTGATCGTTGGCCTACTACGCAGACTGCGGGGTTGAACCCCAGCTATGGATAGTTTTTTTTGTTTTTGTATAGAAAATCGATGAAAATTCGGTTTTATTTTTAAATCCACAGCACAAAGTACAGTAATTTAAATAAAGGTTTATGTTTACACATCACTGGCCAATTACGGATTTACATTTTATAATTGTAACTGTTAAATAAAACACCAAACATTACATTCACACAGCATGGAAAATAGAGAAGAAAGCAAATAACAAACAGACATTTTGGAATAAATGGAAACAGACGTAATTTAATTTAATAGCAGGACTGACTAAGAAACAAAACAACGAATAAAGTAGGTACGGAATGAACGTGTGTGCGTGTGTGTGTGTGTGTGTGAGTGTGTGTGCGTGTGTGTGTATGTGTCTGCATGTGTCTGCATGTACGGCATTTCACACTTGCGGTAACAACATGATTATATTTTTCTTAAAAGAGACCCTGCTCTGGTTAAATGGGTCCACAGATTCAAAAAATTTATTGTATGTGCGAGGAAGACGAGTAGCTAGACAGTTGCAGGCATACTTGGTGCGGTTGAAGGGCACTGCAAATAAAGTCGCATGTCTAGTCCTTTGAGAGGTTGTCTTGAGCCTCAAAAGTGTTGAAGATAACTCACAACTGTCCAGAGAGCCCGAACATGCATCATAGAGCAGCATCGTGTCACGAACCAGTCGCCTATTTTGAAGACTGATAACGTTATGCAAAATACACGACTCTGCGTAATCTTTTGCTACAGTACGAGAACGGAAATTCAAGTGTTTTAGGAATTTTCGTTGAATTTTCTCAACGGCAGAGCAATATTTTGTGTACTGGGGGTTCCATATTGTACTGCAGTATTCCAGGACGCTGCGCACGTACGCGTAATACAGCATTTTGATGCAATGCGTATCCTTGAAGGGCTGTGTAACTCTAAAGATAAAACCAAAGTTACGATAAGCTTTATCGACAATCGGAACAACATGATTGGAGAAGGTGAGTTTTGCGTCCAGAAGTACTCCCAAGTCTTTTACTTTGTCCACCGACACTATAATGGCATTTTCAATTTTATAATTATATCTTATGGGATCGCTGCGCCGCGATCTGCTGGTTTTGACTAGCTATTTAAAAAAAGAAAACCCCCGACAACATTGGGACTCTCAGAGCTGGTCTCTTAAACGGCTCAACCCAACTTAGCTAAGAACGCTCTCGATCAAGTCATCTTTCAACAAAAAAAACTAAATCAAAATCGGTTCATCCGTTTCGGAGCTACGATGCCACAAACATATAGATAGATACACAGACACACAGATACTTAGATACTGTCTTTCATCGGGGGTAAGAAAAAAATAGGAATCGGTCCGAACCGCCTCCGTCCGTCTGTCACATCACAGGCAACGACGGAATATCGCTATGGAATTAATTAATAGAATGACGGAATTCGGATCTAGTGCTCAACAAATAATACTGCTAGTTCGTACCGATATTTCACGGATTCGATCGGACGCAGTTCACGTAGTCCGTCTGTGCGAATCCGACTCGCGCTTGACCAGTTTTATCATTAGTATAGAACGATCAAGTTTATAAAGGTAATTACTATGTTCGATTTAATAATGAAATGGCTACTGTAGATTAGAATTATTTTAACCATATTACGACGACGCGGTTAGCCTTGTTGATAGCGACCCTATACGAAGCTAGCTGTCCCGGGTTCGAATCCCGGTATTTTATTCCTGAGTCTTGGATGTTTTCTATATTTTTAAGTATGTATTTGTTATAGTGGTCGAGGATAAAGGTCGTATAGAGTTAAAAAAGCAGCCCCTTAGACCCATACAAAAAATGGGGATGCCTATAAAACATACTTTGCCACGCCTCGACGTGGCATTTACTGGCGATTATATTTCAGCTGCCGTTATATTTCACTTTTTTTAAATGCAGTCAATTTATTATTGTAGCTTTTACCATAAGGGGCTGTTCATTTATTACGTAAGACGATTTGGGGGTGAGGGGGGCAGAACAAGTCTTATTTTTTCTTACATGGGGGTAGGAGGGGGTCTAGATTGTGTTTACGTAAGATCACAAAAGCAAGCAAAAATTAAACGTTTTTATATTCTTTGTACTTATTATTGCAATTTTGGTAGATACTCATCTTACGTAAGATTAAAAAGGGGGAAAGGGTTCATCCAAGTCTTATTTTTTCTTACTTAGGGGGAGAGGGGGGTAAAATATTGAAACCTTCAAAATATTCTTTTTTTTACATTTTACCCAACTGGAAGCAAGAATAAGGGAATTGTGGTTAACAGTCTGTGCATTTATGTATGTAGGTATGTATGTATGTGGCCGAAAATCGGATGTTCCACTCTAGCTCGTAAACTATTGGACCGATTTTAATAAATGAGATATGTCATATGATTTTTCAAAAACGTGCGAGTGTCATGGGCTATATAAAAATTATAAGGGTACGTCATACTAGTCCCCAGCCGCGTTTTAATTTTTGAGGTTAGGTTATAATAATAACGCTCGTATGTTGAGTGACGTAATGTTTGTTTCATCACCAAACAGACTTACAATGTAGCCCATCTATGTATAAAGCCGATTTGTTACATAAGGTACTATCAGTAGACAAGAAGATTTAGTTAATTATATAGACAAGACCATGATAAGGCAGTTAGACTAATTTTAGGTAAAGTCGCTTAATGAAAAGGTTCGTTAATTTTCGACTTTATGTTAATACTGTTAAGGTCCAAAAGATTTTTCATTCTGCGACTATACAAGTGCACGTCTAGTTCTCAATAATAATTTTGTCACGCATGTTATTTATTTTTATTTAAACCTTAAGCGTTAAGTCTTACGTTAGACTATGCAATAGATGCCCATGTAGCACAGAAGCTGTATAAGAGCTCATACAGCCATTATAACTCTTTCAGCATTTTAAAGGCTGTATAAGCTCTTATATACAGCTTGTGTGTTGCTTGGGTGTATTCATTTTCCCTAGCACCTGTCAAATTTTATCTCGTGCTTGCATGCAAGGGGGGCTGAGGGGTGTTATAAGTTTAACGTGTATCTGTGTGTCTGTGTATCTGTCTGTGGCATCGTAGCTCCCAAACGGATCAACCGATTTTGATATAGTTTTTTTTGTTTGAAAGGTGACTTAATGAAGTGTTCTTAGCTATAGTTTAGTTAAAATCCGTTAAGCCATTTAAGAGTTATGAGCTCTGAAAGCAGACGTCCTAATTTAATCGGGGCTGGCCATCGCCTGGCCACGACTTAGTGCGGCGGCGGTGGCAGCGAGCGAATTCTCTTTTCATTTCACGGTCGAGACACTCACCGCACAGTGGTTAGTTGACGTTACACGCAATGTATTAGAAAATTTGCTCGCCGTTCAGCCGGCCGCGCAAAGTCATGGCCAGAGACCCAAGTAGCAGAAAAGCTTTATAAGAGCTTAAACAGCCATTATAACTCTAGTTTCAGCGTTTTAAGGGCTGTATAAGCTATTATACAGCTTGTGTGCTACTTGGGGACCCTCTTTACTGCTCTTTACTGCTTTAGCTATGTTTATACTGTGCTATGTCGTGGAGAAGAACATTATTGCATCTATAAAGTCTACGATAAAATAGATCTACCGTGCAAGGGGTCACCGGCCGGGTACAACTAACGTGCACAGATAGCGCTTATCATATCTCTTATCAGATTATCAAATGATTTATTGTGTTTTCTGCTGTCAAAACTGCGTTCAGTGACGCCCGGATCAGTGAAACTAGGGAAATACTTGTCATAGATAACTCATGCTTTATTAAAAAAAAAACCCGATCGAAAAAAAATAAAAATAAGGATTCTATTCGCTTATTTCCGTCTCTGTGGCCAGTGTGGCCACAGACAAGGGGGTCAAACTATCGCCCTCTTTTTTATTTGGCAAAAAACTGAACAAAGGTCCAATAATTTAAGGTCACCGTAAGTCGCGTGTCACTTTCTTCCTCGGCAATGTAGAAAGTGACAGATAGTGTCCTAATGGGGCATTACTGCTAATAAACGTTTGTACAAATGAGTGATGAGTGAGTGACAATGAAAACATATATTTTTTGCCCGACTGAGTTAAGCCGAAGGAAGCTCGGGGTTTTAAATCTATGTATGTATCAAATCAAATCTTCCACTTACGACGGCACTCAGAGACGTCAATTAACTTTTAAGTTTGACTAAAGTTGCTGCTGCACTTTCTTTGTTGTGTGAAATGCTAAAAGAAAAACAATCCCTGGGTACACCTAGTATGGAAAAAGCAACTTAATCTGATTACTAAGAAATTTGATTAGAAAAAAACGGCCAAATGAGTTGGAAAACTTCGCTGATTCGTAATGAATCAAATAGCACTGGTCAACAAGGTTTTTGCCCAGTGATAAAGAGTTGTAATATCAAGAAGTACGCGGTGACTATTCATCAAACATAGACGTTTCACAGCTGGCTTAGTTCGATTTTCTGAATTATGCTCACGGTGTGCTTGTTGTAACATGTATTGAGTGTTAACGCCGCGCATACCCGCGAACAAAAACCAACCCGAGTTAACTAAGGCATAAAATTATTACCACTGCGAACGGTTTTTAATGTTCTCTTAAAATCAGTTGAATTCCTTTCATGGGTTTGCAAAAGTTGTTTTTTTGTTGACCAGTGTAATGTAAGATACCATTGAAAACCTTATCTGAAAAAAAAACATGAAATGAAGGATTTTTCGTGAATTAATGATCACTATCTCCGAAACTAGTTAAAATCGTTGAACATACATAGGGGTTAAATCGATAGCTTTTTAGCTGCTCTATCAGCCCTTAACTGATTATCGTTGGTTTCTGAGACACCCAGTATATACCTACTTTTGTATACTTCCTTAGACCGAAGTAATTCCGCGTCGTTAAACAAACGTTAAGCCGCTGTGAAGGCTCCCAAAGTTCTTATTATCTTCGGGCACCTAAGCAAATTAAGTCGACCTCGACATGATAAGGCTGCATTAAGAGACTAGCAGAGCGATGCGCACCCTCTTCGCACACTGCCGACTTTCTATCGGCCGATTCAACGGCTGGCCTCATCCATTTTTACAGTTTGTGGACACAAAACAAAATCGGCTAATATTTATGTATAAGTATGTATATCGTTGCCTGATACCCATAGTACAAGTCTAGAGCTTACTTTGGGACTAGGTCAATTTGTGTGAGATTGTCCCGGATATTTATTATTTTATTTATTAACTTGAGTATCGTTAATCCGATATTTGTGAAAATTGGTAGAAGAGTGGTTTAGGCAAATATTTTTTACGTTTACACATGGTCGTCTCTTTCGTTGTGGACTAGATAGAAAGAGATTACCGAGCGACAAACAAGTCGCGGGCAACTTGTGCGAGCGCCCTGGTAATTACGGGTTAAATTATAAAAGTTTACGGTACCTAATCGCTACTTGTCACTCAAGACGTGACTTTACCAGTTACACGCGCCGCAGTCTTAAGCCAAAGTACCCCAAAAACATAAATAACTAATATAGTTAAATTGTGTTACAAACGCGTCCCTAAACTTTCTTATTACACCGCGTTACGGTTCAATTTCGAATGAACTAGGAGTATTAGAGAATTGCAAGAACTATACCAACGATTTAAGCCTACCCTCATTTGTAAGTTTTTGACTAAGAACAAAGAAGGTTAAGATTCCGTAAAAGAAAGTAAATAAAAGATAGAATTTAAATTTAAACCAGTTTTTGCGTTGGAAAAATTGAAGAGGCCGATCGTAGTTAATTTTTTGGAACGTTTTCTTAAGTTTGTATTTTTCCAGAAACTCCGTCCTCCTGCCATTTATTTACTTATTTAAGTAGTATTTGTCAACAGATTGTTAATTTGTTTCAAGACTCCAAACACACACACTCAAGATTCCAAAGGCAAAGGCAGACTTCGGCGGTGATGGCGGGAATCGGAATTAGTTGGATTCCTTTTTGTGAGACTGGCCAGAGACTGCTCAGAACAGAGAAAACTGGAAAAAGAGGGGGGAGGCCTTTGCCCAGCAGTGGGACACAACAGGCTCTTAATAATAACAATGTCTTGTTCGAATGAGTCGTTCGTAAATGGAAAAATTTATGCATGTAATTTAATGAAATAACATAATTATATTAATGTAATTTTAGAAAGATATTTTAAAACCCTGATAAGCATAAGATAATTTAAGCCCCAGTTTTGTCTAGTCCTCGGGAGACTGCGAAAAAGAACAAAGTAACATAATATTTAATAAAGAGACAATGAAATACATCAAAGAAAACAATTAATAATATCGATATAATATGTGGTACTACTCTTTATTGGAACTGGAGGTCGATGTCGACTTATCATTCAAATCACAATTGGAACCCTAAACTTTGAATATCGATAGTTTGCAGAGTTCAGTTTTGGTGTATGAGAGTTGTTGCAAATCTTTGACACGATTACCATAACAAATTTAACAGTCTCATCTACCAGTATCCTAAATATTGACGGCATATTGATCCTAGGTTTTGATCATTTTTTACAAGTTGTAGCGTGATAAACTTTTGCCGTTATTTCAATATCGTATTTAACCGTCAGAATAATACCAAAACATCAAAGAAGTTTAATTATTCAAAAAATTAGACGGATATTACCAAACGAGAAACCAATTGCTTTGTTCGGAAATCTCCGGAACTCTTAATTAAATTGCTTTGAAGAAGACATCGTTATTTCAAATTACGAGATGTGAAAATACAATATAAAATTTTCATGAGGTTCTTACAGTGCCAAGGACACAATTTGGTATACAATATGTAATGAAACTAGAGAATTTGGCATTTAACGTGTTTGAAGATGTAGAAACAATAGATTTACGCTTTCTTGCACATCTTTAACGTATGTATGACAGTTTGCAGTGTTTATATTTCAAATATCTATGTGCCTCAGAGCCTACTTATCAAGAAAGCATGCTCGTTTGTCTTCCATTTCAAACAAACCGAATTGAATCGTGTGAGGAGTTGAGTACTCTATTTGAATTTAATTTTTACAATGTCGAAGTTTAAATAGACAGCACTCAAAGTTGTACTATCTAACATTCCAATACAAAAATCCCATACTAATCTAAGATAAAGCAAGCTTTAAAACCCTTCCCTGCAGCATCAGGATTGGGGAGACACTTCTTGGGTGAATACCAGTCTAACGATACCTCACACCAAATTCCATCAATGCGTTTAGCCTATAGGTGGTAACAAAGAAACACGAGTACAAACACCCGAAAAACATTACCCTTCTGTTTGCGTAGCCAGATAAACATGAAAATTGTCTGTCGTGTGCCTACGTGACAATCCTCTTGCGTCCACAACATTCAATTCTAGATAACATTTCTGGGTCATGCGTTTACAGGGTTCAATCTCCTCAACATACATACAACTATGTTATTGTAACATAATGCGAATCTACATATTAAACGGTTATGAAAAAACTATAACTAACATGACATGGTACTGAAATTCAGGGCAAATCTCGAAAAAATTCCCCGAATTTTATCAGGCGACAACGGTTTAAGAGAAATGGGTGATGTCATTTTATTCTGAATAATGAGATGATGTGATTTTTAACAGGATATTGAGAGAGTGATAAGATGTTGAGTAATAATTACAAAGAAAAGGTGATAAAGAAAGGACATGGCCCGTTTCTGCCCCAGACTGTTACACGGATGAGACATATGTGAAAAATCTTTAAATAATTAATAATTATACGTAAGATTAAGTTAATTGCTGTACAAGCAGCGGAAAAAAAGTTGTTAATTAAAAGATATTGTGTGCATTGGGAACCGGAAACTACTCACTTGACAGTCCGGCCCGCACACACATACGCAGGTACACATGTGTGCATGCCTATCATTAGAAATTGTTGAGTTTTTAATAATTACACGGTATTTATTTCCCACCAGCATGACTTTTCAAACTTTTGTATCCCTGGAGGTCGTATTGTGAACTCTTAGTACCAATTCCATGCAACGAAAGGGATGGGGCTATTATGACTGCCATTACTCTGTCCGTTTCACTGGGATTTGGCAGTTTTAGGACCTTAAACGTAATTGTCATTTCCCGACGTGTAAGGTTTTGAGGTTAAGTAAATAATTATCGAATTACTTTTAAACCGCTGCTTTATAAGTTAAATGACAAATATATTCTAATAATACATATTTTTTTCTTTCGTTTAACATATAAATTATTACTGTAACGTTTGGGGCACAGCGCCATAGTAAAACGGGCCATGTCCTTTCCGCTAGCTAAAAGCATTCTAAAATCAAATACTTACTTATAGATAGTTAGTATTGTTTTTATTAAATTTATTCAAACATGCTATTTAAACAAACACGCTGAAAAGATCTTCGTCGCAATGACAGGCCACGTGACTATTTTGACTGATGCAGTACTTAATGTCATCTCATTGCTAAAATACATTACCTTGACCAATAGACATTTTCCTTGATCATCAACGTATTTATAGTATTCCGTTTGAGACCAGAATTAGGTGCATGACTCTAAAATATAAATGAATAAACAGTATAAAAAAATGTTACTAAGAAACTTGGTTATGCAACAAGTGCTATAATATTTATAAAGAATAGCTTCAGTTTTCGCTAAAAAAGTGTATGTAGCTATCTATAATTAACCGAAGATTCACTAGCAATAAAAGTCACAAAACAGCCCATTAATGTTCTTTTTCTATCTTTTATTCCTGCACGAAAACCGCTCCTACGCCTGCCTCACTAGCATCCACACTCAAGAGAGTCGTCGTAATTTTTACGGCGTATAGAAAGTGGACACCAATTACTACCGGGAATAGAACCTGGGACATAACGACGTCCCAGCCTCGTAAAGCATCGAGCTCGTTACCGATACCATCTCACTTTATGTTATGGTTGAGGGTATTTGCATAAATGAGCTTTCTATGGTACTTTAATGCCTTACACCAACATATTTTCGTTGGCGTAGATACTTAATTTCATTGGTTGTAGAATGGCTAACTTGGTGTATTTATAATACTGTAGACCTAAACTGAGCGAGAAAGTAAGCCTAATTAATTACAGTTTTTATTTTAATAATTGACCTAAGCTAGGACAACTCCTTCGGAAAATTCAATACAAAAATTTAAAATATACTATCCCTTAAGCAAGTGGCTGAGAGGAGAGTAAGAGATATTATAACTTTGGAATTACGTAGGTAAGTAGAGGTTTGAAGTAACGAGAGGATAAAATGTTAGATATAGTTAGACTGTTTCCTCATTTACCAAACAAAAACAATAAACTGTTGGGTCACCACCAGCCAACTATTGTTGACAAATTACAATTACATAATTTTTTATTTAATCAATCTATTATTTTCAATGTGATTAAGGATTTACAGCAGATCAGCTGATGCTTTTGTAAAGCAATTTTGTCCAGTACACATTGCACACGACCAATATATTTGATTTGATTTGATTATATTCATACTTACCACTAGTTATAAAAAAACACAAAAGAGGTGACAAATTCTAAACTATAACTAACGTTTCTGCAAACTTACCCTTGCTTTTAATAGGGAAACTATATTCTAACGCAAAGGAATAAGGAACCAAATTTGTTTAAGACTGGGGATCTGGGTGGTAACGATACACTGCCCTCAAAAAGAAAAAGGCAGTAAAAGAGTAAGAAGTCCTTATGCGTTTACTACCTTTTAAGTTTGGAGGGCATTAAAGCTTTATGTCCACAAAAGTACAGTCGTTAAACTAAATATAATTACTTTTCTTTTATATGTGTTTGATAAAATAACATTGTAGTGGTTCGTTTTACAGCCAGGCCGCCCCGTCACATCTGTTGCTGCGTTGTAAATATGTTTTTTGTATATAACTTGACTTGGTTTTATTGGTCGTAAATGTATTTATTGGACAGCTGTTTTGTTATAATGGTGACGGTTTAGGGAGATTTGGGAAAAGTGCTAATTTTAGTTCCCATGTACTTGCAGAATATATTTGTGCCTCAGAACCCATTTACCATCAGATTTTACTCGTTTGCCTTCTTTATGAATGTGCAGGCAGTTGAATGTTATTTACCCACCTTGACGGACGACGTAAATTCGCCGGCTATTCATCGACTGAGTAGAACTGAACGACGATACGTTAACAGAATAACATAGCAGGTGGTTCGCTCGAATGAATGATGCCGAATGCCAATATCCAATATCCTTGGATCGGTTCACCTAATGAGTGAAACGTGTCACTTTGACCGAAAAGATGGAAAACGAAACACGAAAATGATCAAAAAATGAATCATGATATCAGATGATTCATTTACGGCAAACATGCCCAGGATTTAATGTGTTAGTCAACAAGTACCTACCTTTATTCTTTATCCAAGAATAGTTTTGAAGTTTTTCTACATCATAAAATATTCCACAACATAATTTTATTACTGAAGTATGCGCATGATTAAAGATAAGGACAAAATTCGCCTATATTGAAATGTACACAGTTGAACAAAACGTCATTGTTTGATCTCCCTTCCATCTTTAAAGATACGAAAGAGACGCTCGCACTTGGTCCGGGGCGGACAACGGATTTGGTTCGCTCTGAACCAGATCCGGCCGTCTGTAGAGCAGACTTCGGACCCAATCGGCCGATTCGGTCCGAAGACCGGCCCAGACCAAGTTCGATCGTCTGTTACGGGTATTAAACCTTTTTACCTATATTGGTTACACAATATCTTACATAAAAAACCCAAACCTGCTTATAAAACACCTTTTGAGCCCGTACCATACCCAAAATAATGTAAAGATATTACGACCTCAGCAAAAAGTGGGTAACCTGATATTTGGAACAAAGGACGATGCGGGCTCCAAACTCTTAAATTTGAATTCCTTTATACGGGTACCCTTTTGGTATTTTTAATGACGACACATTGACGTTTAAGAGGTTATCTATGGCTTAGGGAAGGGGCTGTAGCGATTTAAAAGAAAGAAAAAAAAGAAACATTTATTCTGCTATACGGAAAAAAATACAATTATAATAAAACAATAACTACAAACTTAAACTATGAATTAACTTAGGTACACAAAAAACCACAAGAAATATAAAATCGCTAGAATGCTGTCAACTCGTTTAATAGTGCAAACGTATCGTTTGAATTATTTTACGTTATATTCAAGTGAAATAAAACCATAGCAATGTTGGATTTCGGATAAAGATACAAACTATTTACAAAAAAAAAATCCAAGACTTAATGCACGATAACTGGAAATCATCCGTTTTCCTCATTTAATATTTTAAACGAAAACCAATTTCCGTCTAAATTTGGTTCTTTTCTTCAAGTTAAGCAGAGTTTTATTTTTATTCAGCGAGGCTGCGAGGCATTCTAAAATTAAAAAGTACGTTTCCATGGGGATGCTGTTATCCCGCACCTATATTATGATCGCCTTTGTCGCGGTGGTGTTGATGAAGCTTCCGTCTCTCTCGCACTTACGTACTGGTCATAAGTGACAGATGTTTTATCCACGATTATCCACACGATAATCTCTTGCATGCATGTTAGACCAATAGTCTAACATGCATGCAAGAGATTCTATATTACCATAATAACGTAAGATTAACACTTAAGGCTTAAATCTCGTCCTGACTTTTATTACCTTTTATTACTAAGTGATTTTAGCGATTGTCACGTTTTTATAGCGATTTTATCAAGACGGGACACTTTTATTGCATAGTCTTTGGTGGCATAATCGTATTTTGACCTAATGTATCGTTTGCTCGAAAACGGTTTTTTTCAACTGAAAGGGCTTATTCAGAATTATTATAAAACTTAAAAGAGATTGCCCATCACGCATTACCCGCTCTCTTTTTTAACTTGACCCTTATTATAGGTACATGTAATCTTTACTAGGGTGACTTCTATGCACAATTAAGAGAAAGGGTGCTTAGTGAGAACGAGAGGCCACCGGACAAAGGGAGATGCAAATTAATATAACATGCCGGTTTATTGAAACTGGTCTATGGTTGCCTTTTGTCACTGTAAGCACTTAACATTTTATTATTGTGAAAAAGTGTGATTTGAATAAACAATTTTGAAGTTTTATTCCCTTTTCTACTAGATTAGAGACCGTATTATGAACCTGTCATAAGCTGCCAAGTTGCAAGCAGTAAAATCGACAGAATTATAGCAGTCCGTCCCCCTCCCCCTCCTCTCCTCTCCCCTCATCTGTCCCTTTCAGTTTTAACAGCTCATGTAACGCGCTTTTGAAAAATAAACGACATAATTAGGTAGATTACTCTCGTACGTAGGTACGTTAACTCTTTACTTGACGTTGACTATAAATGTTACTTTTAACTAAATACAAAATTTATATTTATGATGTTGACTTAATAGCTTTTTGATTTTCATATAAAAACCCTGTATCGAATTCATTGTGACATCAAAACACTCTGCGCCCAAAATCGACACTAATATATCTGACACATCCTGGCGTCATGAGCACTGAATAAGTTAAAAACGTTTGAAAGTTATCTACTACGTGACTTAATAAACTCGCAAAAAACACAAAGTGAGGTTTCCTCAACGAAAAGTATTACTCCGTAACCCAACCCAATATTGCTTTATGAAAAAAAGTTAACAAGAAAATTACCCTGCCGGAATAGAATCTCCCCGTTTCCCCTGAAAATAAATTAGCCTCGAACCCGACGCTGGCAACACTGGCCTTATTCAAATTAGGGAGATTTTTGACACTCATATATCAGGGTTCTTCGAAGGTATCAGTTTCATTTGTTTTCTTATTTAGAAAGATCAAATGCCCAATAAGTACAAGTATTTATTTTGATTTGCTCTTCCTCTTCTACAATGAAAACACCTCTTTCGAAACCGTATCGCTGTTTTTAATTATTGCCACTCGGTTAAGAACTGAATGAACTATTATAATGTTAAAAATGTGATAACGATATGGTTTTAGACAAAGTATATATAATAAAACAGTCAGGGCTGGTTGTATTATTTTACAATATTTTATAATATCCGTTAACAAGTGAAGAAATTACTTACAAAATGAACCCTAAAAACAACATAACCATTTTTAAGGCAATAATAATTATCTTAGCAAAACGTTCTCCTTTGAAGATCCTTACTAAAAATACGCTTTAAAGGAGGTCGTTACGTCAAAATTTCGTATTCCATGTGTTTTTATAGAACACAACAATTTCATGATTCCATCCAAGTCATAAACTTCTCTGCCTTTGGCGGAAAAAATCTCATTTTTCCGGAACCTCCACCACGCCATAACTTTTTAAACCGCCCAAGCCCAAACGGGGCAACGGTATTTGCATTTTGATGCCCGTAATTAAACTCAGATCCGGAACAAAGAGAAAAAAAACATAATTCCAAATTTGAATTTGTTCCGTTAATCGCTTCGCTTTTGTTTCATTAGGGGTTCAATTAATGGGTCCGTGATGACATTTAAATAATGACAGCTTGTTTCGTTAAATTATTCTTCGTTTTGGACGAGTCGGGTCGGTTTGGGACTTTTTAATGTAAGTAGGTACAGTCGAGGACCGAAAGATGTTTACACTTTTGGACCTTATTACAATGGAATAAGGTGAAAAAGTGTAAACATCTTTCTGTCCTCGACTGTACCCTCAAAGTATTTGAAGCAATATTATTATGATAGATCCTCGAAATATTTTAATCAAAGATGTGCTGTTAAAAAGCCTAGATAGTGAATGTATCCTGTTTTCAAAACTAAAAAATCATTAGAATGCTCTATTATTATTTAAATTTTGCCACAGAAAAATAGCATTTCAGGTCTGCCATTTCTACCATTTGTACCAACACACAGATAAAAGCGAATAAAGAAAAAAACTGTCTGCGAAGCCACCGCTGCCTGTGGCAGTGCAATAGGTACAGTTTTAAAAAAAAACCTTGGAAGCGTTGGTTGATTTGGTAACGAACCTAGACTGACCTGGAGGCAACAGGGTTTCCACTGTGCCAGTTTGGACTATTCGTTTAGTGATTGTGCAAAAAAAAATCGGCAACAAAACTTTTGTTTTAAAAGTTTATTTTGTTACTTTTTAAACGAGCCAAGGGAGCCAATTTGATATTCCAAAACGACAGTATCCGTGCGCGGACGCGGCCGATCTTGCACGAACCGCGTACCCCCCGATCTCTCCCGGACCCTCCCGAGTGAAATGTCCCGTGCTCGACAAAGTCACAGTGGAGTCAATTTTGTTTTATCGCCAATAAAACTAGGCCTCAATCACACCGAGTTGTAACGAAGCCCAAGATCGTTGTTGGCAATACTCATAAAAATCTAGAAAATAACTCGATTTTTTAATGACATTTTGATCTAATTCGTATCATTGAAAACTATGTCTTTATCGTAAATCTTAGAATACTTTTTGCTGAAATAAATTACAATGGTAATTAATACATATGCAATTTTGTGCAATACCCTTATTGTTTTTACAGTTTTCAGCAGGTACCTAAAAGTTTCGTCACGATGATTTTTCTCAACTTTTAGATCATGGGTGAAAGTACTCAGGTGGTGTAAGTACTTACTAAAGATACTAAACTACACGGCGGCCACGGGTTTCGAACTCGGTACATTGCGATGACGACTCGACACGGTTTACCCTTAACATTCATTTCATAGAATGTTTTACTTCGCCGAATTTTCATTTCATCGACAGGCGACACGTGCAGGAGTTATAATTTTTTGGTGATCACAGGTCTAACCTAACCTAACCTACGTAGCCCATGCTGAAGATAACCTGAAAACAATAAGGTTTCAGCTGAAATTAGCTTTTGATGAAATAAAATTCGGTGAAACGACACATTCGATAAAATGACTATCTGCAAAACAAGGGGACACCAGTCGACATGAATCAACTAAAGATTAATGAGTGGGTAAATACTAACTGAAGTATAAGCACTTCTATAATTACTTCCTGAGTCTTGGATGTTTTCTACGAAGTTAAGTATATATTTATCTGTATAGGTATGTATATCGTTGTCTAGTATAAGCCTAGAGTTCGAAACTGGGTCATTTGGTATCAGACTGACCCTGATATTGGCACGAAGATCACACGTTATACTCTAGGGTAAGCGTACCAGTGAATGAACCCTTAAGGAAATTTTCAACTTTGAAAAAATATTTCAATGAAATTGAGATAGTTACCGTCAAATATACTGTCGTTATAAGTCAATCAAGTATTCTAGTTTGCTTTTATAACATTTGGTTTATAATAATATTGCAAAATTTTAAGTTATAGCAATCTTAAGCCGAAAACACCCCAAAACACCAGTGAATGAACACGATTTCCTAGTAAATGAACAAATGAAACCAGTGAATGAACTATGTTGTGTTGTTATTAATCTATTAAAAAATATATATTTTATTACTTTTTTCACTTCTTTTATTATTAATATGAGTTTACGTGATTACGTGATGTTGAGATTAAATTGAGAACTTGAGTTATTTGGTAATGATCATCGTTCATTAACTGGCTCTTAAATTGTATGCGAAACCAATGAATAAACTAGTAATCTCGAAGGTAGTTAATTTACTGGTATACATACATAAACCAGTGAATGAACCACCATTTAAGATTTTGTTCGAATACTGGCCATTTGATGAGCAATCAATTAACAGCTACGTTTCTAAAAAATAAACTTTAATACAACGACTAAAACGCACAATATTGCATAATCAGTCATTCACACGCTTCTAGTGAATGAACACTGGGGTTCATTCATTGGTTTTAGCAGGTTCTGTGATCTAGTTATAAAACATTTGCTTAAAAATGCCAATTTAAAAGAAAAACACATGATATGATATGTAAATAGAAACAATATATCTTTAAGACTAAAAATAAACACACACTACAAATCGCAGTTGCTTGGTACAAGTACAGTATCACAGCAAATACAAGGTAACTTGCCAGTCTCCTAAATACTGCCTCATACAACGAAAATTTGTCTGGGATACGTCAACTTTATATATCTGCCATTTTGAAACTAATGCACCTGAGTTGAAGTCAATGCTACCATAATGTTACTAGTAATGTTCTCAATCTAAAAAAAATTACTTTGCTGGGTACAAATTTACAGAATTCTTATTTTGCCAAAAATGCTTACTTTGTTCATTCACTGGCCCTGTTCATTCACTGGTACGCTTACCCTAGCTAGACTAGGCCGAAAAAAAAATCCGACACGACACATTTGCTATAGCGAACGCGATGTGTCCCGAGGATAGCCCATTACTCCCGAAGCTACTTTAATACTTAAACATATAGTAAAAGGAACTTCGTATTTTTTACGTACATCAGATGGTTCAGTCCGGTGTGAGCGCCATCTAGCGAAACGACCGCCACCGCCAGTACGCTTAATTGCCGATTTGCCTGATGTCCCGATTTTACGACAACGTCCAGCTCGCTGGATCACTCCGTAATGGGGGATAAGTGAAACTGATGGATGAGACATGGGCACCAGCTCGCAAATATTTTAATTGTCTATAATGTAACTTTAGGACGTTGATTTACAAATCGCCCGTGTTCTCGTCAACGATACATTGACATATTCTGTAAAAAATATCAACCGGCTATTTACTACTGATCAAGAGATACAGGCCTGTAAAGTTAGGACAGACGGATATACGCGGGACGGAAGGACAACGTATATGTGGGGCCACTAATATGCTACACTTACGAGTATTTGGTTTATTAATTTTTCTCTCATGCCTTGGGACATCTATAAAAAATTCTGAAAATTCACCTGATTACCAAACTTTTATTGCATTCAGGGACAGTTCTGAGAGATCATTTTTTTGTATGTCACCTAGTGTATCTATGGACACCTAGGTGCAGAGCAGGTATTAAGAAGTTGTGGTGGAATAAGAAACCAACAAACATACATACTCGTACATCGACCCGGAAAACTTTACACTCCTTTTGTTGGGCGTGTAAAAAATATGAAATAGATATTGACATTTCTGTAACACTACAAACCTTCCAAACATCCAATATCCCAATAAATATCCTACATACACATCACCGTATGTGGCCGACTCAGCAACTTCATGAATTTCATCAATGTGGCTTCTTTCTTCGACATGTAACCCCATCCCTGTCTGCTTCCATTACGACGGTAACGTCACATTGAGCGTGAGATTGCGTCGAAGAAAGCCAAGTTTGATTTGCGTCTGGAAAACTCATTGCCAAAGTGAACTAGATCTTCTTCTCACTTCTAAAAGGTTCTAAAAGTGTAAGCTTTAGGATTATTTTTTGGGGTATAAGAGGAAGTGTCTCCGAGTTGTCGTTGTCGAGACCCGCTCGCTAATTATGATAAGGTACCGAGTTTTATGACCCGTAAGCATTTCCTTGAGAAGTTCGTCATTATTTGACGGTTGCAGACAAATGATAAAGGTTATTAATGAGCGTTGTTGGCTAATGAAGGAGCTTATGAGTTGGAAGATTATTAAAAAATTAAAAGAGAGTTTTATGCACTTGATTCTTGACTACTAGAAATTTGGAATCGTCTAAGTAAACGTTCATCGACATAACGATCTTTTGAGTTTCTATCATCGATAATTTCGGGGTCCTAGTAGTAGAAAAAGGGTAAGTATGTCTTCTAAAATTTACGTGGAATAGGGAATTAGTCTAATGTACTCTGTATGATTTATAGCCTTTTTAGGGTTCCGTAGTCATACTAGGAACCCTTATAGTTTCGCCATGTCCGTCCGTCTGTCCGTCTGTCCATCCGTTCACAGCTTAGCTCAGAGACTGTTAGAAAGCTGTTATTTGGCATGAATATATTAGTCACGCCGACAACGTGGTAAAATAAAATATTACAATTTGTTTTTAGGGTAGGTACCTCCTCTTCTTAAAGTGGGAATGGTTTTTTTTTTTCATTGACCCCATGGTGTGGGGTGTCATTGGATAGGTCTTTCAAAAATATTGCGGGTCTGTGATAAGAATTTTTCAATTAAGGGATCAGTTTGTGAAATTAATCTTTAAAGTGCTAATTATTGTTAGAGTCAAGCAAGTGTTCATACCGCCAAAACTACAAATACTAAAAATCTTGCCCGGTTTTTATTACGAGTTAAGTTGAACCCTTTTCACTAGGACCCCAGAATTTAAGTACCTAAGTAGGTATATAGAATGTCCCAGAACTTTAAGAAAATCTTACATCATAGCATTATCTTTTAATAAGTATGTCAATTAGTTACGAACCTGTGTAATGTAGTTTTATTCCGGCGTTTAACTCGACTTCCACACGATCGGGCGGTTGGGCCAACCGAGAGGGACGCAGCTGTCTGTAAGAACGAGACGTATATATTACTATCTCATTCTGACAGATAGCTGCGTCCTTCTCGGTTGTTCCAACCGCCCGACCGTATAGAAGGGGTATAAGCCTCCGACCGTGCGACCTTGTCTAGCGGGACGTTCGCGTTGGCCGACCACGCCAGTGTGTTCAGAACTCGCGGACGGGTGACACGTATCGCAAGCGCGCAATATGGCTCCTAGCCTTTCGAAATTTCAAAGAGTTGGCTTGGCTTTGGTACTTATGAGCACAATTGACATAAGAAAAGAAAAAAAGAAACGGATTTGGATGAAACGCTGCCTTAAAGAACGACATCACCTGAGTAATTTAAATCAAAATAATTTACTTGACTACGAAGATATTCGTAACATTCTCCGAATGGAAAAGGAAGTGTTTGATGAGTTATTAGAAATGGTGCGACCATTGATAACTAAACAAGATACAAACATGAGACCTGCTGTGTCCGCTGAAGAGAGGCTTATCGCAACATTAAGATATTTAGCCAAGGGAAGGGACTACAGAGACTCAAGTTGCAGTTCAATAGTTTCACATCAACTGCTATCGAAAATTATTCCAGAAACTTGTCGGGCAATCTACAAGGTGTTAAAAGAAACAATTAAGGTAAGTTACAAATTATTTATTTTCTAAACGCCAACATTTCTTTCAAAATATCACCCGCCGGACCACTGCGGGCAATTTACATTCCAATCGATTCCATCACTTAGTAATAAAAGGTAATAAATGTAAGGACGGGATTTATTGTATTCTTTTCCCTAGTACCTGTCAAATTTTATTTCGTGTATGCATATTAAGCCCGCTGTATACGACCGTATTGTCGAGGATATTTACACGTTCGTTATCCGTATTAGAAGAGGGGATTGGTGGGGGAGGGGGGAGGGTACTGTGTTTTGGTAGGGATGAAAGGATGGCGAGGGAGGCGCAGATTGAGGATAGTTGTGAGTAAACGATTGTACTAAAGGGTAAAGAAGCTCGTTGTGTAATTTGTGGAGCGCATACACAAATTTACGATGGTGTCTTGCTGTTTATATTTCAGAAAAATAATTAAAGTAAAATCCAGAAATTAAACGATAATTATACTTTGGTAACTTAAAGAATCTTACATGAAATTTAAGTGAAAGGTTCACTTTTGATACTTACAAGAAGCTCATCACTAGGTTTAGCTTCTATTTTTGAATCATAGTTTAAAATATTTCTTCTGGCGAGGAAAAGCACGTCAGCAATAAGCTTCTCGGCTATGTCTCGCTGATCAGGTGAGACTCGTTCTAATGTTTCGCCTACGTATATTCCAAACGGGTTCGATTCCTTATTATTTTGTTTTAATAAGTTCTCCGCTGTATCTAGCAACTTATGTTGGTGTAACTCTACCGCATTACGGTCTTTCTGCTTTCTCCTTTTTGCATTCGTTTCGGTTAGTTGTCGGTCCTGAAACAAAATAAAAAAAGTATTAATACCAAATATTAAATTTTATTTTACAGCTGCCTTCTACGCAAGAGGAATGGAGTGCGACGGCGCAGTTATTTGAAAGCCAGTGGCAATTCCCTAATTGTGTCGGTTGTATAGACGGCAGACATTTTATAATACTAAAACCACGAGGAAGTGGATCAGTATATTACAACTACAAGGGCACGTTCAGTGTCGTCTTATTTGCTGTAGTTAATTCTAATTACGAGTTTATGTATGTGCATACCGGATCAACCGGGAGCATGTCAGATGAAGAAATTATAAAAAATACATTGTTCTATGAAAAACTCATGAAGGAAAAAATGAATTTGCCAGAGTCGTATTTGCTACCTGGAACTGATGTTTCTGTGCCCTATGTATTCTTGGCTGATAGTGCTTTTGCACATGACCCGCATATTATGACGCAGTTTGCCGAAGGATACATTACAAGGGAACAAAAAATATTTAACTACAGATTGAGCCGAGCAAGAAGAGTGGCCGATAATGCATTTGGCATTCTTGCGTCTCGATTTAGAGTGTTCCAGCGGCCAATGAATCTCAATCTTGAAAACGTAGATGCAGTTATCTTAGCGTCTTGTGCATTGCACAATTTTTTGAGGAAAAAATCGAAAACTTATATAACATCAACGTGTATCGATAATGAAGACGTAGTAAACGGTGTATTCAACGATGGTAGTTGGCGTCAAGATGCCAGTGTACTTACACCTGTCCAAAGTAACGTTCAGAGACATACGAATGATGGAAAGCACATAAGAAACATTCTAACCGATTACTTCAATGGTGAGGGTAGTATCTCGTTTCAAAACAAAATGGCAGATATAGTGCCTAGCAATATGTGAGCCTTTTATATGTGTGTATTAATTTTACGAATATACTTTATGTGAACAATCTGTTGTTTTATTACCCGACTGCGCGACACAAGGGAGGGTAATGTGTTTATCAGCTTATATATGTATCATCATCATCCTCATCCTCCTAGCGCTTTTCCCGTTCTTCGTCGGGGCACGCTGGACCATAATCCAGATTCGGCCAGTCTGGTTATTACTGCCATCTGACCTCCATGACCCTTGTGACAGGGGAACCAAACCAATTGAATCATGGTTTCACATTTTGCCACCTAAATTTGCAGGTTTCCTCACAATGTTTTTCCTCACCGTAAGAGCATCGGTTACCGCTTTGGAGCTCGAACTCTACAGGTAACTAACAAACACAAGTCGACACCGCTAGCCACTAGGCCACCGACGCTATGTATGTATGTATGTTTCTTCCTTTGTGGCGCTCTAGCTAGAGGCCAAACGCGTGGGCCGATTTTGATGATTTTTGCATCAATCGATTCGTGTTAATCTTGCGAGTGTCACAAAAGACATGACAGTAATCAAAATTTAAATGGGGTATCAATTAATGTCTCTGAAAATTATCTTGAGGTTTCTCTATTTTTATATTGAATTAGGTTAACCATCATTTGCTTCACAACGTTTCACAAACTGATTCATTTCACAAAAATATAATTTGGTAAACCACCTTTTTTCCGAAACTAAATATTTCAGGTTTTTTATAAAACTAACCTAACCTAACCTAGGGATGTGGTTCTACGCGATGGTCCTGAAATAAATCCTGAAATATTTACTGTTTCGGGATAAAAAGCGGTTTGCCAAATGATTTGTTTGTGAAATGAATGTTGTTTAGCAAGTGATAGGATCTATAACGATTAAGGCCCTTTGCACATGGATCGTACGCGTAGTCGTCTCGTAAGCGTATCGTAAAGACGCAACGAGTACGAGACCCGCAGAGTTGTACAAACGAATCGTCGCGTAGGCGTATCGTTTTGTGGGAAATCTCAGTTGAAATCATGGCAAAATCATGTTCGTAACCAACACGTTGTTCCAGAATATAATGAAACCTTCACGTTAACGGAAAATCACTAAACCAGCTTCGTGATTATTTGACAAATTACTTTTTGAAACCTAGTAATTCTCTTCCGTGGCAGTGGCAATATTGTCTATAATTATATTTCTATAAAAAAATAGAACCGTCTTCAAAAAAAACCCACTATACAAGACTAAATTATGACCGGCTTCCTAGGAATTGCCTATTTGAAGGAGGTGCCTAATAGGTACATGGAATATATCTAAGCCGGTGTCAAGTAGGTTTACACAATAGCAATGTCACATGATTCTTGCCACCGACTTCGATATATTCCATGTACCTATTAGGCACCTCCTTCAAATAGGCAATTCCTAGGAAGCCGGTCATAATTTAGTCTTGTTTAGTGGGTTTTTTTTGAAGACGGTTCTATTTTTTATTAAAAATTTTTTTTCGTCTTTTTTTATTACATTTTTTTTCGCTTTTTAGGGATACGAGTATAACTATCACTATAAAAAATCGCGTCAACACAAAATCGGTCGAGTTGAACTAATATATCGCTTAATAACGGATCCATGCGGATGACGTCACGTGGTATCCATTATTCTTGTATACCAAAACCTTCTCCAGAATGTAACAAATACTTTGCTCAAAACCCCATCTAAATCGGTTCAGCCAAACGCGAGATAATCGTGGACAAACATACATACATACATACATACATACATACATACAAACATACAGGTCAAACTGAGAACCTCCTTTTTTTTTGAAGTCGGTTAAAAAATAAAAATATTATATCGCATTACCTGTCCAGTTTACTTTTGACGATATTTCTGCTCAAGCTTTTTCCGTTCCATCTTTCTTTGAATATTAACTTAATGAATGACTGTATAGACAAGGGAACGATTCAACCAGTTTTACGAATTCAATCATTTTTTCAGTCATATCGAAAAGTGCAAAAATTACTTATTATTATTACATTAATTAGAGAAAAAATATTTCGTCAAAAGTTTTTATACGCTTACTTTTTCACGCTAGTACGCTACGACTATCGTAGTGACAATAAAAACCTCATACCTACGATACGCTGCACCGCCGCTTGGTGTGCGGACTTGTTTGAACATGTACGGGGTCGTATAACTCTCGTACTACGTGCGTGTTACGATATCTTTGTGGTTATTTTATTTTATTTTATTTTATTTATTTGGGGCATCAAATATCTTGTGATAAACTAATTAGTATCTAACCTAGATATGTCTCGTCCTATTCTTTATACAAAGTGAAATCTTAATCCAGCCTGCGAGCCTAACATGCATTACAAGAATAAAGTGACAGCACGAATAAAAAGTTGCTAGAGTACCTAATTAATTGAATAATTATCATGCTTAGGTTAGAACCTGTGCACACTAGCGTTTTTAGCCCTTAGATCCCCGTTTAAAAACGCTAGGTGTGTACAGGCTCTTAATAGATTGGAACCGGATAAAATCGCTTAGTAATAAAAGGTAATAAAAGTCTGGACAAGACACTTTATTTTAAACCTTAAGCATTAAGTCTTTCGTTAGAATATGGAATAGATGTATTAATTTCCTTAGCACCTGTCAAATTTTATCTCGTGCATGCATGCTAAGCCCGCTGCCGTTTTAAAATATGAATCAAACTACATTTGCATGGAGAATTGAGCGTACTGGCCTCGAACTGTTGGGGAGTTCCCCCCTCTGCAGCCAATCATGGGAGTCGAATGATTGTCATTAAAATGCATTGTCACCGGTACTGAACCAACACGTAAAGTTTCAACTACGCAGGATGAGAGGAAGTGGTGCTAATGCAGCTCGCGAGATTTGACCTCAAAAACCTCACAAACAAACATTGCAAGTTAAAAAAAGCTTGAAAAAATGAATAAGTAGGTACAGTCAGCATATCGCGACACATTCTTATTCCTATAGTAATAAAGATGTGTTGCGACATATTTGGCCATTTTCGCTGCTCCTATTTGATGCCGACTGTATCTCATGTATCGACTTCATTTTGAAATGCCTTTATCACTGATTGATTGATCGAAAAGACAAACAGACAGATAGACGGACAAACACAAGTACTTACATCCTCGTCTTCGCCCACAAGTGAATCAATGCCACTTCGTTTAACTTCATCATTTTTATCCAAAAAACTCATGAGACCAAAATACCAAAGGTTCGGTTTGTAGACATCACTAGCTGCCGATCCAGTACGGTTTTTTGAATCCATCTGTAAAATATTTGAGATCAGTTCGGCTTGATTAGTAAACAGTATTAGTTAGGTATAGATATAGGTAGATAGAACTACTTCAACACGGTCGGGCGGTTAGTTAAGCGCGTGCTAGACGGTTTGAAACCACGGTTTCAAACCAAGTGACCTCGGTAGTTTGGTTTGAAACCACTGTCTACATGGTTTCAAACTACCGAGGTCACTTGGTTTCAAACCAGTGGTTTCAAACCGTCTAGCACACGCTTTAGGCCAACCGAGAGGGACGCAGCTATCTGTCAAAATTAGATAGTAATATATACGTCTCGTTCTTACAGAAATCTGCGTACCTCTCGGTTGGCTCAACCGCCCGATCGTGTAGAAGGGGTATATAGCAATGTCGGAGCGTCCGCTAGGCGGGTTTTTGGCAGTGAAAATATTAATAATATCGGCTTACCTTTCTTGATTCTCTCTGGTATGAAGATTTTAAATTGTCTATCTTCTTTTTCACTGAAGCCTCGTTGGCGTCGGGATCGAAGCTCTTGTACTTATTCACTAACACCTCCCACGCGTTTTTCTTTTGTACTTTGTCCGTATACAACGGTGACGACAAATCCCATACGCAGGGAAAATCTTTGTACAACTCAATTAATTCCGCGATAAAATCGCGTTCACTCTGAGATGCCATTAGTTCCGAGATACGCTATTACGTGTGCACGCGCTGCTGCCTCCGAGCGAACTGGCCTCGCGCGGTCGGACGGAACAGGCGGCCACACGGTTCAAGACCGGCCCGAACGCGGTCGCTGCGCGCTCGGCGACCAAGGGCGTCCGAAGGTCAAACGAAATTTTGCTGGAAAGAACTGTCTACGCAGTCGGTCTGGACCAAGGTCGCGCTGTCGGCGACCGTCTGGCAGGCGCTTTACACGTAGGTTGCAATTGCTCCAGTAGTTTTGTGTAAAAAAACTGACTACCTTAGCAGGGTAGCGAGTATCGTGTGATAATATTGATAGAGTGTACCTCATTCTCCGATAGGCCTAGAGCGCGCAATGTAACGCCGACACGCCCGTGCCCGACCCGCTCCCGCTCTCTGTGATTTACTGGTTTTATAAGACGAATCTAAGGGCCCCTTCCCACTCAGCGTCTTTCAAGCGTTTCGATGGATCAAAGAACCATAGATAACAATCATACCGTAAATAATGGGCATATTTGCTTTTACTTTTAAGTGTTTTTTTACATATCAGTATTACAAATTACTCGGAACTTTGACGATTCGTGACGAACTTTGTCGTACGAATCTCGTACATCTTTGTCAACGTAGTTCGAAATAGTCGTCCTGATTTCAAACATCTGTTTATGACGAAATATGAACTTTAAACATTGAGATATACTAACATCTCAACGGTTAAACGTATATTGTTACCAATTAGACGTTTCCGGCCACGACATTATTAAACAACACATTTTATTATGTTTACTGAAAATAAAACTAATTAAAATATTATCAAACTAAAAAAATCGGACACAGATACACATAGAACCATAGACAAAATTGTGACCCTTAATTCAGAGCTCATAACTATTAAATGCCAAACCAAACCAAACCTAGAGAACACCCTGATAAAGTCACCTTTCTAACAAAAACAACTAACGGCCGCACTCAGAGACGTCAATTAAGTTTTAAGTTTCATTAAAGTAGCTGCTGTCACTTTCTTTGTTATAGCGATAGAATAAGGCGCAGCAACTTTAATGAAACTTAAAAATTAATTGTCGTCTCTGAGTGCGGCAGTATATCAGTCAATTAGTAATGGGAGCTACGATGCTACAAGAGATAATTGTGATGTTCTCAATATAAAGGCAGGCGGTTACGCCGTTTTTAGAACTCTTACCATAGTATTCGTATAGTTACAAGAATAAGAAGAGCTTAACTGCCTTCCTCCATAAGGTTCCTTTATATTGAGAACGTCACAAATAAATACACAGGTACTTGTGTTAAAGGGTACACGATGAGTATTCCCGGGCGTATCAATTGCCGTAGTTAGTGTCTTCAATAATAATAATCCAGCCTATATACGTCCCACTGCTGGGCACAGGCCTCCACTCACGATGAGAGGGTTTGGGCTATTAGTTCCCACGCGGGCCCTGCGGATTGGGAACTTCGCACACACCGTCAAATTTCTTTGCAGGTGTGTGCAGGTTTCCTCACGATTTTTTCCTTCACCGAAAAGCTCATGGTAAATTTACAAATTGTATTTCGCGCATAAATTCCGAAAAACTTAGAGGTACGACTCTCTGCTTAAGAGTTGGCAGGTCAAACCATTAGGCTACCACGGCATTTGTGCCTTCAATATATTGACGAAATTAATGACACTACAGCAACTTCTGATGCTGATAGAAACTATACACCTGGTTCTGCTTATATATTGACGATACTAATGACGGCGGTTGCAATGCCCAGAAAACCCTAAACTTAAACCACCCGTCTTTTTGCGACAGGCGGTAAAAATGAAGAATTCGGATGTCACATCCCTTTCATTCGTAATTCGAATCTTAAATTCGGAATTCAAAATCGTGAAGCGACTCATGGACGGCTCAACCGACTTCTATCAACCTTAGCTAAATACTGCCCGATTGAATAATTGAGAACGTCACATTTGTGTGAGATTGTCCCATGATATTTATTTAATTATAGACTTCAATCGAGATCATTAATTAATTATGAAAACCTACATTGTTATTTTACTCGTATTAATGATCAAAAACAAAGTGTATTTGCAAAGTGATTTTTTCATTAATACCCAGTGTAAAATATTGATATATCCATTAGCTATCTCCGTCAGTGGATGTGACACCTTGACAGCTGGCATTTTTACTGGCAATTTTACACGCAGTCGGGGGCGAGGGGCCGTAAAGCGTCCCCATGTTTTGTATGTAAATTGTATGAGATTTTTTATATGAACATAAAACGGTTGGATGGTGAGATGGTGTGAATGCCATAAAAACGTTATGTGCTCAGTGGATTTGATGTCAAGACAATTGCTTTGGGGAGTGAAATAAGTCTGAGTACGATACGTGTAGTTAGAATAAGTTTTTGAAACTGAAACAAAGGGTAAATAAAAAGGATTAATAAGCTCTATTTTTCATAAACGTATTATACAACAATTTTAGTATGCTTTGTCACTTTCTAATAAACTAAAATGTCACGATGAAAGATGAGGTCAAACCATACTTTTAACATACTTAACAACACAAACTAAAAAGCATAATCATCGGATTTCACCAAGCACTTAACAGACGATTACAGTGTTAACAGCTGTCAAAATGTATGAACTAACAGTCAATTAACATTTAACATCGTATTCTATGGTGAAATTGTTAAACTAACAGTAGTAACAGCACGTTCATTTGTCATTGAAATACCATCTTGAATCGATGTACTATCATTTTAGTACCGTGTCTATTTAATGTCATGATTATAACGCCATATATGAATGTCACAGCAGCTATTAAAGTGACAAGGTACTAAACGTGTACACATATTATGACCTTGACTGTACGTATCAAGCGTCTCAGATGTATATCGATCGTCACATCCACGGCAAACTTGCGTATCTGCACTTTGACTTTAAAACAAAATGACGTAAACGCCATTTGGTAAACCAGTGAATCTGCCATTCTAATTTTGCATCAAAATATAATACTTAGTGCTAATTGTAGTCATCAATCGTCTTGTTAGGCTAGGACAACCAAGACACTTAAGGTAATTCACAACGATCACAATATTTTAAGAAGTCACCATTTTTTCAGGTTAGCTTAAAATATATATTTTGGCTGAAAAAACCTCCTGTTCTGGGGTAGCCAAGTGTCACACGCTCTGTAGCGTTTCTGTTCGTTTCGTTTTCAAACCAATCGCGTCACTGGTAGATCACGTGATACGATAAGTCAGGTGGTCTACCAATGACGTGATTGGACTAGAGACGAAACGAACAGAAACGCTACGGAGCGTGTGCCACTAGGCTATAGGCTCTGGTGTGAGACACCAGCTGACTAATGTCCGGAGCCTATATCCAAACCGCGGGTAGATAAGGATACCTCTAGGTTAAATTTTACTTTTAATTTGGAGTACAAAAATACTACCTTACTAAACTAACCGTGAACAAAATTATAATAATATTTCAATGGTTGGTAACAGTTCACCATTAGGTACCTAACTGCAAGCGATACAAATGCATCCGCACATCGTTGCACGTTGCCCGTTGCACCGCCGGGGGCGTCCACAAATAGCTCCCGGGGGGCCCAGCTGTGCCATCTGATTCCAATCGAGGAGCAGCAATTAATGTCCGTAACGCAAGTACAATATATATTATAATTTTAAGGTTCATTCTTACTAATATTACAAATGTTAAAGTTTGTATGGATGTTTTACCACGCCTAAACGGATTAGGATGAAATTTGGCACATATCTTTAACCCGGATTAACACAATGGGTATTTTTTATTCCGTAAAATTTCATATTTTTGAGGGAAAAGCGATAAAACGCAATAAGCTATTAATGAATTAATATTAGGTGAGGCACGTATTAATCTAGTTACCATAGATACGCATGTACTACCTATGGGTACTACATCGAACTTATAAAAAAATAAGTACCTACTTACCTGCCGCTTATGTCTAGCGATTGTGCAAGATGCAGAACTTTCCCAAAATTATGGAAATCTTCTTAATGAAGTACTAAAAACACTCGAAAACATTTGAAACCATTGAGAAACTTATTTTTCTGTACAGTCGAGGACAAAGATGTTTACACTTTTTCACCTTATTCCATTGTAATAAGATCCAAAAGTATATAATCTTTCTGTCCTCGACTGTACAAAAATTAAGAATATTCTTGAAGTTCCCTCAGTGCACAATGCCATTTATTATAATTCGACATAGTTTGACTTATTTACATGCGTATTTAACTAAAGCATACTTTTAACGCCTTGTTCTTTCGTAAAATCATTTCGTTAATTAATTTATAAAAAGTAATAAACTTCGCAAATAAGTAAATCTCACCTCGGGTTCCGGATATATCCCATTCATTGCATTAACTGGCAGTTTTAGATGCCTCAGCACAAACAAATTCCTTATAACCTAAAAGATCTTAGTTTGAAATAGGTTATTCTTGAGTTAAAAAATAATCAGAACGTTCATAAACCTTTGATACTTTTCAAATAATATTTATCCTGACGCACATTTGTCCATTCGGACGGGAAGACGTTAAAGTTTTATTATCAATGAGTGGAAGTCGTAACTCGTGCATCGCCGTGTGTGGTTTGTGGACCTCGTTGGTCACAGTCGGTTAACAAGGACTCAATGTGGAGTCCAATTTGTTTAAGATGTAAAATACGTGGCACTGAACAGAAGTAGCAGCTATAATCGATTATTTAGCGGATTATATTGTGGGGAGAATGGGTGGTGCCAGTTTGGTTTTGAAAGACTAGCTAATGAGGATACAAAGGGGGATACTAAATTAGACGAGAGTCCTCGGTTTTAGTTTGTTTTATGGCCTGTTTCACAATTGACTAGTTTTATCTCCCTGTTAAAGTTAGCCATCTCCTTGTTTATTTTCAAAGGGTAAGTGCTAAGTTTATCTGCCAGATAGGAGCCCGTTGACACGCATAAAATTATTTGACCTAATGTCCTAACAATAAATTGAGGAAATGGCTTATTGACAATTCTTTCTATGATTTTAATGAATTCATTTTAGACAAATAAATTATGAAGTAACATATTAATCTCATTTTGTGTACACACATCTATTTATGACTCTTTTATTGAATTGTATTTAACATAACATATGTAACTATAATGATACTAACTGATATAACCAAAAGCTTTGTAATTATTTTAAAACCAAATTGACATGTAATATTTTATAATATTATAAATAAATGAATATGAATATGAATATGAATATGAATATGAATATGAATATGAATATGAATATGAATATGAATATGAATATGAATATTGTTTGGTCGAAAATCTTTTTGCCTAACACCCTTTTAGGCTAAAATTTCAGGATTTAATAAATATCTGTTGTGTAGATTAGTTAAGTTAGGTTAGGTTAGTTTTATAATAACTCTGAAAAAACCTTTCGATTGAAATAAACGTTTTCGACCAACCGATTTTCGACCAAATGATTTTCGACTACATTAGGTCACACAATGATTAAATTGCCACTCAATATGTCTATATTGAGTGACGGGGGTCTCCCCGTCAGATATGTTATTATGAAACGGGGCGGTCAGATTACCTTGCTATATATTATGCTCATTAATCTCATTATACGAGCAATACTATTTGTATAAATAAAATCGTGTTTTTAGAGCAACCCTAACTTTGCTGAAAACCGCGAAATGAAGGTTTTTTTCTGTCAAGAAATCGATCTGTAAAGTGCAGCTATCTTCGGGAAAATTCGGATTCGACCCGAGCAACGCTCTCCCAAGAACTATTGTAATCATTAGAGATGTACCTAACACTATAGTTTTTATCATATACAAACAATCGGACGAGTATTTGGAATCGAGTAAATAATCGTGTAAAAAACAACTACAACCCACTTCAAACGAGTACACTCGATAATCACCCCGAAAAAACAAAAAGGTTCTATTCCTGGCCCGATCAATTACCATTACCACTCGTTATTGGTATCTATGCTGTGGTGGTCTGTGCTGACCATTTTAAAATTGAACGCTTTGAAATTGGATAGTTTTATCATGAATTAGTTAAGTGCAATTTGACGAAAAATATACTTATAAAAATATCATCAACCGAATGATCACAGAAGCATCAAGTACGACACACAATTTTAAATCTTATAGGTAGCATATATCAGAGTGAAATTGGCATCATGATCCCATTTTACTCAAACAATGCTATATAATGAAGTGGTCACATTGTAATCCCACTTGTTATCAAATCACTCTTCGCGAAGATATACAGGGTGTAAATTTAGGTGGTCAGTCTAGTATAGTACCTATAAGGGAAGAAACGGAATGGAGTCGATGAAATAAAAAATAAAAAAAAACCTAAACTGTTTTTTTGCTCTTATTCTTAAAAATCTGTGAATTCGAGCGAAGGTTTGGTCATTTGGCGGCTAGGGTTCCAGTTCAGGTCTGGGTTTGCGTAGAGTTTTTGAGACTGATTTTGAACATCCAAAACCGGTAAAGCGTTTGAGCACTGTATCCAAATCCGAGAAATGTCGTATTGTCGGGATTGTCTATCGGTTGCCTATATCACTCCGGAAAATCCCGGTAGATACCGCAAACCGTGATCTTTATTAAAAACTACCTATTGTTTATTAAATTATTTAAAAAAAGTTTTATTTGTAAATGCCCGATGAGTTACAATAAAACAAACAATATATAAAAACCTAATTCGCAAGTTAATCCGATTCGTGTAAAATGACTATGTATAGCAAATTAATTACCCTTCACTCGCACCTAACTTGAAAACCATTTAATACCTACCCACTGAGACTCCGGGGCCTTCGAAAGGGAAATTCCAAAAATCTAATCGGGGGGACCTTTTTTTTCACCGGCATCGAACCCAACACCCGTAGCTATTACGTTCACAATATGATTTCTATTCTAACGTCGATCCCATTCGATTAGTTGAAACTGGTTGAAACTGGTTATAACCGGTATTGGATTTGTTAAGAATTTAACTTTGACTATAAAATTTTGAAAATATAATACAATAAAATACAATACAAATACGTTTTATTAAACACCACGTACAATTACAGCAGGGAAGAAAATACATACAAGGGTGAATTTCAGGGCGTTTCAACCCGTTTTGATCACAATGCCTACGCCGCAAAACGACTTTGAAGGATTACGTCTAAAATGCTATATGACTAAGAAGCAAAATAACTAACATTTAAAACGGCTATAAAGCAAAATGCCTCAAATCAATACCTCTAGAGCGATTTACCAATGTCGCAATCCACCGTCATTAGTGTCACCAAATATATTGACGAAATCAATGACACTACAGCAACTCCTGATGTAAGCAGAAGCAGAACCGGGGATGTAGTTTCTATCAGCATCAGAAGTTGCTGTAGTGTCATTGATTTCGTCAATATATTTGGTGACACTAATGACGGCGGTTGAAACGCCCTGAAATTCACCCAAAAAGGAATCGTTGCACGGCAGCGGTCTATTTGCTATAACAGCGATCTCTTCCAGACAACCTTTCAAAGATAAAATAAGTAAGTGCTACTGATATTATTTAAGCAATAACTACGTATATTGTTTCAACGAGGTTAACTTCCGTGAGGCTAACTGAGAAATTAATTTAAAAAATCTATTTATATAATTATTGGACTAGAGGGAAATAAGAAATAAATCATAGCGTAGGTACTTCTCGGGTACCTTATCTATCTTTTATTTAATACAAATTAGGCTAGATTTTAATGATTCATACATTTACTTTTATTTTATTGAGTAAGTACATAAATGACCAATAATTTAAATTAAAAAAAAATGGAAGAATATAACACTTACAGTTAGTATCAGTTTCTAATGTTTCTATAACCACTTTTATAATATTGATCTCAACTTCTTAGTAGTGTAATAATACACTAAAACAAGGGATATAGAAAACTTAAATAGGTACCTACTCATCAATTAATTTCTTAACCTATCACTACTAAAAACTACTAACCCACAAATTAAAAAAGATATACAAAGCTGAAGTGTAATTATCCGTAAAAAAAGCAACACCCTTAATAACCTGTCCAAAGGGGATCCCTAATTCTATTATTAAAAAAAAACGCAGCAACATCAAACTAAAATAATCTTTGTAGGCACAAAATAGAACACAAATTACAGTGACAATGGTTTCAGGCAATTAATAAAATAGTACTGTCGTTTGTAGGCGATAAGTACAAAACTTTTTCGCATAAGCTCCGATCAATAACATAATGTGCTCAAGCTAAAATCAACCCTAAAGTTTATGAGGCAAGATCGAAATTCCCTTGTGTTGTTTCCATGCTTTCATTCGCCTGTTACTAAGCGAACTAAGCGAGCCAGGGATGACGAACCTTTTCTAGGGCAACGTTTTCTGTTTAGAAATAAACATGTTATTGGCGTTTGCTCGTAATTGGACCATTTTTGGAACGTGCTGAGATTTCGCTGTTTTCTTTGTTATGAAAGGTCGTTGAACTATAATTAAGGTATGTTTATGATAAATGTGAAGAAAATCTTTTTTAATATTTGATTATAAGTACCTAATTTAATTTAATTTTAAAGCAGTTCAAAATCTGTAGAGACCGTACATTTATTTATTATTTAGTTTACGTAAAGACTATGGTAAATAAAACTTGTTTCAAGGAAAGTTCTTATTCTGTTTTTTTTATCGTCATCTCAATTATGGATAACGTAAATAAAACGTAAAAAAACGTGAGTTGATTATGTTTGCCGACGTCTAAGCGAAATATTAAAACTAATTAGGTAGTCGCCGTTGCGAACAAAGGATACTAATATAACTCAAGATTGGGTTTTCTTTGTTGTCAACACAAAACAGCAACACCAAGTTCCTTAACTGCTTCGAAAATTACGTAAAACAATCGTTTTCCTTCATTGACACAATTAAATATAAATCAAACGTTTCACATGTACACGGAACTCAACGCAAGATAAATTTCTCTTAATCAATGAAAAAACATCTCGATAGCATCGCGGTATCAATCAAACAGCCAACATCTAATTAAACAGCAAACTAACTGTTTCCAACAAAAAAATAAAACGCGCAAAAAGGTTGGCTACGCCACTCGCTGCCATAAATGCACTCTCTAGCACAACCGGGCTATTACTCGATCCATTTTCAAATAGATTTAAACGCCTTGAACATCAATTTTAGAAACACAACCTTATTTTTATCACCACATGGTCGACGGATGTACGCTTTTCTTTGTGAAGGTCGACGTCGCTTACAACATTTCGTTGCCGCGGCTTGACTTAACCGCGTCTGTGCGTGTCTTGAACGTCCGTGTACAGGTTATGTATGTGTGCGTCAGTACTCGGTCACGTAGGCTCGGTGGATTGCCTTACTTACGAGTTTTTAGGACATTTCGCTGCCTTGGCTGATTAGATTGGTTTTTCTTTGTGTTGTTAAATAAGATTCCCTGT
This sequence comes from Tortrix viridana, assembly GCA_963241965.1. Classification (NCBI taxonomy): domain Eukaryota; kingdom Metazoa; phylum Arthropoda; class Insecta; order Lepidoptera; family Tortricidae; genus Tortrix; species Tortrix viridana. The sequence goes on from OY725185.1 coordinate 12,765,127, forward strand.
AATTTAGGTTAGATATACAAGTTTTAAGCACACATTTTTTATTATTTGCTCACTATCTAAGCGTATTATCATTTTGGCATAATTACACATAAATAACAACAAAAAAATTACAAAAATGAATCAAACTGGATCTTCACACTGATTCCTTACTTAACACAAAATACAACCTCCTTAATATTCCCTTGCAATTTTTTTCCAACTTCAAAATGTTTACATTAAATTTTTCGTTCACAGAATGTCCGCGTCGCTCGACAACAAGTGCATATAGCAACAGATCGCGTCAGCTGTGCCGAGCCGGGCCGAGCGCGCCCGACCGCCAGCGGAAACAGCCGAGCCCACAATTGATTGGCCCTGCGAAAGTTTACTATGCTAGGTATTGATAACCTAAACTTAGTTCTATCGAACGTTCTAGAACTTTGGATGAAGTTGAATGTGTAACAAAATGTAAAATAGTTTAATAATAATGTTTAGAAATGGGTCTATAGTTGGGTCAATCTAGAATGATACCTGTGACTTCTCACATAAATACCATTACACCTTGTTTCTTTGACTTTTCATCACTATATAGTAAAAAACAAAGTCGCCGTTTGTCCTCTGTATGTACCCTTACCTCTTTTAAATTACGCAACGGATTTTAATGCGGTTTTCACCATCATTTATAGGTAGATAATTATTCACGGAAGGTTTATGTATATAATAGTACCCGGAGCGAAGCGAGGGCGAGTCACTAGTAATTAATACATTGATATAAACCTTATTCATTATTTCTATTTTATATGCCTTGTAGCGAGCATTTGAAATTACGAAATGCGGCTGTTACAGCACAGGGACCAACCATCCTATATTGACAGAATAATATTAGATTTGACTAAACTAGTAGGTGTATCGCAAATTAACTTCTATTATCATTACAGTAAAGGCCATATTGTAAAATGCTCTCGTCCTGCTCAAGAATTTTAATTTTCCTGCCCATTAACCTCAACAAATGAAGTTTTATATGGATTATTCGAATCACTGGCCAGAATTTACTAAATCTAATGTATTCTTGATAACATTGGGCAGGATTTAAAAAAAGTGTTAACATGGCGGAGCTAGAAATTAGGTGGTTTGTAAGATAGACGACAATATAAAAATATGCAGTTAAAGCTTGTTTTTTAGAGTTTATTTGCTCAAAGTTTGAACTTGCAAAACTTAAGTGTTAAGTGTCTTTGGAATTAAAATGCATGCAGCCAATATGACAATGCAACGTGTTTTCCTGCCACAGTTGAAAAAATAATAGTGTGGGGACACGAGCGAGGCGAATAAAATTCCCTATGGACACATGAGAACCGTTCTGTTTTTTTAATCCAAAGCCTGTGGTTTTGTCTGCATAAAATACCATATTTTTTGCCTCTCAAGGAACTGTCCAGATTGGGGACAAATAACAGCCTGTCATTTTTCAACCCACCCATCTATCTTTGACCAAAACATCAAGTGGTTTTTTATTAACGTACTTTTAAAAAGGAGGTTTTCAATTCGACTGCATTTTTACTTTTACTTAGATTATTGCGTGTTTGATGGCAATATGTAACAATCAAATTTTAGGCATTACCAATTGTTTGTACCGTAAAATACTACTTTGATTAATTTCAAAAGTAAAGATAAAAGGTAAAAGATATTTATTCAGTAAGTAGGCCGCACGGGCACTTTTACACGTCAAAATCTACCAGCGCTTCCCAAGAGGAGACCACTGCTGAGAAGAAGCGCCGCAAGATTTTTGGTTTGAACTTTTTACATCCTGAAAATGTTAAAACTACTTATAGTTTGCGCTCGCATATGAAATAAAAGATGTCGCGAAATAGCTCACTAATAAATTACACGTAGCACAGAATCAATGGTTAAAAAAAGAACCAAATTCGCCCCGTTTGAAAGTCACCCCATTTTACCAGTACTTATTTCTAAATGAATTGACATATTTTGTTATTACAATAACTCTGTTATGAATAAAGCTTTTAAAAAAAGCAGATTGCATGTTTCGATCTTGTCAGCTATATATTTTACTAACCATGTATATATCTTAATCCACTGGTTAATAATTTTTTAAATTCCGCAGCGTAATTTTATAATTTTAATTTTTTTTAAATCTCTTTAGATTAACACACCAACCCACCTAGAACATTTAATGATAATCTACGCCTCATTAACATAATACATCCAAAAGCCCACGCCATAAATAAAAGCTCATATAAAAAGCTTGGAAAGTTTATCTTGAGCCAATAAAAGTTTTAGCCCTCCCAAGTAACAAGGTTATATGTCCAATCAAAAGCCGAAGAATTTTAAACCCTGTTTTGTTAAATGTAAGGTCGCATTTTTTATATGAATTCTGTATCATGTGCGCCTCTTGAGTAGGTAAGCTTGGTAAGTTTTGTGTACGCTCGACCTACGCAAGGGGCATCGTAAATAAGACGAAAAGGGTTTGTCTCTTTGTCTATATAGGCTAGAAGTCAGACGACAATAAATTAAAAGGTTTTGAACGTTTTTAGGAATGTGTGCGTTGTCTTAGACGCTAGTGCTAAAATGTATTTTTAACACAGTTGCTCAAAAAGTGGTACTTTTCGTAGCTGTATATCGTGCGGAAAGTTGGTTTTCGCGAACTAGTGCTTTTTACTTTTCCAATTTTTTTAAATTTATACTTGTTCCAATTCATGACTACTTATTGATGAGTGTTAATATTTATTTCTTTTAAACATCGTAATCAACATAAAAACCTACTGTTAATGTAAGAATACGAAAAATATACATATTTCATATTTTATTACTTACCTCTCCATCATTATAACACGTTTATTTTTTAATATTGAATATTGAAAAACCGTTCTTAATAAGTTGTCTGAATGGAACGGAATAGCCGCCGAAACGCCTGTCAAATTTTTTGACATTATGAAGAGGCGTTTTTTCTTACTGCAAGCATTTTTTAAGTTTCCAAAGGCAACATTCGATATTGTTTTTATAAATATACGATACACAAATAATCGTAAATAACAATACTTAGGTAATAATAGTACAATGTTTTATATTTACAATTGTTTGTCTTATAGAACAGGCATTTGAAAAAAAAACTTTCTTTGAAGTGGGTTCAATAATATTAACAAAATCCATTCTAGTCGAATAAAAGCTAAAAAAAAACACCTCTTCATAATGTCAAAAATTTTCTTCAAATGTCAAATGAAAAAATTGTTTATAAAATGAGTGAATCAGAGTTTGAAATTGATTTATTTTTTCGCAACTGTGTTAAAAAACGTCGTTTGATACACGTGCGGAAATGTCATTCTTCACTCGTCCCGAGTCTTGCCACTCGCCTACGGCTCGCGGCAAGATATCTCGGTACTCGTGAAATAATGACATACTTTTCGCACTTGCATCGAAATGTACTATTATTTAATTGCCGAAGTAAGTATGGCTCTTGGAAATGAAATGAAATGAAATAAAAATATTTATTTGCTAGAATACTTATGAATCATGTACAAGATGTTATGGTAGTTTATTGTCAAGCATTCGGCCGAAAACAATCGACACGCAAATGTTAGCAGAGCATAATTACTCACTTACTCCTAATATTAAGTTATCAATGGTGCACATTTTCCAATTCTCGAAACATAGTTTAATGTTCCTGAACTGAATTGAATAATTGAGAAGATAAAAGCTGAAAGATATCGAAAAGGTACCCAAAAAATCGTTATGTACTTGTTACGTTGGTCATAATAATGTGTGCTAAAATATTTTTTTTATGCACGCTTACTGCCATTTTAGTAATTTTGAATAGTTAAAATATAACAAATATTTATTGAAATTATTATATTTATAAAAATATTGGGTTATTGGATTTTATTAATGTTTAATTTATTTCCATTTCTGGTGAATACTTTTTAAAGTTTCGTTTCGACGCCTTGAAGTCTTAACTTATGATTAAGTTGTCAAAAAGTGATTAAGTATTAATAAATTTAACGGTAACGTTAAAAAAGTTAACATTAAAGAAGCTTTTTTTTCTTAATTATTTTTTGTGTAAGTACATAAATTATTAAAAAAAATTCTAACAGGTGTTATTTACTTCTAAAACCTACACGTGTATCTTAAAACAATATACAATTTCAACTGAAGATAATGCGAAATATTAATGATTTTAATTATTTATTTACAACATATGGCAACCATTAGTGCTTCCAAGGACTATAGCATGACACATACAATTTTTCCGAAAACAAATAACAATAAGTACATAGAAAAGCAATTTAAATTGAATTTTACTACGAATTGATACAGTAGTTTGTAGCGTGAATTTGTTTGTACATGTAACCTTTTGTTTTTAATTATAGCTGGCCCATCTGTGTCTATATGACATAGTTGCGAGTATACCGTCATTTTTGCACGTTGTCTCAAGCAACCCTCATATTATTATACATTACATTACACATACATACATTATTATTATACATGTTTAATCCCCGACCAAAAATGTCTTTTGTAGCGTGGTCTCTCTCAAATTCACAATCCTTTTAAATAATGATATTGATTCTTAGTTAGATTTGATTGATATACTTTTCCATATTTATATGCGAATTCTATTTATAATATAATGTAATCACGGAAACAGCTGATTTTCAATGAACTGACTATAAAACGATAAAACTATAATTTCCATGTTAATTTTACTGCTCTAAGGAAGGATACAGTTTACTCGGCATAAATAAGTTTAAGAATAAATTAAATTACGAGTTAACTTATAATAAAAACCTTCCTCAATACTAACTGGATTGCTGTTTTAAGTTAAATATATGGCTAAATTATGCTAATTTTATACAATATTGAAGTCATTTATTATTTTGCGGATCTCCAAGGACATGGCATAATTTATACTGTTTTTACGTATATATTATCATTTTGGCGTTTATGAATCATATAAAGTTGTTTTACGTGTTCAAACATACTAACACTAACATTGTTTTTTTTTCTTCCGTGCTAATTTCGCTCCGCCTTTTTGTTTGACGTAATGACCATAACAGAAGACCGGTTGATAATTTTATTAAAATTATATTCTGTATTTTGCTAAAGCATTGGTAAACCTTTAATACATTAGTGAAGTATAAAAAAAATCAATTTTAATTTATCACCAAAAATTTAAGAGCTTCGTCATTGCTAATGGAGTAACTTTCAACTTATTCTAAATTCTGCTTCTCTTTTACTCTATTTTGCTTCTCGACATTTGATTTATATACATTCATATCTTGATAAAAAATATTTAAAAAAAATATGGAGTGAAACTAACAACACATATTATATTTAAATGTTTACCAAAAAACTGCGATTAATGGTAATGCTTGGGTGCTTGCCAGTTATTAAGTGTAAGTTTCACCTGTCATCACCTCAAATTCTTGTTGGCAAAGCTAGAATTCTTTTGTCTTCCTTCTCTTGTCTATCTTTTCTATTATTATTGTCTTTATCCTATCGTAGTGTCGTATTAGATGCCCTAGCATCATTCTTTCCTTATTTTTAATCATCTTACTTTATATCTAATTTATTTATAGAAGAAACTACAATTATTTCTAATTAATTGCACCCTAACATTGACAATAACAAAATAAAAACAAAACATCTTATGTCCTTGAAAAATTCCGAAACCTGACACGCAACTCTTACACTATAATCTCCCCATTTCATCATCGACCAAATGCAACTCTAAAATCGCCTCTAATTCAATCAATATAAGGTTCAAATGCACAATGCATGTTTGAGCTATCATTATGTCATAATTTAGCCCCTTTTTAGAGCGAGAGATCTGTTGTCCTGCTTGCTCTTAGGGGGGTTATGTTGTCGCGCAAAACCGAAAGGTAGTATGAGTTCTAGAGTTTGCATTCTTATAGTGTTTTTTTCTTTTGAATGTTTATGGTTGAAGGTCGACTTTGTTCGTGAGTGAATTTGGATGGTCTCGAGCTATGGTAAACGGTGTTACGTCACGGTTAAACTTGATTTGGGGCTCGAAATTTAGGCATTTAAAGTGTTTTAGTAGGCATTTTAGATGCTATTTGCCCAAGGCATTTCGTGGCAAAATAAATTACCTAATTTATTTGTTTAATCGTATGGCAACTTATTAACCGTACAGAGATCTAATTTAGTAGATTTGAGCCACTTGGTGACTTCTTCTTACGCAAAGAAGATCGACCGGTGGCCGTGGAGTATCGTGTTTTAGGGCATTCGAGAAGAAAGTGGTCGATATCTTGCACCTCGGCGCCGCACCCACAGGCGGAAGATTCAATCCAGCCGCATCCATATATATATTGGGCGCAGCGACCGTGGCCAGTGCGAAGTCGGTTGAGGATGCACCAATCCCGTCTAGGTAAACCGGATCCCTTCATCCTGCCACCAGGGACTAGCGCAGAGCCGAACTTTCCCATCAAAGAAGAGGCCCATGACTGAGACCATTCGCGCATTATAAATCCGTCTGCAACAATGTTTTTGGGATGTTGTTGCGACTACCTAATTGAATGCGAAATATATAACAGGTAGTTTCCCTATTGTTTTGAATCCATACAAAGTGTCTGCACTTTGGGCCGGATTAATAAGCTCATAACTGAGATGCCCGTCTCGTCGCGTATAGACGCGTCTTAGGACAGCATCTAAGTCAAGATGAATTTATTAATATGGCCCTTTGTCTGAAAAATCTTGTAGGTACGCTATCTGTAAAGTAAAGTGGATGGATCAATGACGTAATATAATAAATACCTAGTAGATATTTAACATCAAGTAATTGTTCTTCTATTGAAGGAAAACGTGAGTTTCAGAACTTAAAAGCTTAATTTAGAGTTATGGCGCAATTTTACCAATAAATAACTAGCATTCCATATTTACGATCAAAAACTATGTTCTAACACCTACACGAATTCATGCAAAATTAAATTGTAGGTAGTTCATCGAAAATAGATTTTGTTACTTGTTTGTCTGCGTCAACGGAAATAACTTCAGAAATTATTCATAAGATTGTCTATGGAGTTTCGGGCACTTATTCTGCTTTGATTGATTGATGCCATTTTTCTTTTAAACGAGAGAACAGAGAATGGAGGGTGTGATAATAATATGTTTAACGTGTGTTTCTGTCTGTGGCATCGTAGCTCCTAAACGGATGAATCGGTTTTGATTTTTTTTTTTGTTTGAGTGTTAACTTGATCGATTGTTCTTCGCTAAGTTTGGTGGTATTCGTTCTGGGTTCCAATTTTTTTGTGACTTTTTATCTATTTAATGAACCAGTGAACTCCACCCTTGATTACGAGACTTATCGGAGACAAGGAGATACGTACAGTCTACCACGTAAAATATGTGGTCTGCTGCCATAAGCTTAAGTTCTGTAATCGGTTTGCACTTAATAAAATGTAAGGTTGAATAGATGCATCTCTTAATAATGCGAAGGGTTGACTTTAGCAGTTTTGGTAAATAATTCCTGAACGAAAAAGAAAAAGAAAAGCACCAGTGACTTCATATGACGTAATTTGCTCATCAAATTCACCTGAGTCTTCTGAACGTTACTGACGTCAGTTTGCTATCTGAGCAATAGATAATGTCATGGTTTTTTTTTAATACCACGAACCATGCCACGAACCCTTTATAAACCTATTTAGTCCCCTCTTTAAGAACTCCATAGACCGTAGTCCCTAGTGAGAACTTCGGCAGGGAGTTCATTCCACAATCGGAATGTTGTGTGTTGGTGTGACATGTGATCTTTAAGAGACGCGCATACTGTTTTCTCATAGGCCGGCGAAGCATCTGCGATTTCTCTGCTGCACTCCTTTCCACCAGGGCACGCGCTGGCTCGTTTGCCTCTTTTAGCAAAAAAAAACAAAAACATTTTTAGGGACACAAAAGGGGACGACAACACCTTCATATTCCCGTGTTTCCGATATTTCCTTTTATACCTTAACTTCTAATTTACCTAGAGGTATATGGTGTGCGATCTGTCACGTACGAATTCTATCGTGCCACCATCGTCACAATGCACACACGTCCAAGAATCTCATATCTACCCGTCGTCGTGCCTGGACGCCCCCTTTATAGCATCACCAACTTATCCGTTACACCGGCGAAAACTAAATATAACTAACTTTATACTAAATCCACGACTATTTTGGCTGCAAAAGTTAAGTTGGTATTTCCTGTACTCAAACGCCTTGCCTTTGATTTTCCAGGCGGCCGGCATCGGGAAACGTCGGCTATTTTCGGACATTTCCGCCTCAATACGTCAGAGAATTTTCTCACTTGTAATAATTGAAATGGAATTTTATTTCTAAGGGAGAAGGACTCGAAATTTATTGTATTGTGCTCTCTTTATTGTAACAAATTATTTCTTTTGACGTGCGTACTAATATACAAGTTGTAAATACGAACAAAGGAATGCTTTGTAAGGCCAAAGTCGCTTGCAATATTACTCAAAGTCACAGCTTTATGACTCGTTTGAATTTACTTCCTTTGAGCAATAATGGTTCTTACTGATTTTTATTTTAGGAGGGAATCCCTGCCGTAGTTTTTTGCACCTGTTTGCAGACTTCTATGCCTGTTCGGATTTCTCCGAAATAGAGAAACGTTTCTGCTAAATTTGGATTTTTGGAAATACAAAGCAGTAGTAAGCAGCGTAAGCTGCGTAAGTGTTTGGAGCTTTGCAAGCTTTTGAGGGGTCACGTACCTTATTTGTGTAGCTTTTTTTTTGTAAAAAAAAGCTTATTACCCTCGCGTATCTTTATTTTGGAAAGGCCAGTGGGATACTAAATAGGCTATTTTAAAAGTTTGCTTAGAAGATTTTATGGGTACCATTAGTTATGATTAAGTAATTTAACATATTTAGGAGGTTTCGTTGTTCCAAACGCCTACCAAATACGTAGGTACTTATGTTTGTATTCATTTGTTTCGTATCTCGGATATTCGGAATGGGATATTTTCCCTTGAAATAAACCTGGTGGGTGTAAAAATTAAGAAAGTAAGTACTTAAGCAACACTTTGTCCTTTCAATTACTAATTTTAGGTTCTTTATATGTATAAGAAAAGCTAGCTTTCGCTAGGTATCTCATACCATATCAAGTTTAGAACCAATTAAAAAACATAGAATCTATTATTATCTATAATACCAAAATTCTTTGACATCACAAAACCCGAAACATCTCTCGCTACCGAGATACACGAAACCTGTTATTAAAAAAAACACGCACATGTTCCACAGAACGAATAAACTTTAAACACTTAACCCATTTTTTGCTGACGCTACAAAAACAAACGATAAATCTTTTTTTTGCTGTCCCTCCCAGCCTCTAAACATCTACCTGAAATATGTGTGATAGATAACACAATTTTACACCAATTTGAACTTTAAAGTAACCATTTAAAGGTTAGTTTGCTACAACGATTTTTATTTTAACAACTCGATTTAAAAAAAATGCCAGCTGCGATGGAAAGTGATCTTTATTGTGTGGATAATAGAGTTTAATTTAAGTGGTTTAAGTGAATAAACTGTGGACAGGCCAGGGATGTTTACAAGGGACCGGTTGCCAAGTGCATTTGGTTTGTTCCTCTTTGCACTCGAGTAACAGCTGTTTTATTGCAATAAAACCCCTCGAAATAAACGTAGGTAGGTAAAAACACATGTATTTACCTCCGATTTCATCAACGAATAAGAAAATTAAAATTCATCGACGAATTAGAAATGTTCAAGAGACGAGGCAGCTCTTTACAAATCCTGTAAACGCATCTGCGATTCCTCCCCTGAGCGGCTAGCACATCTTGTATTTTCTCGGCCTGCCACACTAACGGGGAAACGCTTAATTATCACGATGATAGTCCTTATGCGTAATAGCATAAGGCGATAGACGTTGATTTTTAACAGCGTAGCCCGTTAGTGTGGCCCTAGGGTAATCATTACAGACAAGTTGGAAAGAGATCCGAACGACAAACGTACGGCTAGCACAAGTGGTCCGCGACTTGTTTGTCGCTCGGATCTCCCTTTCTAACGTGTCTGTAATGATAGAGACGCACTGAGCGACAAGCGAGAAGATACAAGATGTGCCGCTCTGGTGTTGAGAGTCCATAGGGTGTCATTTAGGGGTGAATTTCAGGGCGTTTCAACCGCCGTCATTAGTGTCACCAAATATATTGACGAAATCAATGACACCTACCAGCAACTCCTGATGTAAACAGAAGCAGAACCATGGATGTAGTTTCTATTAGCAACAGACGTTGCTGTAGTGTCACTGATTTCGTCAATATATTTGGTGACACTAATGACGGCGGTTCAAACGCCCTGAAATTCACCCTTAGGTACTCAACTAAGTAGAAAAATATTGATGACGCAATGTTACCTACATTATTTCCAGTAAGAAAGTAAGTACACTAAAATTTGTTATTTTTAGCGTTATTACATTTTCTAAGCAATAATAATAATAAAAAACAAAAGTCCCTAATGGAACCCACCTCTTTGCAACTTGTCAAACAGATCGTAAAAATTAAGCTCCAGTTCACTCTCCTTTTAAACCTTGACACTTTCATTATAAAACTGATATTCGCTTGCACCATTCCTCCACTAAATTTCACTTGTACGCAATTTTGTACTGTAAGGATTGGTATTAAGGGTGAATTTAGTTTGAACTTTTCGGTCCCTAGTAGCATGTCATTACATTGTTGTTTAGTATGGGATCAGACTGCCATGATTTTAGGGTGAAAACGAAGCTAGGTAAGGAGATGAAAGATAACATGTAGTATTTTAAAACACCTAATAGAGAATATGCATAGGTAAATTCTTTTTTTTTGCTTTATTAAAAAGTAGGTAATTCAAAAGCCGTGGTAGCCTAATGGTTTGACCTGCCGACTCTTAAGCAGAGGGTCGTGGGTTCGAACCCGGGCTCGCACCTCTAAGTTTTTCGGAATATATGTGCGAAATATAATTTGTAAATTTACCATGAGCTGTTCGGTGAAGGAAAACATCGTGAGGCAACCTGCACACACCTGCAAAGCAATTTGACGGTGTGTGCGAAGTTCCCAATCCGCACTGGGCCCGCGTGGGAACTATAGCCCAAACCCTCTCATTGTGAGTGGAGGCCTGTGCCCAGCAGTGGGACACGTATATAGGCTGGATTATAGGTAATTCATGTAACAAAGAACAGATAAATTATTTTTGGAATAACTAACTACAAAAATAACCAAGATATAAGCCATTAAATATTTGTTTCTATCTCTTTCTAGCAAAACTGAATTTAATATGGAATTTATATGGCCGTAGTGCCCGCTGACGTCACAGTATGTACATGTAGGATCTCTCTGTCTAATTAGTAGTTTTAAATGCTTATATTATCCGTATTTTAGGCCGATTTAAATTTTAATTTCACTTTTTGCCATCTCTTGTACGGTATTTTCATATTTTGTTAAGAAATGCGATAAAAAATGTTCATACACATTCTCTATTGGTGTTTCCTTTAAAAAGTGTTTCGGGTTTGGGTAAAATCGGTAAAACTCGTAGATAAGAGCGAGTGAGAAATATGTACAAACCTGAAGGTTGTTTAAAGGGCAAACACAGAGTAACAGTCCGCCGGGAGTCCTAATTCTGTCAGTCGGCCAGCCGGCCACAATCTGTGAAGACATTTGATAGTCGGTGTTCTAACACGATGTACCTACAGCGCAGAACAGATAACACTGGTTTGCAAATTTAAACTTTTTTTATATACCTACTTTTGGTGAAACACCTATTTTCTTATCTGGGTCAATCTACTTTTTGGTGTAGGGTGATGGAAACTTTAAGCTGACAGGCACCAATAATGGACACTTAAACTTTAATTCAAAGATAGAAGAATAATCCTTATCTTCTTCAAAATAAGAATCATGTGTTCATCATTGGTCCTTGTCCATTACTGGTGCTATCGCCCTACCTCGTTGCCATGGTTACGTCTCTTGGGTCACTCTTTAAAATTACCATTTTAAAGGATATAATTTTAGGTAACATGTTTTTGCGGCACTTACAAGGCTATTCTTTTGTGGGCTTTCTTCTAAGCAGGTTAGTAGTATATACTACTCTGTCAAGAAAGTACCGGGAAAAGATCAATAATACACAAACTGTTTGTTAATCATCCAAATTTATTTTATCACCTTCAAAGTATGCTCCTTCAGAAACGATACACTTACGCCAACGAATAATCCAATCATCAAAACATTTTTTAAACGCTGTTTCCGGAATTGAATTCAGTTCTCGGCGCGAATTCTCCTTTATGTCTTCTACCGATTGAAAACGGGTGCCACGAAGTGGTAATTTGAGTTTAGGAAAAAGAAAGAAGTCGGCAGGAGCCATATCTGGTGAATATGGTGGTTGCTCGATGGTATTTGTTGAGTGTTTGGTCAAAAATTCTTTCACAATGATGGCCTTGTGCGAAGGCGCATTATCGTGGTGCAAAATCCAAGAATTTTCATTCCACAAATCTGGCCTTTTTCGTCGAATTTGCTCTCTTAAATGCCGCATAACGCTCAAATAATATTCTTTATTTACCGTTTGACCTTCCGGCAAGAATTCCGAGTGCACAACACCGCGATAGTCAAAGAAAACAGTCAACATGACTTTGACTTTTGATCGACTTTGGCGTGGTTTCTTCGGTTTCGGTTCAGTTGGAAGGCGCCACTCCGAAGCTTGTTGACTAGTTTGCATGTCAAACTCGTAAACCCACGTCTCGTCACCAGTAACAATGCGTTTCATGAATGTTGGGTCGGAATTGACTCGTTCTAGCATGTCCTCAGCGACTCTCATGCGATTGAGTTTTTGAAGAAAATTCAGGTCTTTTGGGACTAGCCGAGCGGTAACATGTTTCATACCCAAATGATTAGTTAAAATAGTACGGATCGACTCGTGAGATACAGAAAGTTCGGCGGCTATCTCTCTCAAAGTTGAATGAAGATTTTCAGTCACTATTTCCTTCACTTTTGCGATGTTAACTTCAGTTGCAGACGTTGATGGCCTACCAGAGCGAGGCAAATCTTCCATCACATCTCGACCGCTTTTGAACGCTTTGTACCACTCATAAACACGTGTTTTTGATAAAGTCGAATCACCGTAAGCCTTCTGTAACATTTTCAGTGACTCCGAACACGAAATTCCATTGGCGATGCAAAATTTAAGACAAACTCTTTGTTCAATGTTTTTGTCCATTATGAAATTCGCAATACACACTAGATATGATATAACTAAAAACAGCACTGTATTTAATATAAATAACAGATGCAACTCAAACTCCGCGCCAAAATAGAAAACAGTTGTGCCAATCTAACAACAACAAAAAAAACAAAAATTTGAATTTGGAACCATAAACAAATCATCCATTCCCGATACTTTGTTGACTGAAGGTATTATGAACATCTTTCTAAGAAATACTATCACTGTTGTCTCCTGGCTTACGGGACAGAATAACAACAGTAAAAAGTTGATCGACCCATCTCTTCTTTGTAAGGTTGTCTGGAAGACATTGCTATTTAGCGATAAGACCTGTTGACTCACTATGTAACACTTCTCTTTCGTGCTGTATTTCCTGTCCTTGCCGTATGTGGTGTTCAATAAAGAGTTATTGTTATGTATTGATTGTACTTAAATGACAATTATAATGTATTTAAAAAATATATTCTAAACTTGACGTGATGGATGTTTTTAAATATATTTCCAGTACAGTCACGAACGTTTTTGGGACCCATTTCAAAAAAATATTGCTTGAAGTTGTCAATGTCATTAGAGATGCCAAATCATTTGTAACTTACAGGAAATTCCACCTTATTGCTGTAGAATGTCAGATTGACTTTGGACCTAAAGTGGGTCCCAAATTAAAGTTCGTGACTGTATTTTGGGCACTAGAATCTATAAGAAGATACACATATTGGCGAAAGTATATAAAGCGTGTAAACCAGTGTATTAGTACCATCACGGACTTTAATTGTTCAGCCGCCATAGAACGCTGTTATAATGACAGCGATAAGTCACAAGAAGGAAATTACGTCGATTACTTTCTTGTGACTTATCGCTTTCATTATGACAGGGTTCTATTGCGGCTGAGCAATTAAAGTCCGTGGTGGTATAAGTACTGACAGGCGGATCGGCTTTTGCACATACATACATATTTACAGCGTTATTATAGACGGGATATTTACATAGAACAGAAACGTTAGTATTGTATGATTTGTATGATATGCAATTGTATGGGTTCAACCACACCGATCCCACCAATCATCCAACCTTCAACCAAAAAGTGCACTAATTTGATACCCTGTGTGAAAGGCCCGTACAATTGACATAGCTTTCATTTTACAGAGAGTGCTTATGGTAAGAAAAACGCTGTGATTCATATGTCATTCCATTCGATGTGAAGCGAGTGAAAAGAAAATTCAATGAGGTGTTAAAATATTTAATATATTGATATTTATTGATGTGATACGAGCGAGGGAAAATCAGGTTTGAATTGGATTGTTTTTTATGCAACTTTTTTAGATCTGATAACATTTATAGTTTTCATATTTCTGATTTCTTCCAATAAAAATTCACTTTTAGAATTTTTAGAAATAAATAAAAGAATGCTAATACTACTACTAGTACTACTGAAATTGGAATCCCCACTTTTACCCCCTTACTAATAAACGTTGAGTAACGGCTGAGTAGTTATACAATGCTTTGTCCTTATCTGTCATTGTGACATTTGAATTCGACAGATAAGGACAAAGCATTGTATAACTACTCAGCCGTTACTCAACGTTTATTAGTAAGGGGGTTAATCCGTAAGTCACGCTACTCACGCTTTGAGTCCTTTGATAAGGCGAGCCCTCAACTTGTTAACCGAAATGATGTTCTCACACCTTTTATGCACATTTGGTTTATTTATTTGTCAACAAAAAACAGGATCTGATGCTGATTTCACACGGGGGCAGGATAGTGAGGCAGGACAGTAGATTGTCATGGGTCGGTAGAGTAATGACTGTATTGCTTCCCTCATCTCTCCCATGAAAATCTTCTGGAGTGCCTCACTGCTCTGGCCTCGTGTGAAATCAGCATATGCAAGGTTTCTGTAATGACGACGCAGTTAGCCTAGTTGGTAGTGACCCTGCCTACGAAGCTAGCGGTCCTGGGTTCGAATCCCGGTATGGACAAGTATTTGTGTGATGAGCGCGAGTATTTGTTCCTGAGTCATGGATGTTGTCTATATATTTAAGTATGTATTTCTCTATATAAGTATGTTTATCGTTGTCTAGTACCCATAGTACAGTCACCACACGGGATTCTTAAGCCACCATAGAACCCTGTCATAATGACAACGTCAAGTCACTCAAAAGAAATTACGTCAAAATTTTCCGTCGACTTTCTGTGAGAGGGTTCTATAGTGGCTCAACAATCCCGTGTGGTGACTGTACAAGCCTAGAGCTTAGTTTGGGACTAGGTCAATTTGTGTGAAATTGTCCCCTGATATTTATTTATTTATTTAATTCTGTATCATCATTTCTTATCCCTTTCTACCCTTCGTCCCTGTCTAGTGGTATGTTGCCAGTGTTGCTACCTGAGAAAATAGTAGTTTTTGTCACCGGTTTGAACAATAAACTAACTATTTATTTATTTATTAGATTACATAAACTTTAAACATGGCCGTCTTTTTTCACAGTAAACCCTCTGTTTTCCTAATTTCTCTGGCGTGAGGTCACTAGTGTGGAACCGACACAAAGCGCCATTAGCACGAATTACTAGCCATTGTGGGGAAAACTGCTCGAAATAACAACCGCCGACATTGCGCGTGCGCATGGCAACAGAACCGATTGTACCAACTACAATCAGAGTTAGCGCACCACAGACCAGTCCACCGGCCGATAGTATTAGCCTCCTGCGGCCCAAGGTCCTACCTATGGTACTAATTACCTTTGTTATTCAGACCCAGCTCTTTCAACAGTTGTGTAGTCATATCGTATCATGGTCCCACCAGTAGGACTTATTACAAAACCCGCCATTTTGTTTTCAAATTTAAATAATGACTAATATAAAACCCACGCTCATACAATTAAAACCAAATTGTCCAAAAAGGTATCATACACTGATTAGTGATTATAAACACGCGCAAAAACTATTGGTGCCATACAAGTAAGTAGTAAAAAAGTGTCCTAGTACTTGGGTCTGAATGAATAGTACCACTGGGAGGACCGTGGTTCACAGTGACAATGAACTGTATTTTGCTTTGGCCGCAGGAGGTTACAACACAGACTATCCGTTTCTCTTACGATTTAGGACTGATTTCTTCGAACTGCTCGTGTGGCGCGCGCGGCGATCTGTGTCGACAGATCTCAGCTGAGCCCTTAGCCAAGATGCCCATCGCTAACTAGCGTTTCTATTCGTTTCGTTTTTAAACCAATCACGTCACTGGTAGATCACGTGACTCTCCGTATGACGTGATCTACCAGTGACGCGATTGGTTTAAAAACGAAACGGATAGAAACGCTAGTTAGCGATGGGCATCTTGGCTACGGGCTCTGGGCAGCTAGCACGTCTTGTATTTTGTTGCTTGTCGTTCGGTACGTCTCTGTCGTTACAGACTAGTCTGAAAGGGAGATTCGAGCGACAAATAAGTCGCGGACCACTTGTGCTAGCCGTCCTGAAAACTGATAATGTGTGGTGACAGTTTTACGCCGGCCATACGAATATTTCCGCCAGGCACGAATCGTTATAATGTGTGCGCATAAATTAATTAGTTAGCCTAGTTGGTAGTGACCCTGCCTACTAAGCTCGCGGTCCCGGGTTCGAAGTCCGGTATGGGCAAATATTTGTGTGATGAGCGCGAGTATTTGTTCCCGAGTCCTGGATGTTTTCTATATATAAGCTTTTATTTCTCTATATAAGTATGTATATCGTTGCCTGGTACCCATAGTATCTACAAGCCTAGAGCTTAGTTTGGGACTAGGTCAATTTGTGTGAAATTGTCCCTGATATTGATTATTATTATTAATTTTGACCGGCAGGCCTCCTGACTACTCGTGACTGCCGGCGGACTGTTAGTATGTGTTGCCCTTTAGTATTAACTAGCGACCCGCCCTCGTTTCGCTCCGGGTTCTATTATATACATAAACCTTCCGTGAATAATTATCTAACTGATGGTGAAAACCGCATCAAAATCCGTTGCGTAGTTTTAAAGATCTAAGCATATAGGGACAGACAGACGCGGAGGGCGACTTCATTTTATACTACGTTAAAGCGTTAGAGACAATCACCGTACACTCAGTTTATATATCAAGTGTCTCTAGTGTGGACTCTTAAACAATCGGTGTATATATTAGTGACAACCGCGTTCATATACTGACACGGGTGTATACACCAACACCCCGTTCACATGTCATTGCTCTGCACGGTTTTTCCATTCAATTCTTAGCGTATTTGGTTACTGTTCGATAATATGAAAAAAAAAAACGTGCCGTACAACGCCGTGTGAACCCACGCGGAATCAGCTTAAAAAGCCGGGCAAAAAAGCGGCCGAAACGAAAACGACGTCCTTTTCGCTCTTACTGCATGGACATAAAGTGTTTTTTGACCTGCTTAAGCCGATTCCGCGTCGATAGATGTGAAGAGACTTATTGTAAGGCGTATAATGTCCTAGTCTAAGCCAAGCTCATTCAATACTAGCTTTGGTACCCTTTAGGGTACCCAAAGGGTCACAAACGGGGTCCTGGGGATATAGTTAGCTTACGAAGCTAGTTCGATTCCCTGTGAAGGCAAATATTTTGTGTGACGAGCGCGAGTTTTGTTCCAAAATCTTGGATGTTTTCTATGTAAAAGTAATGTTTCTCTATTAATTTAAGAATGTTTAGCGTTGTCTAGTACCCATAGTACAAGTTTAGAACTTAGTTTGGAAATAGGTCAGTTTGTAGAAGGTTATGCGTGATACTTTTTTTTATTATTTAATAATTGAATCTTGGCTAAGCTTGGTGGTTTCCTCTTTAAACTGTGCTCTTAAGTATACCAATTTCACCATACTATTTTAAATGTTAATCGACTGTTAGTTCATACATTTTGACAGCTGTAATGATAATGATTAGAGTAATCGTCTGTTAAGTGGTTGGTGAAATCCGACTTAAAGTTTAAAAGATAACATACCCAAAAAATATAAAAATACTATCACCAAGCAATAAACATTTCTTTTAAACGACTGGTTGGTTATATTTGCGTGTATTGGCAAGTGCCTTAACCCTATTTTACTCAATTTACGATCATCATAAAAATGTCCAAGTTACTTTATCTTACTTTAAATATTCGAATAAATAAACGAGTTCCGTCCATTTTTCATTTTATGTGTGTTAACTTCAATTTTATAATCTTTTATAAAATTCTATACGTTTTCTGTAAATGTAAAAAATTAAGTTATCTCGGATTTTTTATGGTTATCTCATAAGTTGGTACATATACTTATTCTAAACATTAGAGGGCAAAATAAATATATAAATAATAAATATCAGGCACAATCTCACACAAATTGACCTAGTCCCAAACTAAGCTCTAAGTTTGTACTGTGGGTACTAGGCAACAATATACATAGGTATTGGGATTCGAAACATTGTTTGGATTTTATTTAAAGTATCCAACAATTATTTCGATGCATGTGCAAATTGCGACAGGGGAATTACCACGGTTAGGCAAAGTTGCCATAGTTTATTCTGAATCTTTTGAAGCGTTATCTATAGGTTTTTGTTCGTGTTGTTTTCCTTGCCCCAAAACAATGCTATTTAACGGAGACGGTGGGAGGCGTCCCTCTGTCGCCAGATCACTTAGCAACTCTCATCATGGTTCACGGAAGGATGTTTTGTTGTAAGGAAACTAATAAACCTTGAGGTACATTCTGTAGATCGTAAAGATAATAAAAGAAAGGTATAGATTTTACTTAAGATATATACTTTTTACTTTTTTTTAATGGAATTCATCCAGTCAATTGGCATGTCGTGAACGCCAGCGATAGCAGAAATCAACTATTAATTAGATAAAAATCCCTGACTAGGACCCCTGATTTCACAGCTCCAAGAACACTTGATTAATTTAAACAAAAAAAACTTAATCGAAATCGGTTTAAATTAACACGCGTTAAACGTACAACGCCCCTTTCTGTTTAGCTTCTTATATTCTATCCAACTAATAACTGAATTATTGAGTAGCTAAGTAATACACAATTTCAAAATAATCGTTTATCTGTACACTATAATTTACAGCTAATAAGTGTCGAAACTTTCCTAAGTTCACGGTGTCAACTTTCTTTCAACCTGAATTAGGATATGATTAGCCTATTCACTACTAATAGCCGTTATTACGTCGAAAAACCCCTAATTTATTCGAAAACTTCGAGTTTCATTCAGAAAATTACATCCAACGCTCAGCCCCTAAAAGTTTGTATTGTCCAAAATGGCGTAACTCAACAAAATGGCGGCTATAACTCGGGACATGTCTTTGTGATGTAATGATAAAGCACAATCGGAGCAATAAAATGCCCAACTTAAACAAAAGTAGGAGTGTACGTCGAAAATTAACTTTTGGACAAGGTTTAGGCATAAGCGGTTTATTTACTTTTTTTTTTAGGGATTATATAGGACCCCTAGTATTACCGCCTACGCTATCCCTCTGTCCTACCCTTTTTAAGAGCTATAATATATCGTTTAAACAACTGAACCGTAATAGATAGCTGGTTGATTTTTTTCCAGTATACATACCTAGGCTGCGCGCTTAACATTCATGGACGAGATAAAATTTGATAGGTGCTAGGGAAATGAATACATCTTTCCATATTCTAACGTAAGACTTAACGCTCAAGGTTTAAAATAAAAGTGTGCCCTTAATCACTTTACACCTAAGGGCTTGGCCACGACTTTGCGCGACCGGGTGAGCGGCGAGCGAATTTTCTAATACATTGCGTGTAACGTCAGCTTACCGCCGCGCGGTGAGCGTCTCAACCGAACAATGAAGAGAGAATTCGCTCACCGCAGCCGCCGCTCAAGTGCTGTCATAAATAACACAGTGTATTCGCAACATCGAAGCAAGATGGGCTAACCCAAAGCCCCAGTCTGGCCTAGATCAAAATCCGTGGATGGCGTGAATAAGTTGAAAAGTCGACATGTAAACTTAAGGAAATTTGTATTTAGAACAGATTGCATAAGGTTTAAATTACTTCTTGCTTTTTAAAGAGTTATCAACTTATTCACGGCATCCACGGAAATATTTGTCAGTCTAATTCTGAACGTAAACGCTCATAACTTGGACCATAGAACAATCACCAAGGAACATGGCTCCACATAAAAATCGCTGAATAGGTTCCCCAACTTTACACAAAGGAGCTGATTGCCGTAGGTTTGTCGGCCATTTCAACCTTATCTCTTTAACCTCGTCACGCCCTCGGCAATTACTCGACTGCGTAGTGAAGGAGGGTTATATTACGTTGCTGACCTGTTTGCATGTGAAATGTAAGTATGCCTTTTTGTTCCTTCATACAGGCTGATTAGTGAAAGAGGTTTGATTTGTTGGAGTTTCAGCGGATTTTGTTATTAAATTCATTTATTGTATTTAAGATAACATTTTGATCTCATTATTGTTAGTATAGTCTTAGAAATAAAGTTAGTATTTAAAAACTAAATTTGATCTTACACATATAATTATATGATTCAATATAGGACAACACACATGATCAGCAATCTTCAGGATGCTGTTCGGGCTGTCCATCGTCCTGCTCAGCAGAGAAGCCTTCTTGCGCAAGATGGCCGCAAAACCGTTGTGCGTGACTCCGCGAACATGGCGGATGCGCTGAAAATTTTGGGCAACCCCATCAGCATCCTGAAGGCGTTGTAATATAGTCCCTTACAGCATTAAATGATTTTTGGGTATAGCTGAACCACAGGCTGCTAGTGTAAAAAGATGAGCAGTATGCTTATCATATGAATAAATTTTCATGATTTTAATCAATAAAATCTAAAAAACATACATTAAAATCGGGCCCTAATTTGGCAAAGATGGCACACAAAAAAAACATGCAGTCGGATTTTTAAAAAAGGAACCCTTATGGGGCCTACCACACGCGCAAGCTTCACCACAGTTTTACCTGCGCAAGCCAAAACTGAACACTTCGTGTCTATAGAGTTTTACCAACCACACGCTCCGTGTTCCGTGTACAAACCGGCCTGCGCAGGCAAAACTGTGGTGAAGCTTGCGCGTGTGGTAGCCGCTTTGGGCTACCTTTCCATTGAGGTGGAGTCGAGCGGTGCTGAGAGGAGTCGTGTAGGAATCGACAAATCACATTGGTTGTAATCCACATCTCGTCTCCGCTCCGCTTCAATGGAAACAGTCAAGCGGAGACGACTGTATCAAGTTTGTATAGTACGCCACTCATCCCCGCTCGTCTCCGCCTCAGTGGAATCACATACCTCGTTTCACAGCTCCGCTCCACTCATCTCCGCCTCTGAGGAAAGGTAGCCTTATGGTGAGACATCGGCGTCTGTCTGTTTGTGCGTCACAGCAGTTTTTGAAGTTTAAGTGAAGGTTTAAAAGACCAGAGCTGACCACTAAAACCTGTAATAATAAATTTAGTTTAGTTATATGAGTAAAAACCAAAACAACATCAAACGACGGATCACAATCTCAAATCAAAAATAATCAGGAGTATTTTCCCATTCACCCGCATATAAATACGTCTAAATCCCATCGAGAATTGTTTCCAAAATACATCTGAGATCCTTCTGAGATCTCATTTCGAATATAAATACAAATACTGTTGAGGATTGGACGCGATTGATCTGTATTCGTTTTGGAGTAAACATATTTACGATCTTGTTTACTTGTAGAAATTGTAATTTTATTAACGTGACGTGTTTCTTACATTTTGTTACAAAACAATGTAGTTTTATGATCAGTTTTTATTGTATTCGCTAAATATCGACGCTTGAAAGGAGAAATGGGATAAGCGACACGGAGCAAACTTTACAGGAGAGCCAAAAAACCGCGCAAATTTTCGAAAAAAAATCATCAAAATTTTTCTACAAGACCAATTTTTGAATTAAACCTATATAAATGAACATATTATTGTTTTCTATATGATGTTTTGATTATTTTGCCCAAAAATGCATTAGTTTCGATTTTAGTGTCGCTTACGCAATTTGGTCTTTGAAATTCTATTCTATTCTATTCTAAATGGTTTCAGGTAAAATTGTCTAAACAAAATGTTGAGCGAGAAATAAATTCGGTAAAAGAGTCTGACCAAAAAAATATACTAAAACATATTCAAGTAAAATTATCCAACTAGAAATAATGCGAATTTGATGGTGAGGTAGAAAACTCTATATTTATTCTGGGTGTAAAAATATATTCAGGATAAATTATCTGACTGCTTTTAGACGGGAAACTTGAAAACGTAAAAGCGGTTTAAGCTAAAATAAAACCTTAATTCACTTCTGGGAAAAATTAGTGACCCGTTTAATAATATACCTTTTTATAAAGTATTTGATATGAAAAAGGGTACTTTTTGGGATTCTTCACTATTTTTTGTAACGAAATATATTTAAAAAACTAAAAAAAAAAACACGACTATTTTATGACATTGTAAGATTAGTTTTTTTTTGTTAGATTGTGTATATTAATACAATTATATTTATAATAATACCTACCTACAGTGGAAGCCACACTAATAGAAATGCTTGCGTTTTCCCATACAATATTTCTTATGACTACAAATATGACAACTAATCAAAAAGTTCTTGACCAATTATGTACAGTTAATCCCTGTTGAAAACGTTGTTTTCATTAAATAAGGATTAAAAGAAAGAAAGAAAGAAAGAAAAACATTTATTCGTGACCAATATCAGCAAAGGACAAAAAAATACACACAGTAAGAATGTAGTCACGAAATGGTCCCAACTCAAAATTAATATTTGCTTTCATACAACGTATGAAATTTTTTATGAACGCGTCAGCACATTTTTGTTTATTGTACATTAGTTCAAACCTTAGCTTTTAGTTTAAAGTTAATTATAACTAGGAATATAATTAGTACTTAGTACTAATAGTGGAATAAGTAGCTTAGTATTTTTTATTATTGGTCAAATTCGATAAGTCAATAGTTATTTCTAGGCAGTTGTACGTAGAGATCGCAAGCGTTTCTAATTATATTGCCACCACACTGTAGGCCTAATTTGAATATAATTGTATTAATATACGTAAGTGAATTGAAAAGTTTTGAGCCTAAGGTTGATAACGAAATTAAAAACAAAAAATAACACTGGCACACGCCAGTCTTTAATCAATAAATTGTGTCAATCTTCACATGTTTTCTCATCATTATGCATTATCTTTTGTTTTTCTCATGTAACAATTGTAAAATTTGTGACGGAAATACTAAACAAGGTATGCCATTTCCATAATAATGGATAAAATTGAGCAACGTTCCGTAAATAATCAAGTACTTACCAAAGAATATTTTCGAAGACATGTGCCAGACATTAGGGAAATCCGCCCCATCATATGCCATTGTATAAAGATGGGTAGCGGATTTCAACCGCGACAGAGAAGCAGTTCAAGTAGAACCTAGACGTGGTAGGCCATTGACGGCTACTACAGAAGAAAATGCCAATAAAATACTAGACATGATTATGAATGATAGGCGGTTGAAGATCGTAGAGATAGCGGAAGCAATAGCCATCTTTTATGAACGAGCACAGAACATCATCACCAACGATCTTGGATTTTCTAAGGTGTCTGCCAGATGGGTGCCTAGACCGCTTTCAGCCGAAAACAAACGCAGACGCCATACAGTATCACAGGATTGTTTGAATTTATAATATTTCAATGTGATCCTAAATCTTGATTGATTGATTCTTGTATCTTGATCTTGATTTTCTCAGTCGCGACCATGGACGAGACGGGTCCACCACTGCACATCTGAGTCAAAATCACAGTCCGAGCAAAGGAAAAGGTCAAGGTCACCATCTCCTAAGAGCTTTAACCATTTTGTCAGCCAAGAAGGTGATGGCTTCAGTTTTTTGGGACTGCAGAGGGGTCATAATGATCTATTACCTTGAAAGGGGTAAAATCATAAATGCTGAATATTACTGTACCCTCTTACAACGTCTGCATGAAGAAATAAAAATAAATAAGCCCGGTATGTTATCTAAGAAAGTGTTGTTCCAACAAGACAACGCTCCTGTCCACACTGCAGCGAAATTAATCGCACAAATACATACTTAATTGTGGGTTTGGATTGTTGCCGCGTCCTCCCTATTCGCCGGATTTGGTCCCTTCCGATTATCACCTTTTCCCCAACCTAAAAAGAGGCTTATGAAGACAAAAAAAATCAACAAATATTAAAGTACAAGAAGCTATAAATGCATCTTGGATATTTTTTTTTATTGCATGGAATTCTGAAGTTAGAGGCGAGATGGCAAAAGTGTATAGATCGTTTTGGAAACTATGCAGAAAAATAAAATTGTTATAATAAATAAAGTCTTTATTTTGAAGGTCAGGTTCAAAACTTTTCAATTCCCCCTTGTACATAGTCTATCAAAAAACGAACCACAGTTAAATAGTTTACAATTATGATTTTTTGTTTTGTAAAACTGGTAATTTTTTTGACTGCAAAGTTAATTCGACACTAAAGTCCAACTAATCGACCATCTAAAAAACTAAATTCATACCTGTAGGCTTAACTGTTTAGATTGTATAAACTTACAAGTACTTTAACTGTAACTTTCGTAGCCATGATTTAATAATGTTTACATATTGTTTTCTACAAACTATCTAATTATGGATGAACCTCTCGTATAAATTATTATGTGTTGCATTCAGATCACAATCATTCGGGAAAAATTGTTAATAAAATAAGAGATTGCCCTAAATTACACCAATAAGTGAAATTACTCTTAAATTGTTTGTCACTTGTCTTAATTTAATATTTCTACGTAACTCCATAAGTTGGTTAGTTGATGAGCTGTTTGTTTAGTAACAATGGTTAAAAGTAATGTTTAATTTTTTTATTACAACCTTTTTTTTCAGGCTTCAAAAACTACTTTGGATTCATGATATATTTTAGTAAAAAACACAATACTCTCAACGTGTCGTACACTACTTCGTATATTAATAATTTTCAAACTTGCTTATTTTAATTGTCATTTGATTAAATAGTTTTCTATAACGCTAGCGTAATTTATACCATTATTTATTTATTTATTTATTTACCAGTTTATACGAGTTAATTGAAAGAAAAGACTAACTGTTGAGTTTCTTGCGGCGCTTCTTCTCAACAGTGGTGTCATCTTGGGGAGCGCTGGTAGACTCAGACATGTAAAAGTGTCTACAGGGCCTACTTACAAAATAAGGATTTTAATTTTAATTTTCCATCTTGAAGGATCTCGCATTTCTAATTCAGCAGTAAGCGAGATTGGAAAATCATGGAAGATCTCGGAAAAGCGACATTAGAAGCCCTAGTTAAATCCCTTGATTGATGGACTTTCTATCTATGCGACGACCGCGTATGACTTAGACAACGTCTCCTAGCGTAGCGATTTAGGTAGATGGCATTTGCACGGTCTAGTTGCGTTCGAGGATAATGCGTTACCGACACTTTTTTTTTTGATGTTGGTAATAACCGACTTCATAAATTCAATTAGATAGGGATAAGCGACATGAGTATTCAAAACTTATTGCAGGTAAAAAAGGATAAGCGACAAAGATTTTATAAACTGCAAATAAGTAAATAAGGATAAGCGACAAAGGTTTATAAACTGCAATTAGGTAAATAAATATAAGCGGCAATACAACAGATAAGGTTGATCAGGTTATTTGATCTAAGCTAATTTATATCTTTCTGAAGGTAGTAGGTAAAAAGTCACAATGGAAAATAAAATCGAATATACAGTCAAGTAAAAAAAGACAAACGACAAGTCACTGGTTAGACGCGACAAAGCAAAACTATCCAAGTGTAGTGTTATTTGTCCTCACAAATGAGTAAAAAAATCTTAGCTTAATTTAATCAAAACACATTTTATCTAACCTCCATCATCTAAAAATGAGTCAAAAATTACGTCGTTTAGTAACAAAATTTGTCCGTGTTTCTCAAAATCACCGATGGGATAAGCGACAACAAAGTCGTCAGATGAACACGAAACCTAGCTCATTCGATGTGGAAAAATCAGCCGATTCCAACGATATATATAACTCAATATCACCAAAAATGTCGCTTATCCCATTTCTCCTTTCAAGCGTCGATATAGATAATTTAAGATGCCTCGTGGATCCCATTCAACTACTTGTCAGTTAAGTGATGGTAGGCCAATTAAGAAAGAATAAGTTATAGCCTGGTCATCTGTTCTGGCCCCCTAGCATGCACGTCATAAAATTTGACAGGTGCTAGGGAAATGAACACATTTATTCCATATTCCAACGTAAGACTTAACGTTTAAGGTTTAAAATAAGTGTCAAATAGTTATGAAAATGTGAAAATCGCTTAGTATAAAAGGTAATAAAAGTCAGGATGAGACACTTTTATTTTAAACCTTAAGCGTTAAGTCTTACGTTAGAAAATGGAATAGATTTATTCATTTCCCTAGCACTTGTCAAATTTTATCTCGTGCTTGCATATAAAGCCTGCAGACCCATGTTTTGTGGTGGTTCACGTCATCGGTCCGGCCCCGGTCCGGCCCTGGCACGGTATAAAGTGAATCCATCTTAATGCAAATAAATTATTTCTACTTTATTCTGAAATTTTGAGTGCTCTGCAAATCTGAGGCACTTACTGCCGCACTCAGAGACGTCAATTAATTTTTAAGTTTCATTAAAGTTGCTGCTGTCACTTTCTTTGCTATAGCAATAGAATAAGACGCAGCAACTTTAATGAAACTTAAAAAATAATTGACGTCTCTGAGTGCGGCAGTTATTATACAGAGTGTTTTTTTATTCGTCTTAACCATTTTGGGGGTTAAATCAGTAAGTCATACTGACCAACTTTCACTATGGGACCAACCCCGAAATCGCGAAAAAAAAATTGACCCTCCCATACAAAACATCGTCAGCTGACTAGCCAAAATGTATGGGATAGTCAAATTTTTTTTCGCGATTTCTGGGTTGGTCCCATAGTGAAAGTTGATCAGTATGACCTACTGACTTAACCCCCAAAATGTTTAAGACGAGTAAAAAAACACCCAGTATTAATACTCCGTCTGCGTAGTCATTTATCGCTGCTCCCTCGGGAATGTCAAATATTTTCGGGATAAAAAGTTATGTGCTATTTCCAACTATAACCTATCTCTGTGCCAAATTTGCCCGCGACTCCGTCCGCGTAGAAGTCGTTTATCGCTGCTCTCTCGGGAACTGTCTATTTTTTAAGATAAAATGTAGCCTATGTGCTATTCCAGACTATAATCTATCTCTGTGCCAAATTTCATCCAGATCCGTTCAGCCGTCCTGGCGTGATTGACTAACAAACATCGACCCATCCCTCCATCCAAATTTTCACATTTACGTATAATATTAGTAGTATGAACATAAGCAACCATGTTGCTATTTTGCATCTTCTGCCAAGCAGCAGTGTTCACATTGTTGTGTTCCGGTGTGGGGTTAGACATAGGTACACCAGTGAAATGAGTAACTAATAAATCAGATTACATTAGAAACATTGCATCTTAAATAAATTAAAGTCGGAATTGCCTGTTGTATTCAAAAATAAAAAAAAGTAATATGATAAGATTAATAATTAATATATTCTGTTATCAAAAATAAATAACCAGGTTGAAGAACAATATCAGATGTTAAACAATATTCGTCTTTGAGCAAATAATTGTATTTCCGTTTCAAGTTCCAATGTAGGTAATACAATATATTCAAATCCATTTCGCTTCAGCGAATCAAATCAACAAATGTTGTTTGCTTTATTAGGTATGGATATATAATTAGTTTATCACAAAATTTGTAACAGAATCGATTGGACTCAGTCAATAAAACGTCTTTCACGTCTATAATACGCTGTAACATTTTTACCTATTCTATGTGTGTAAAAAAACAAAGTACACGGTTTAATTATCCAATTAAACCAATGAAAATCAAAACAATTGTGACGTTCTCAATATAAAGGGACCTTATGGATGCAGGCGGTTACGCCGTTTTTAGAACTGTTACCATAGTATTTGTATAGTTACAAGAATAAGAAGAGCTTCACTGCCTTCCTCCATAAGGTCCCTTTTTATTGAGAACGTCACAATTAAATACTTTGTTTTATAAAGTGTATAGTCGGTCTGACTCACCGACGGTTTCGTGCCGACTCGCACTTGGCTACTTTTTATTATTGTTTTTCTAGAGTTTGCGAGAGAGATTAGGTAGGTATAGTACCTACCTAATCTCCCTAAAATTGATGCTAGTAATTACCATTTTTACGATAGAAAAATACAAAAAAAACGCTTCTTGTCTCCCATACTGTATTTTTTATTATTTGTTGTTATAGCGACAATAAATATACACTCTGTGAAAATTTCAACTGTCTACATATTACGGTTCATGAGATACAGCCCGCTGGCAGACGGACGGACAGCGGAGGCTTATTAATAGGGTTCCATGTTCCAAGGGTACGCCTTTGGGTACGGAACCTTAAAAAGAGGTCTCACATAAATACCTACTTAAAAATAATAAATGAACTAGGTACCTAATAAGAAAATCCATAAGTTTTTTACAAAGTTATACCTACTCGTAATTCTATACTAACAATAAAAATTAAAAATGAAATAATAAATCTTAAATACAAGAAACTTAACTTTTTTGGCGTTTTTGCTCGACCTTACCAACCGCTGTATCTTTTGTCCTGCATGATGGTACGGAACCCTTCGTGTGCGAATCCGTCTCACACTTGGCCAGTGTTTTAATTATTCATCTAGATAAGTAAATATTCACTAATGATTTGACGAAACGACTCGAGTTGGAAGTGAGCAGAGCCCTCCAAGATGCCCATCGATAACTAGCGTTTCTATTCGTTTCGTTTTTAAACCAATCGCGTCACTGGTAGTCGCGTCTCCGTATGACGTGATCTACCAGTGACGCGATTGGTTTAAAAACTAAACGAATAGAAACGCTAGTTAGCGATGGGCATCTTGGCTAAGGGCTCAGAGCCTGCCCGTGAAGCTAGCGGTGCCGAGTTCGCTTCCCAAAATAACACTTCATACCATGTCGAGAAACTGGTTTCCACTGGTACCAACGGGTACCAAAAACTAATTTAAAAGCTTTCTATTGAATACAATATCAAATTGTTCGCCTTTTCATCGCAAACAATGAAACTACGTGAACTTTATTTCAACTTTGACCCGAACAAAGTAACATTATAAAAGAATTGTCCCCTACTCGGTAGGTATAATTATCTAACCGTGGCTATTTGGGCTCTCACAAAGAAAACAAGATTTGTATTAAGCATCCAGCTATTTGAGACTTAAAATTACTAGTAACGTACTCAGATAATTCTTTGCAATATTATGTAAAATATTTTAAATTTGAATTTAAAGATTTTTTTATTTTCTCAAATGGTTTACAATAAATACTAGATCGGTTATAAGCAGCTGCATTAGAGCTGCCGCACATTGGGCCACTAATCGCGGCCACAGCCGCATAGTGGCCGCCACAAGCTGCGGACGAGTTTTTTCATACATTTTGTATAGCATCGGCGCACACCGAGCGTTCGAGTGGTCGCGTCTGAGCCACAAGCTGCGGTAGTCGCCCGCGCCCGCTACTAGTGGCCGCGTTTTGTCGCTCGCCTCGCGCGCACACTCGGCCACAGTCGCCGGCTTCTTCAATAAACAATAGCCAATAGTGGCAGCTACTAGTGGCCGCCACTCGTTCACCGGTGGCCGCGATTGGTGACTACGTCTAGTGGCTTAGCCGAACCACTAGTGGTCGCGTTTAGTGGCGGCCACTAGTGGCTCAATGTGCGGCCGCCCTTAAGGTGTCTAGTTGGTAGCCGACTGCACGCAGCAGCAGACGACGTGTCGCCGCGACACTACTGGTTTCTATGTATTTCTATGAAATTCCCTCCGTAGCTAGCGACACGTCGCTTTCATAGAAACACAGAAGTTAATAATGTCGCGGCGACACGTCGTCTGCTGCTGTTGCGTGCAGTCGGCTACCAACTGACACCTTTCATAACCGATTAAGTTGTTCCTTAGTATATGTTTCATATAGGGAATCTATACTTAGGGCCGTATTAATAAACATCTCGACTATGATCCCCGTCTCAAGATACGTCAAAGTAAACGTCAATCCATAGAAAACTGTCATTGCCGTCGTGACACGCATCACGCATCTCAGCTAAGATTAGTTTAGGAACAACTATTATTAATCTTTCATTTACTGACGTTGAGTGCGCATAAAACAAATGAAAATTAATCAATGACAAGATAACAAAACGTTTATAACCTGCATAAATGTACAGTTATAGCTAGGTATATGGTTAATTGATCAAGGAATACATTTTTGGGCGACATTTCACTTGTCACTATAATAAGCTTACCTATGATGGCCGATAGTTCTACCCTAAATTGGGCACATCCCCACTTATTACTCCCCATGTGTTTATCAAGACGCAAATAATAATAAATAACCCAAGCGGCAATATACGCACAATAGTTCAATTGAATAGTGATCATTTAAAATCGAAAAGAAACAACATTAACTGTATTAATTTTCTATTACAAACCTTGTATCAAGAGCGTTAGAATTTAACTCCAAACGGTTTTGTTCCTGGACTTGATGCTTTTTGATTTTGAACGGGAGTTATTCACAAAGTTGGTAATTTATTCATTCCGAGGGAAGGGGCCACTGTTGCCAATTATCGTGAATTCTGTTGACTTTCTGATACAACTTGGACGAGTGAATAAAATCGAACAAAGGTGCATCGTGCGATTTGTAAGAGCGTTTGCACACTGCGTCCGATCTGAATCCGAGAAATATCGGTCCAAAGTAGCGTTAGTGCAGTTTTATAGCTGACCATTCACGATCGCTCCAACAAGCCGAATGGCGCGGTGCCGTGTGCGGTGCGCCGCGCAAGCTGCAAGTTGAGTGACTACGTGTTCAAACGTGTATGGATTCAGATCGCAAACGCTCAAGCGTGTGCTAGACGGTTTGAAACTACGGTTTCAAACTACCGAGGTCACTTGGTTTGAAACCGTGGTTTCAAACCATCTAGCACGCGCTTCAGTGTGCGCGCCTTAAGGTGGACATTCACGGTCAGTTAAACTGATCAGTTAACTGACGTACATCCAGCAGCTGACCTTGAGTTCGTATAATTTTAACTTAAGATTTTACATTGACGGTCAATTTTTGGATGTACATCAGTTCAACTGATCAGTTTAACTGACCGTGAATGTCCACCTTTACACGTATACGGGCCACAAGCCTGTGGTGGGGCTAAAGGCTTCGTCAAACAGCCGGCTTGCCACGGCGCGACATGTAGCGTGGCGCGTTCTTAGCGTGAAAATTAACTAGGAGTTGTATGCAGACCCTCACACATACTGCCCTGCCCTGTTTGATCTCATAATTGGGTCATAAGGTTGCAATTGCTACAGTAGCTTTGTGTAAAAAACTGCCTTTTACCTAAGCAGGGCAACATAGTCACACCGCGCTTGGCGGGATCGCGCCCCAGCGTTATTTGCACGTTGTATTTGTTTACAAATTTACAGTGTATTCGTGACCATGGATATAGAACAATTTATAGATTGTGTTAGGGCGCGTGTACACGGTGCGCCTCCGCGTCGACACTGCACCGCCGCCGCACCTCCGCGCTATGTACACGAGACGCGTAAAGCCCGCCGCCGCGCCGCCACCGCACGGGCTCGTGTACACGGTGCCGCTGCCGCGCCGCCGCCGCGCCGCCATCCATCCATATCATTGGCCGTCTCGTGTACAAAGCGCGAAGGTGCGGCGGCGGCGCGGCGTCAGCGCGGCGGCGGGCTTTACGCGTCTCGTGTACATAGCGCGAAGGTGCGGCGGCGGCGGCGCGGCGGCGGGCTTTACGCGTCTCGTGTACATAGCGCGGAGGTGCGGCGGCGGTGTGGTGTCGGCGCGGAGGCGGCACCGTGTATACGTGCCCTTAGAGAATGTCCAGTTCTATATGATTTGGGCCATAAAAGCTACAAAAATGTATTAACTTGGATCGAGATTGCGAGAGAACACGTGGCGCGCGACGTTTTCCTGCAGTGTGAGCGCTGCCGTCGCGTCGCGCCTCGCTGGCTGTTTGACGAAGCCTTTAAGCTGACACTGATAATCATGAATTCGACGCATGAGTCGATGTGCCTAACCTAACTCGAACCCCCAAAAAGCCGGAGTTGAATTACTCGTATATGTATACTTTGATTATGGGAACAAGCTGTTTAAAATATGTGTATCTATCTGTATGAGTCAACACGGTTCATGAAAGCGATAAAAACCGGTTCGAACCGGCTGCAAGCCGTAGAGCGATAACTTAAATGCAATGTACTTTTATCGGACACGGTAAATTATGATTATATTGTTTACTTCATGCGCTTGATGAATGTATACTATGTGTTTGACGTCACTGACGTATTTATTGGCTTATTGTATTTATGCTTGAACTTTTAATTCACTGCAGTAGGATGATAGCTTCGGTGTTGTCAATTTTTGGTGTATAAAAAATAGTGATGTTAATTATTGAACGAATGAAAAATTTACGAATGTTATGTAAATAATTTGAGTGATTCACTACGTTAATACATAATATTTAATAATTAAATAATAATAATATTCAATTAAATTATTAAATTGAATTAAATATTTAGGAGGATTTCAAACATTAAGAAAATAACAAAATAAACATTTTGGCTAGTCAGCTGACGATCTTTAGAATTCGGAAGGTCGATTTTTTTTGCGATTTCGGGGTTGGTCTCATAGTGAATGTTGGTCAGTATAACTTACTAATTTAACCCCCAAAATTTAGACACTTAATTTTAATCATCCTGTATAAGTAAATTATTGTTTTTTTAGTTACCCCATCGTTATTTTTGAAATTCGCCCAATACTGTTTGATGAGTTTTGTATGACTTAGCGACCTTTCTAACTAGGTACGTAAGTATAAAAAACAATTATTAATGGGTATATAGAAAACATATATATTTTCCGTAGCTTATAACATAAAGAACTGCAGTTATACCCGCTTATGCCGACATTAGAGGAGTTGCGTCAGTCGATACACACTACGTGAAAATGTTGCGTCAGACGCGCGCCTTAAAAAATTCCTTTATTTGGTACTAGTTCAAATATTGAATGATAGCGAATTAGAAAACGCGTGTTAACCCGGACAAATGTAAATTACCAGTTTCTTAAGCGGACTGTGAACCAACTGCAAAATCTAGCCTTTTCATACAAACGGCGATAACGTTTTCCACCCCCTAAACGTTAACCGAATTCGACCAATTTTTGATATGTGGTCAGTCGTAACAAAAACTATGTCCGTACGTTTCGTTTTTTTAAATATTGATTAGTTATAAAGAGATTATGGCCGAAATTACTTTTGTATGAAAACAATATAACGGAAATAAATCGAAATTTATTAATAATATTGAATAAAAGAAACGTACGGACATAGTTTTTGTTCCGACTGATCACATATAAAAAATTGGTCGAATTCGGTTAACGTGTAGGGGGTGTAAAACGTTATCGCCATTTGTATGGAAAGCCGTCACCTCAAAATCCTCTTAATTGGCAATCTTCTTTTTTTAACCCCTGACCCAAGGCACAAAACAATTTTTTATAATAACTGTTATACTCGTAAGTTTAAAAAGTGTATATTTGTAGCATAGTAGCTCCAAAACGGATGAACCGATTTGGGTTTAGTTTATTTTGTTTGAAAGATGACTTTGTCGAAAGTGTTCTTAGCTAAGTTAAATGAAAATACATTGGGCGATTTAAGTGGGAGTCCCAATTTTGTCGGGGGTTTTCTATTTAAGACATCAGACGTGTTGAAATTTAAATTCAATTTTTTCGTAACAAAAAAAACTATCGAGTCTCTTAATCCAATAAACTTATTGGATTATTATTATGGACTAACTAGTCACAAACAATCTTTTTACTAAAGTCAAACGCCTTTCAAGCCAAAAAAATCTTTTTTGCTATTTGATACCGAGCAAAGAAATCGAACACACTAGATCGGCTGACGTAACCGCGACGCGTCTGTCGTCAAAACGCCATTGTTGTTGTAACAAACAAACACGTTTACCATCAGTTTGTATATGTATATGACGTCGAATAATTTAAGATGTTTACTTTAGATTAATACATAAACACCTGGTTTATATGACTCATGTTTGGATGGCTTGTTTACGAGAAAATTCGACATTAAAATGTAAAAATATAGGCATATAAAGAGATGAAAAAAAATATTTATTCAATAAGTACAGTAAGTAGGCTGCACGGGCACTTTAACACGTCAAAATCTACATATTTTCTGACAGGTCCTTTGAGAAGGGTAGTCAAGTACTCATAATAAGCATAAGTACATTTTTTTAAACAATTAATTTAATGGAAACATTTTTAATGAGATTGAATCCTTTAAAACCAAGGAATTTATTAAAATTGTTTGAACACTGCAAGTTAAATTCGGACACTCACCTTTTACACAATGGGACAATACTTAAAGATAGATTATGTAATTTATTTATAGGTATGTATAATATTCCGTTTTCCACCCACATGTTCCGTAAAATTAAGAAAAATGGATAATGTATAATACTTATGTCCTTGCTTTTTTTGTGCTATTTATAGCAATAAATTATACTCGTAGTTTTACAAACATGACTTAAATAAATAAGGGATTCGGTTTTAATACCCATTTCTAGTTAACTCCCTAGCTTCCGCTAACGAAATCCTTCCCCTTTTAATTATTAAACAAACAAAACCGCACGAAACACAAGACTAGTGCAAATATTTATACCGCTCTTGATCAATCAACGTCTTCAAAAAAACATCGTAAAAAATCGCCCCGTGTGTGCCGATTTATCAGTAAACAAGAAGGCAGTACCTGTGTTTATGGATTTTATAGGCTTACGAGTATATACTGCCTTTTTCTTTTGGGCGGCTTATAGGTTAGGTATCTTGGAAAAACCGGCCAAGTGCGAGTCTGACTCGCACACGAAGGGTTCCGTACCATCGTACAAGATTTAATACTATATACTTTTTATTATTTGTTGTCATAGCAGCAACAGATACACACTCTGTGAAAAGTTCAACAGTCTATCTATTACGGTTCATGAGATACAGCCCGTGGAGTGACAAAATTTTATAAAATCATGCTTTTTGTATAGGAGCCCCCT
Source organism: Tortrix viridana (assembly GCA_963241965.1). NCBI lineage: Eukaryota > Metazoa > Arthropoda > Insecta > Lepidoptera > Tortricidae > Tortrix > Tortrix viridana. The sequence goes on from OY725185.1 coordinate 12,800,485, forward strand.
TTAATATGAAATATTATTTTATTTTTATTATTTGCGGTTATAGCCGCAATTAAAATAAACATTCTGTGAACATTTCAACTGTCTACTTGTTACGGTTCATGAGATACAGCCCGATTTAACAAAAAAAATCACGTTTCTTGTATAAGGCCCCTCTAATTTTTAATGTAATTTAATTTTTATTATTATTTGCTATAGCGGCAATAGACATACACATTCTGTAAAAATTTCAGGCGTCTACCTATTTTGGTTCATGAGATACAGCCCGGCGACAGACAGACGGACGGACGGACGGACAGCGGAGGCTTAGTAATAGGGTCCCGTTTGGCACCCTTCGGGTACGGAACCCTAAAGAACAAGTTCAAGGTAAAATATAATCTTACCAGCACTTAAAAAGTACTTAAAAGTTATTTCAAAAAGTCGTTGATGTCTAAAGCCGAAACCCGAAAACTATTATGATAGCTTACCTACTTACCTCATAAATCATTATCACTACATAGTTTTTATAAAACAAAGTCGTCCCGCCGTCTGTCCCTCTGTATGTACGCTTAGATCTTTCAAACTACGCAACGGATTTTGATGCCCTTTTCACCATCAGTTAGATAATTTTTCACGGAAGGTTTATGTATATAATAGAACCCGGAGTGAAGCGAGAGCAGGTCGGTAGTAAATGGGGAGTTTCAAAAAAATAGCAGACCTTTCACTTTTTCTCCAGATTTGGCAAAAAAATTGCATGTTGGTTGGGACCACTATTCTGAACAAGAAAAATAGAAATTCCTGATGTGTCCCCAAAAAGATGTATGGAATTGTCCGTTTTGTTACCAAGAAATGTATTGAATTTAGGTAACAAAACGGACAATTCCATACATCTTTTTGGGGACATATAAGGAATTCTATTTTTCTTGTTCAGAATGGTGGTCCCAACTAACTTGCAATTCTTTTCCCGAATCTCAAGAAAAAGTGATAGGTGTGCTATTTTTTTGAAATTCCCTAATCATATAAAATCATGTAAGTAAATGGTGTAACTTGTCTGGGGACACGATTTATTTAGGAAAATATATCAAAAGTATATTTTATGTGTGGTTATTATGTGTGCGGTGGTTATATATGTGCAGATATTATTTTTATTCAAAACCAGAGACTTCTCCGATTCCTCTCCTGGCGTTGCGTCCATGGGCAGCGGCGATGACTCCATCAGCATCCGTATAGACGTTCTCAATATAAAGGGACCTTATGGAGGCAGGCGGTTACGCCGTTTTTAGAACTGTTACCATAATATTTGTATAGTTACAAGAATAAGAAGAGCTTAACTACCTTCCAACATAAGGTCCCTTTATATTGAGAACGTCACATATGCTCGCCTTTATCCCGGTGGGTAAGTGTGGATATAGCGTCACTCTCGCACTTGCATGGTCAGAAAGTGACAGATGTTTTATCCACATGATAAACACGCCTTGGGTAGGGTAGGAGTTGCTGGTTGCACGTCACGTCACGTCACATCCCTGGGAATGCAGCGTGTTGTGTAAACGTCGCAAACAAACGACGGATGCGCCGGCGCAGCGGCCCAAACATTGCGACCTTGACGACAGCGTTGATCGAGTTTAGAGGGATAGACCGGCGGTTTTTACCCGTCTAAGTGAAGGGTAATGATTTCAACTGTCTTTGTATTTGTGTGTGTGTGTGTGTGTGTGTGAACAAAAATCGGATGTTCTACTCTATTTCTAATTTTGGACCGATTTTAATAAATGGAGTGTCATAATAAAAAGCCGTGGTAGCCTAATGGTTTGACCTGCCGACTCTTAAGCAGAGGGTCGTGGGTTCGAACCCGGGCTCGCACCTCTAAGTTTTTCGGAATTTATGTATATAAAATAATAATAATCAGAAGTTCCCAAGAAGAATAAAAATAATAATAAGAAGGTCCCAATCCGCACTGGGCCCGCGTGGGAACTATAGCCCAAACCCTCTCCTTGTGAGTGGAGGCCTGTGCCCAGCAGTGGGACGTATATAGGCTGCATTATTATTATTATTAGAGTGTCATAAGATTGGTCAAAAACGTGTAAATTTGTCAGAGCATATAAAAATTGTAAAAACAGTTCAAGTGCGAGTCGGACTCGCGCACCGAGGGTTCTGAGGCAATATAAATACATACTCTGAACATTTCAACTGTCTAACTATTACGGTTCATGAGATACAGCCCGCTGACGGACAGACGGACGGGCAGCGGAGGCTTAGTAATAGGGTTTCGATGGCATCCTTTACTTATGATATTTCATTTAATTTGGGTACGGAACCCTAAAAAGAGATTGCCTACCAATTTTTATCGCAGTCTACAAAAAAAGTTCCAGAAACCTCCAACTGCAATAAAACTCGGTTTTTTGGCCTTTCTTATCGTAATAATAATGATCCACGTATCGTATCAGTTTCATCACGTTCTATATGTGAATCAGATCCTGAACGAAGAATCAGGCGTGCGCGCATGACGCAATGCGCGTCGTACTGAACTCAGACCGGGGAAAGCGGGTTGCGTCAGTATTATGATGAAATACCAAATAATACTTAAACTTATTTATTTTATTTAAACTTAAATCCATAATTTACGTAAGCCAAGAATTGAATAATTGTGGTTATCCAAACTAAACTGGATATAAATGAGGTTAGTGCCGATTACTAAGATATTTTTTTTATATTTTGAATATTTTAATATAAAAATATTTAAAATGTGATATAAGACAGATTATACTTAAATATATGTATTTCCCATTAAGCCGGAAATACACATGCTTGTAAAACGGAGCACTAGCTCGCATGCTAGTTAATGGCATGTATAAGTAACTGGCACGCAAATTAAACAGGAGCATGCACCTGGGTCGTCTCATCTGCTACTGGCATGCCTGTACTATCGCGTGCGTTCTCACGTGCCGGTCATGCAGGGACCGGCCCGCTATCCCTTTCAATGGGTTTTGTATGGGTTTTTCGTAAGGATTAACTTACCAAACCCTCTGCCCGTCAAAACCCTTTAAATGTGCTAACCAATAAATACCCTTACTAAACTAAAGGTTACTAGTACATTCGCAATTTTAGACCTTTTGTAGACTTCATAAAACACTCGTTACATTGCGTCCCGTTCGAAGCAAGTAAACGACAGCCCATTCAACTAAGCGCTTATCCAATAGCCATATAAAAACCCTTATTAGTATACACGTTACCGACGGCCATCCTTATCGTTGGGTTCTTCATTCGATAAGGGAAAGGCAATCGTATGGGTTGCCAATTGGAATGGGCGAGCAAATCCACTGGGCTAGCTATTTCAAAGGGAAGCCCTTTGAAAGGCTTTTCCCGATGAAAGGGTTGTCCGGTCCCTGCGATAAACAACTGTTTACTGCAGCAGTTTCTACATGTGACGGAAACACGCAGATTTTGTTTCGGAAACCGTGTTTGTAAGCAAGTATGAATAGGTATGGCTTTAATATCGCTGGTGTGCCTATTGTCGACGTTCTGCGGATTATTTTGCCAATTAATCATTAAAGTAGGATTTTCCTCTTCAAAGCTGTAATGTCTTATTCGTCATGACTGTGAATTATGTAGGTGCGTGTCCTTCCTCCCTGAAATTCATTCATGAACTGGGGTTTTTCCAAAAGTGGGGAAGTGTGTTAATATTACGTATTTAAGCAAAAATAATGTCAAAGGCGTATAGGTTAATGGAGGAAACGTCATCCAAGGTGAACGTTTGTAAAAGTAAGTGGGAAGGTATGACGGGTTGGTGTGAGAGAATATCCATATTATATATGTCGGAGATAGTATAGGGAGCTCAACGAAACCGGAAGGCGACACCAGCGCCCTCTACGGCCTTTGACAGAGCCTTGGTGGTCGCTCCAGTTCACTTCTACTTGAGATCGCGTCCAATAAACACGGTGGGATGGAGCTATTCTATGTTTCAAGTTACGTTTGTAGGGAGTGAAGAAAGTGCGCATGACCCTGGGGCCACACTAACGGGAAACGCCGATAAAAATCAACGTCTATCGCCTTATGCATACTACGCATAAGGCGATGGACGTTGATTTTTAACGGCGTTTCTCGTTAGTGTGGGCTCAGCATGAGAAAGAGCCTCTAACAAGTTCTGTGCGCATCTCCCGAGATTCGGTCTGTTATGCCGCGAGGCAGGAACCATGGGTTGGTGGTGGGACTGGTAGGGCTACACTGTTATTACGTTAAGCTTGACGTGTTACTGTTAATTAAAGTCAATGAAGATTAAATGTACCTATTGAGTTTAATGTCCATCAATGAAATAAACCTACTATTGTAAATCTATTATCTGTGCAATAAAGAGTTTACATACATACATACATAAACCTACCTTATTCTATTTTGTGTTATCTTTGCTTCAACCCTCAACCAATTAGAGCCCAAGATGTCTGGCCATAGATTCTTGACACGTCCAATATAATTTGTAAATTTACCATGAGATTTTCGGTGAAGGAAAACATCGTGAGGAAACCTGCACACACCTGCAAAGAAATTTGACGGTGTGTGCGAAGTTCCCAATTGGAACTTATAGCCCAAACCCCTCTCATTGTGAGTGGAGGCCTGTGCCTAGCTGTAGGACGTATTATAAGGATACATTTTACGTATAAAGGATAAAAAAAAATCTTGATTAGGTAAGGTTTCAACATACCTAGTCTCTAATTTATCATAATGGCAAACGTTTCCACTCGGTTTCCTAGTAATGAATGTTTCCGCTGACGGAAAAACACAATATTACAGTTAATTGAACAACAAAGTGCCGTGTATAAAAAATAAATACCGTCGTTAGGTCGTTTATAGAACCTGGTACAGGCGAACTCATATGTAACTGTACATTTTAGTACCTTGTCGCAGTGCATACTAAATTCAAACTATTGATACTTATAACTTATAACACTTAACTGCGACATGGTACTAAAATGTAAAGCTACTTATGAGTTCGACTGTACTTGTTCGAATAGGAATCAAGTATACAGATTGTAACAAAAAAACTCAACAGGATTTTTACTGAATTTCAGTTACGTGTATTCTGCCCTGCTCAGGTCAAATGCATCATTTTACACAAAACTACTGTAATAATTGCAACCTCATTACTGGGTAATAAGGTTGCAATTGCTACAGTAGTTTTGTGTAAAATACTACCTTTTACCTTAGCAGGGCAGTTATTGAACTCAGTGCTAAGACAACCATCACTACATACTATAAAACAAAGTCGCTTCCCGCCGTCTGTCCCTTTGTATGTACGCTTAAATCTTTCAAAATAGGTACACAACGGATTTTAATGCGGTTTCCACCATCAGTTAGATAATTTTTCACGGAACGTTTAATTCAATTCAATTCAATTTATTTATTGCGTTATACGTTGTACATGAGTTCTTAAATTATGGTATAGCGTCAACGTAAACCCTGTAAGGGCACAGCAATAGGCAGTTTAGGTATATGATAGTACCCGGTAAAATCAAGGGTTGGTCGCTAGTGATTCATATAGTTTACGGACACGACATTTTCTTATGGCGATTTTATTTTCATTCCTAGTATTGAAATTATATATTTCAGAATTCTTAATGAATGAGTCTAAGTTAATAACATACATATAATATTTTCATAAATAATAGAACCTGGAACAATAGCTTCGCTGGTCACATAGCCTAAGCTAATTGAGTTAAAAAACCACAGACAAAACCGGGACTACTTTAAGAGCTCATAACTTTTTAATAGCTCAACGGTGACATTTCTCAATATAAAGGGACCTTATGGAGGAAGGCAGTTAAGCTCTTCTTATTCTTGTAACTATACGAATACTATGGTAACAGTTCTAAAAACGGCGTAACCGCCTGCCACCAAAAGGTCCCTCCGCCTGCCACCATGTCCCTTTATATTGAGAACGTCACAACGGATTTTCATCAAACCAGCTAAGAACACTCTCGATTAAGCCACCTCTCTAACAAAAAAATCAAAATCAAAATCGATTCATCTGTTTAGGAGCTACGACGCCACAGACAGATACACAAACGCAAAGACACACAGACACACAGATACCTAAACTTCACCTCTCTTTCTGCGACGGAGATTGAAAATACACCTAGGTATGCGTACAACTTCACAGACGACGGAATCCTAAATAGGAAGATCCCTAGAAAGAGTAGAGTTTTCATTTCAGCACTCTTTTCAAAATCTATGCTCTCACTAAGGCTGCCTTTCCAAAGAAGCGGAGACGAGCGGTGCGGAGAAGAGCTGTATAGGAATTGACCAATCACATTGGTTGTAATCCACAACTCGTCTCCGCTCCGCTTCAATGGAAACAGTCAAGCGGAGACGAGATGTGGATTACAACCAATGTGATTGGTCAATTCCTACACAGCTCCTCTCCGCACTGCTCGTCTCCGCTTCTATGGAAAGGTAGCCTAATTGGGTCATTATCAAATTTTGTGCAGGTAAACTTGTCCCAACCTAAAAAACTTGTTTCCGTTTACATTATCCATTTTCTACGGTTATTTGAGTGAAATGATGAATGATTTGCAGTCAGCTATATGTATACAACAGATAATTGATTATCGGAATCGAAAAAAGATGCTTAGTATTTATGAAATATTTGTAATAATGCATGGTAACAGAGTGGTAGCTCCATACAAATAGTAACAGTGTTCTGCGCAGAATTTGATAATAAATTGAGGTATGCAAGTGGTAAGTACCTCCAATTATTTTCGTGGATGTTATTCGCATAATTAATAAACATACCACTTTAAACTAAAACAAGATCATTCGATTCGAATAATATTATTACAGTAACATGTTATTCGATAACGGCGATATGTAAGGTACTTACCTACTAAAATAAACCGCTGCCTATACAGGGTGTGTGTGTGTCGTCGTGTGAATAAGGGTGAAACTACATGTGATTTTATCACGGAAAATATAATAATTTTTTTAAAATTTTTCATACCTAGAGTTTACAATAATATGAATTCAGATTCTGTAAGGCTGGCCTGAGCCCTAAAAAAGTTTATACAATTTTAAGGATTTATAAATAGGCTCCGATTTACAAAAAAATACGTAGATAGATTGCGTGCATGAAACTATGCAATTTTTACATAAATTCCCAAAATGTTCAAAAAAAAATTCTAAACTTCCGATTTCGTTACCAACAATATATGAGCTTTGGTAACAAAATAGGAACATTTGTACATTTTTATGGGACTTTTTGGGAAATTATTTTAAAACTGCTTAGTTTCATCCAACCCACCTACCAATTTTTTTTTAAATCGGAGAGTTGAATGAAATGCGCAAACTTTTTTAGAAATGCAACACAATCACGCGGCCGCCCGCAGTACTTCACTTTAGTATTAGCGACCCTAACGTCCGGTTCTTTGGCCCATGACATCAAGTGTCAAAAATTCTATGGATTTTTTTTTTCCAATAAAGTCTGGTACTTTAGCTTAAAACATCTAATGGATTCCTTAGTTAAAAGTTACCTAACTAAAGAATCGTTAAAGATACCTTGTGTTTTCTTAAGCCATTAAAATTATGGTTTTAAACTAAGGCTTACTATGCAATCGTATGTTAATACGAAGCCCTTTGCTGCCCTTAGAAAAAATAACCTACGTACCATAGTAATTCAATCGCAAAAACAACCTTATTGTTAACTGTAAAGGTTGACATTCCTTTGGCCATTAGCGTGGAGATATGTTCTTTTGAGTTAAATAGTGGTATGGTAATTGGATGAGCCGAGCCATGCAGTCTGACGGGGTTTCAACTACTCTAATGTATTATATATCTTACTAGCTTTCCGCCCGCGTCTTTGTCTGCGGTGAGTCAGTACTTTCGTAAGTGAAAGCAGTGAAGTTAGCCTATGTCCATTGTCCACCCTGAAAGTCGTAATGGTGAAAGAATTTTTGAAATTGGACAGTTTTCGAGTTTATTCTTTACAAACAAACAAAAAATATTAACGTTAGATAACATTATAATTTTTTCTTATACAGCGTATGTATTTAACGAATTTTATTTTAACTTGCAATGTTTTAAATTTTGTTTAGGTTAAATCTTGCAACTGAATTTTGAAATTTCTCGGTGTCCGATTGAGCTGAAAGGTATAATTAGGTACTTAGTAAAACCAAAAATATAAGTTACTTATATATAAAATATTTTTAGCATAGAAAAACGTAATATAAAGTCCTCTAAACGAATCAAGAAACTTAGGAAAATTTGAAAATTCTTACTAAATCCAAAATGGCGGAAAACAAACGACTGTTTCTTTGTCTTGTTATTTTCATGACATCATTCCAAAGTATAAACGAACTGACAAAGTATCAAACTTGTTAACGACCCATCATTTCCGAACTCCATTCATTTATTTACTGTCAGGACAAGTACTAAGAACAAAAAATCATTTATTACTGTACGAATCACTCGAACTGAATCCCTTATTCCGCTAAACGAAAGCGACACATAAATTGTATTCCATTCTAAACTCAAACATATTTCGTCATGGTTGATAATTGTTAGGCAATTTTAGTGGAGTTATTACGTTTTTCCAAATGTAAACGCTATGCAAATGGCGGTACAGCGAACAAAAAGTTTTCAAGCGGTTTCGCGTGACGCTTGTTGCCAGGCAGTACGCATGCGCGATTGTTGCTACTTAAGTTAAAAAGAGAAAAGTAACAAGTCCAAAAAGTAAAATTGAATTTGAACTTTGTTTACACATAATAAGATTTAATGTTGAATGCGCTTGTTGTTGCACTTTTGTTTCTCTTTTTAAAACGTGTTGCAACATAATGTCTTTTCTAGAACTTTTCAGTACCGCGAACTCTTTTTTGTGTCTCATTTTGTACAGATGGTAAAATTGTGGCACTAACGAAGTTTTTAAGTGAACGTTTACAGGTTGATACAGCATGATTGTTTTAAGATGGCGTAGGTACGGAGTCATTAATTAATATTTGGGTGATTCCACGAGCGTTTTAACCGCCGTCAGTCCCTTGATCGCATTGAAGTCGAAATTGCTGTAGCTTTGGATGCCATTTTCGGTTATTTTGTAGAAGTCCGGGCACTATAAAATAACCGACGATGGCATTCAAAGTTCCAGAAATTTAGATTTTAATGCGATCAAGGGACTGACGGCGGTGGAAACGCTCGTGGAATCACCCATTAACTATAATATAATATTATAAAAACCGCTAAATTAAAATAAAAAGATTTTAACAAGGAACTGTTTTCTATGTCTGTCTTTAACAAAACGTAAAAAAAACACCTGGCTCCAGGTTTTTTTTGAATATTTATCGACAATCAGCAAAAACTCATGAAACTTACTTGTTAACTACTCTGCCGACTAAGTATTACAATACAATACAATACAATCTTTATTGAACACCACATGTATGTCAGAACAATGCAAGAACAATAAATACAACAAGAAAAAGAAGTGTTACATAGTGAGTTAACAGGCGGTTATTCTTATTATTAAGGAGCAGTGTTCGCACTGTTACGTTCCGGTATCAGGGATACCTACATATCCAGCGAAATGTTACAAGATGCGTCAGAAAATTACAGTTTTCTACTTACGTCTTGACATTTCTTTAAAACGTGTCTCGGATCTAACTCAAGACTTGTTTATTAATAACATCCTAACAGTATGAAGACTAGCCAACATTAACAGAATTCCAGCAATAAAATGGCTGCAATATGTACTCATAATACTCGTATGCGACGACCTTATGGAGGCAGGCGGTTACGCCGTTTTTAGAACTGTTACCATAGTATTCGTATAGTTACAAGAATAAGAAGAGCTTAACTGCCTTCCTCCATAAGGTCCCTATTGAGAACGTCACATATCTCCTTAAGTCAGCAGCAATATGCAATATCACGAATTAGTTCCGGATATTACTGCACCCCCTCCCCCCATTACCCCTCTTCCATTTCCCCCCGCTCTCGCCCTAAGCATACTACCTACTGATAAAACACCCTTATATTACTGCTTTGGCTGACGTTTCTCTAAGTTCACAGTATATGACAAATTTTAGGAACAATGCGTCTTCATTAATTCCAATTATTAGATCTACTTTACTTACCTAACTACTTATAAAGTTTTTAAACTGTGATTCACAAAAATACTTCCCATTTTAGTTTATAGTAATCAATAATTAAAACAGCATTAGCGTTAACTAGCTTAAATACAATGATAGTTGCATGCCAGGTCAAGAAAAAAACAATTAAACCTAACGACCAGTAATTAAATAAAAAGAAACAATAGACCAATATAATTTCATTTAACATGCCGTGAAAACACTCATGCATTTCAATCCATCGTATTTGCATTTGTGTGTGTAAGCAAGTAAAAAAAGATGTCAATCATCACGTTTCCACACAAGCTCCGATACTCCCGTGCAAAAGAAAAAGGCAGTATGTGCATTAGGACAACATATCTCATGCTGCCTTTTTCTTTTGGAAGGCAGGATACGTGTGTGCGACAAGTTCTGAATTATCGTTGTGTTGGCACCACACACACCGCCAACCTCAAGATTTAACAATACAATAACAAAATTTATAAAATCCACCGGCGCGTTAAAACAAAATCTAGTAAACAACCGCCATTGTCTTTTAGAACAATATGGCGTCGTTGAACGCAAGCGCAGTTCTCAGCTCGTCTATTTGTTTCATTCTAATACCGAAGAAATGAAAGAGACAGGGTGATTGTATTTTGTGTTATGTACATAGTGTATTTAAATTTGTGTGCAGTGACCACGACGAGAGAAGTCCGCTCGGCACGTTATGGCCTGATAGGCGGACCCTACTGATTTTTACGGATTTTAATGTTACAATATGTTTAAAAAGATTTATTTTCATTGTTAGGAAGTTTTAGGACGCCATACAGAATTTATTTCATAAATTAAACCGAAAACCGTAACCTATCCTAAATTAATGGTATCCTGTAGGTATGATTTATATATACTTATAAGATGTTTGGAAAATGCTCCTTACGCGTAGCATTATTTTACGCAAAAATTAATTCTTAAAAAAGCCGGTCAAGTGCGGGTAGGACTCGCGCACCGAGGGTTCCGCACAAACTTGCTAAGAAACCTCGAAATGTTTTTAAAAGAACTGTCGAAAAAAGTGCCACACGTACCTAGATGTTGGCTGAATTTTTTTTTTTCAGTTTCTCTTACACCAATACACACCCCTAGAAATAAATAAAATAAAATAAATGAATTTCTATTATTTAACTACGAAACTAAGTAGTGGCTTATACGAGACACCTATACTCCAAATTTCATCAATATACATTATGTAGTTTTCGAGTAAAATGCCTGTGACTGACGGACGGACAGGCGACATGACGAAACTAGTTAGAAGGGTTCCGTTTTAGCCATTTTGGCTTCGGAACCCTAAAAACCGGCTTCAGTCAAAGTAGATTAACAACTTTAATCTCCAAAGAAAAATCAACAAACAAATACAAAATTTACAGCCATAATAAAGTGTCAAAATTTCCCTTATACTGTGCCCTTCTCTTATTATACAGGGCGCTCATAAAATGCTACCTATTTTGCACTCGTAAATGTCACATAAATTGTCAGTCACAAACGCATCCCCGTGATAGGGCGAGGTTTGCCGATGATTGCCGAGCGCCCCCGAAGCTTATGGCGCGATAAGCTACTAAGCGTGGTACCCTCGACGATTGATTGAAGGGAAAAGGTCGATAAGATTTGTCGACGTTCGATTTTATGTCTCTTGTATCGTAGATGGGAGGCTTTCGATTTAAATTGTCTTTTTAGTGCTTTTTTTGTTGCTTTCATCAATATGAAGGGATTCGGTGGAATGTTTAAGTGGGCCGTGTAATCAAAGACCCAATAATTTAAGCAAAACATAAATAAACGTAGAGAAAATAACGTATGCATCAACGGTTGTGTCCATCGTTTTCACTACAATTTATCGATATTGTTACAAATTAAGTTATGCAATAATATTTATGCAACTTGGTAAATTATTTGTAGCATCAATTAATCATTACATTGATTTTATATGTATGATCTTCAATTTGAATACAATGTTGGATGGTAACTAGTTATTGGAAATCTATTTTACGAAGCAATAATGTTCGCTCAGTTCACTGTTACCCGTCGTTAAACGTCGTCGTTTTCATTGATGAAAGTGGAAAATAATGAAACAGACTTTTTATTTATATGAAACATATATTACCAAGACAGAAGGTCTACATTCGTTAAAAAAAATACAAAAGTTACCTACTTCTTGATCAACCATACTTGCCAACCGTATTGAGGAATGACTTGGCTACTGTCAACTATTGTTTACACTTGTGTTCATGCGAGGGTAAGACAGCCGATAAAGAATAGCTTATCTAGGTATTCCATCCAAGTACCCCGTATGGCAATGCATTTGTTATCTAGAAATTGGAAATATATCCATCGGCCTCAGAGTCCACTTGCCATCAGGTTTATATGCTTATTTGCCTTCTCCATGCCATAAATAATAAAACCCCAAAGTATCGATAAGAACCCATCACTGTCCCCTGCCCATTTAATCGTGCCCTCACCACACACTGTTTTTAAGTTATGGCGCTACACAATTGGTGCGGAAACTGGCGCAACTTCGGGGAATAAATTGAATTGTTTTAGAACACGCCTTGTGAGATACGATCGATATTATCGATTTTTTACTCTAGTAAATAATGATTACTTGCGACCTCGATACTTTGAATTTGCTTATCACTTTGACTTATACTTGTAACCTCGTTGAAGAATAAATATATAAATGTCAAAGGACGATCACATTCAAATTAACTTAGTACCAAAATAAGCATAAAAAGGTTATGTACAGTCAGTATCAAATAGATAGGAGCAGCGAAGGTGGCCAAATATATCGCAATACATCTTTATTACTATAGGAATAAGGATGTGTTGCGATATATTTGGCCATTTTGGCTGCTTCTATCTATTTGATGCTGACTGTACTAATAAGCTTTTTTGCTTAGTTATAAGGGGAGCCCGTTACACGCATAAAATGGTTTGCCCTAATGTATTGTTTGGTCGAAAATCTTTATGCCTAACACCCTTTTCGGCTGAAATTTCAGGATTTAATAAATTTGTGTTGTGTAGATTAGTTAAGTTAGGTTAGTTTTATAATAATTCTGAAAAAAACCCTTTCAACTTAAAAAAACGTTATCGCCCAAATGATTTTCGACCAAACGATACATTAGGTCAAACAATGATTACGCCACCCGATATAGACCCAGTTATTAGTCAAAGTGATAAGCAAATACACGCCTAAAACACGCCATGTAATCATAAGTAATTTAATTAAGTAATCAAAAGTCAACAATCGCGATAAAGAAACAACAAGTGACAGCACCCCAGAGAAATAAGTAAATTGGATTAGTTATTTTTAATCACTCTGTATCTTAACTTACCTACCTGACTTCTCAACAAAAAAGGAATTTCATTAGCATCATCGCAAACTTTCCCCATTGAGAGCTACCCTCCGGGATCCCTCCATTCATTTACCCTCTTTGAATGAGGCTATAAACCAGTTACTAAAGACCCACCTTAATCCTAAGACTAAGGCTTCATAGAGGGCGTTGAGAGGCCAACGTAAACTGGTCGCGGGATTGACCTTGAGGCATTTATAACCTAGGATCAATATCAAGATACACGTTCCTTCGTTTGGGAACTTCGTATTACCTATCTACTTACTACCTTTTAACTGAGTTTTTACTAGAAAGTCTAATATTAAGTCTAATATTGGCACATTTATTTCTCCTACTTACTAGACTTCTACCAAAAACATGTACCTACTTACCTAAAGAATTAAGTTTTGTATTTGTAGGTAAGAATAATAAGAAACGCGACGCTATCGGTTTCTGTGAACCAGCAGCGGACCGAACGAGCGGACCCGAACGCCGCCGAACGCGCCCGAGCGAGCCTGAGTCCCGCACCCGCCCCTCAGTCGCCGCATGGCTCCCGCGAGCGAACACGAATTCACGTTCGTCGTGCGTTTGAATTTAGAACGAGCGTGACCTTGTATTCTTCGCCGGAAAATAATATTTACCCGCTATTTTGAAGTCAAAGTGACCTAAGTGCTATCGCGAACGTGATTTTAAATCAGTCTTACATGGTTATGTTAAGACTGATAACAAAGTAAAAATTCGCGCTATCAATGCAGTTTTCAAAGTGAATTTATGGAAGTGTGCCGACTCCTTTTCTACGTGAATGTAAAACTTTTCGTATTTGGAAGCTTGTGTTTAAGCTGTGCGATCGAATCAATTCGGCTGAATTCGGCGGTCATCTTGCTTGCTGTCAATCAAACGTCAAAATAATAAATACCGTATAATTTTACAATTAAAATACCTATTCAAAATCAATCATGGCCGATGTTGAATGGACGAATAGTCTGGTTATTCGGTTGATGAAGGAATACTCCAAAAGGCCCGAACTGTGGGATTGTACGAATGAACTGTACAGAGTACAAACAGCAAGATATGAAGCTTGGTCAGATTTGGCGGGATTGTTCGAGTGTGATATCGCCGAATTACGAAAGAAGCTGAACTCTGTGTTCGCTTCGCATAGGAGGGAGAAAGCAAAAGTGAGGATGGGAGGGAAGTCTACGTGGTTTTTATATCAATATATGAAGTTCCTGCCGACGCATCTGCAGAATGAAAACAATTCTGACGCAGCGAACGAGGTAGTGTGTTATTTGAGACTACCTATAATGTAGGTTAATAGAAATGGCCAAAGTAAACAAACCTATTTGCTAATTTACTCTTGACTTAGTTGAGTAGGTACATAAGTACAATTATGAAATGTTAATCTGATAAGCAGGTATACCTATACATAAATTAGCAAGCAGAGTTTAGATATACCGGGCAAGTGCGCGTCGGACTCGCGCACTGAGGGTTCCGTACACATTTTGCTGGTTTTTAGTATTTGTTGTTATTCTATAGGGTTTGTTCTATAATCATACCAAGTTTGACGCTTGTATGTTTTACAGTTTTTACGACACAACTAAAATAAAAATACGTTGAAAAAAAAACGTTTCTTGTATGAGGACCCCCTTTATTATTTCACTTTATTATTATGTTTTTATTTGTTAGTAAGTCCGCCGTAATAAATAACACATTCTGAAAAAAAATCATCAACCCGTTATCTATTACGGTTCAAAAGATACAGCTCTTTGTACCTAGTTAGGACAGAGACAGACAGACGGACGGACGGGCAGCGTAGGCATATTAATAGGGTCCCGTTGGGCACCCTTCGCGTACGGAACCCTAAAAATGAGGGCGAGACTTAAAAGGCTTATTACACCTTCCTAAATTTGGTCGCTATAACGAGAATGACGCCGCAATACATTTAATGAGATGGAGATATATCCATTATCTCCACACGTATCTAACGTATTGCGGCGTCCCTCTCGTTAGTGACTAAATTTAGGAAGGTGTAATAAGCCTTTAAGAGCTTGTACTAACCTAACGTAACCCATGCTTAAGATCACATGGAAACAAGCTACACAAATCTGCGTTGCGAATTCGCATCGCGCCGATTCGCAGTTGTGTGTAGTCATGCTCTTAAGTCAAACTGGCCACATGATTCAATTCTTTCATAAAAACGGCGCCTAATTAAATTGGTTACCACTCGAGAATATTGTAGTAGTTAAGTACTACCTGTCACCACGTCAAACTTTTTTTGCTAAAGGTCCCAAGTCTCAACCAGCCTGCAAGCCAAAATATACGTAGAAAATGTATTCAGAATCGTACGAGACAACAGATACTTATCTAGTCTAACACGATGAACTAAAACGAAATGGCAGCTAGGTACTAGCCTATAGTCAACTAGTCACTAGGGTGCAATTTCGCCCCTGGACGGACACCCTACCTACACTGTACCTACTGGATCATCACTACAGGCCCTACGGTACTAAAAATTACGCGTGTATTAGTATACCAGAATCTATAATTTCAAGGACAAGTTTGACAAGCCTATTACATAGGTACGGCTTAAGCGCGTGCTACACGGTTTCATACCATGGTTTTATACCAAGTGACCTTGGTAGAAGCGAGCTGCTACACGGTTTCAAATGAGCCCATTTGTTTGATAGGTATCTATCTGCCAAGGGCGTCATGCGAAATTTGGTTTAAAACCACTGTCTACACGGTTTTACACCGTTGTTTGAAACCGTGTAGCACGCGCATTAGCTTAATACATTTAGATGTTTGTTACAGTAATTTAACCCTTGATTTGTCATTTTTTGTTGCCAATAATTTTTTATGCTGTTTATTTATACTTTTTTATTTTTCTTTAAAAAAATGGATAAAACAGGCAAAATACTTTTGACAAAAATAAAAAAGTAAAACTAAACAGCATAAAAATTGTAGTTCCCGAGGGAAAAGAGATAAAGGACTTAACTATATGCCTGCCCGCACATTGGGCCACTAGTGGCCGCCACTAAACGCGACCACTAGTGTCTCGGCTAAGCCACTAGACGCAGCCACCAATCGCGGCCACTATGGTGGCTGAGTGGCTGCCACTATTGGCTATTGTTTATCTGAGAAGCCGGCGACTGTGGCCGAATGTGCGCGCGAGGCGAGCCACTACGCGGCCACTAGTAGCGAGCGCGGGCGCTTGTGGCTCAGACGCGGCCACTCGAACGCCCAGTGTGCGCCGATGCTATACAAAATGTATGAAAAAACTCGTCCGCAGCTTGTGGCCGAGTGGCAGCCACTAGTGGTCGCGTCTAGTGGCGGCCACTAGTGGCCCAATGTGCGGGCAGGCGTAGCGAGCGCGGGCGACTACCGCAGCTTGTGGCTCAGACGCGGCCACTCGAACGCCCGGTGTGCGCCGATGCTATACAAAATGTATGAAAAAACTCTTCCGCAACTAGTGGCGGCCACTAGTGGCCCAATGTGCGGGCAGGCTATGAGTACTTACAAATAGCCGCAGTCCGCAACTCCGTCCGCGTTGTCGTTTGTATCTTTTCCCTCGGGAACTACAATTTTTCCGGAATTAAATACTTTTAATTCCTATGTCCACCCCAATAAGGACTATCCGTGTGCCAAATTTCATCCAAATCCGTTCAGCCAGTTAGGAGAAATTCAAACATCCATACAAACTTTCACATTTTATAATATTAGTAGGACGTTGGATATTGTTTAACATTTCATGTATTTCTATGAAATTCCCTCCGTAGCTAGCGACACCTCTCTTTCATAGAAACACATAGAAACCAGTAGTGTCGCGGCGACACGTCGTCAGCTGCTGCTGCGTGCAGTCGGTTACCAACTGACACCTTAAGACTTGCCCCACAAGGTGGGCGATTCGTTAGGTAGCTAGGTAGGTAGGAAGCATTTCCTCATCCCTGTTAAAATATCTACTTATAATTACGAGTAATGCATGACTTTACAAGGCGTTAGTCAGAACTTCCGTCACAATAACTCGAACATGTTGCTGTGCCCCCACAGCGGTTAATACTGGGACAAACAAATAAATCACCATGTCAGAAGACGTCCACTGCTGGACATAGGCCTTCCCCAAGGATCTCCACAACGGTGGCTTTTTTGCTACTCGGACATTAAATAAATAAATAAATATCAGGGACAATCTCACACAAATTGACCTAGTCCCAAACTAAGCTCTAGGCTTGTACTATGGGTACTAGACAACGATAAACATTACTTATGTAGAGAAATACATACTTAAATACATATAAAACATCCATGACTCAGGTGCAAATACTCGCGCTCATCACACAAATATTTGCCCATACCGGGATTCGAACCCGGGACCCCTAGCTTCATAGGCAGGGTCACTACCAACTAGGCTAACCGCGTAGTCACATACACACGCATAACATGCACGAGATAATATTTGACAAGTGCTAGGGAAATGAATACATCTATTCAATATTCTAAGACTTAACGCTTATGGTTTAATATAAAAGTGTCTCGTCCTGACTTTTATTACCTTTTATTACTAAGCGACTATAGCGATTTTCACGTTTGTATAGCAATTTTATCAAGACGGGGCACTTTTATTTTTAATCTTCAGCGTTAAGTCTTACGTTAGAATATGGAATAGATGTATTCATTTCCCTAGCATCTGGCAAATTTTATCTCTTGCATGTATGCTAAGCCCGCAGGGGACAATCTCGCACAAATAGACCTAGTCCCAAACTAAACTACGGGCTTGTACAGTTCGCCATCAAATATACTGTACATATCAGAGTGGTCAAAAATATCTGAACATGCACACTAACGCCTTGACAATAGAATCGTCTTCAGATATTTGTGACCACCTTGTTTGCTGCAATATATATGATGGCGACTGTACTATGGGCACTAGACATCGATAAACATACTTAGAGATAAATACTTACTTATACTCGTATAGAAAACAATTGAGACTCAGTAACAAATACTCCCAGGAAATAGTTTTCATAACTGCAATAAATAAATTAGAAATAACATTTCAGCCTTTATCTGACAACACTGCCATATCTAACAAAACTAGTCCATACTGGATTCTGGTTAGGTATTACTTGCTATCGCAAAAAAACTAGTTCACTAGGTACTATCAGTTATCTTACGTCCAACGTACTCATCAATGTCCACGCCTTCCTATATATCGTTAATTACATTAATTTACTCAGTAATTACATATCTAAGTAGGTACTTTAATTGACGTGTTGAGATAATTACTATATTGTTCTATATTCACTCGGGTATCTTTACCTATGGGATTAAATGACTGGATATTATAGCTGGTTAGTAATGTACTACTATTGTGCTAAGGGAGGCGTGTTGAAATCTAGCTACGGGTGTATTATTCGAATAATTATTATGATAAAAAAAGGCTTGTTCCCGAGCCTTGAATAAATATTCCATATTTAAAACCCTCTAGCTTTTGCGCCGTCCGTGTAAAAGTGATTTCTTGAGGAAACTGTAATTTCTTCAGGTCAAATATGGGCTATGTAACCACAAAGACCTCCAGTAATATGTATTTGTTGCTGCGTATAAGAACAAACCAACAAACACACATTCGCATTAATAATATTAGTAGGGACAAAATTAAATGTAAAATACATATTGTATAAATTAGTGACTTCCGGAAAATCTTGTTTCAGACGAAATTAATATATCATCGGTGTTCAAGATAATTATTTATAATTATAAATTATGTTTTTTGTTCCACAGATCCCAATGGAAGAACACCTTGAAGAAGAACACTTGGAGCCCATGACATCAGATGAAGAAAACAGGAATGGTGATGAGGAAGAACATCACGAGGAAATTCTTCCTGAAGAAATCATCATCAAGACAGAACCACAATACGCGCCCAGACGACAGAGAAAACGGCTGAGATACGCTCAAACACATAAACCTAGACTTACCAAAGTTCCTAGAAAGATAGTTAAAGAAACTAGCAATTTAGACAACAAGGTTTTAGAAACACTAAGTTTGCTTAGAAGGTCTGATTTGACGAGGAAGAAAGATGAATGTGATAGCTTTGGAGAATATATAGCTATATCGTTAAGAAAACACGATGATAGAACACAGTCGATGATCAAGCAAGCTATAAATAATATACTGTTTGAACAAGAGATGAAAAAATACAGCGTTGGTCAATATTCTGTTGTTATTTCGGAAGTTGATGAAAACCCGTTGATTTTGGGTGATCACGACAAGTAGAAAACACGTGAGTGGAGTGAAATCATTACTGTAAACCTAATAGATTATAACAAAATTAGGTTATCATTTGAATGTTATCATATTTCCTTGTTTTGTTTAAAGACTGTCTATTAGATTGATAAGAGTAAAGTTGCTGATTGATGTTCTGTTATCAGAATATTCCTCATTATGAACATGTAAGATCGATAGTAAGAAGCCGATTTGCTATTAAAAACTTACATTTCTTTGTGTGTTACTTTTATTACCATGCAGTAAGTAATTCAATAGAAAAAGTGAAGGTAAATCATTTGAATACAGATCTTCTTATCTATGTAAAGACCGATAAGAAAACTGCTACTTAAGATGCGCTTTTCTTCAAAGTCATTGATAACACGCTTCAAATCACGCAAATCAGTACCAACCACGCATCAAGGAATGTTTCCATATTTTTTTCCATCGCTCAGAAATCTAGTTCGACTGGTCTACGTGCACGACCGCACGGTGTCCCTCTACTCATACAATGCAAAGATTATCTTTACTTGTTATCTATCCATTGCTGTTATTACTTTATTCACGATCATGTGAGCTTAGTGGAAACAGTTATGTACTATGTCGTCTATCTTTAGCGTAATGTTTTAAATTTTAACAGTTACACTGCAATTTTATTCTGGTGTGTCCCTAGTTTTGGATACTTTATAATGTTTGATACCTATTGCCGCGTAGTTGAGAACAGTATACCTAGATCGTAGAGTACGTACAGCAATAGGAACGACATTGACGGTATAAATTGCAACTTCATTGCATTTAATGGTTGTAGTGGTAGCGGTTAAGTGGTGCATTAGCAGCCAACATCACGCCACCTCGCGTCATTAAAAACACCTGCAGTTTTTGTTGCAATCTGGCCAGTTTGTAGGAGTAGTAGTCATTTAATTCTGCCTATATCGGTTTGAATTTTTCCTTATAGTTTTTATGACTATTTAGAACCTCCTTTGTCTTTCCGTGAGAATTGGACATGGTTTCAATTCAATTTTTACAAAGACAAAGTAAACGAGAAAAAAATCTAAATTGAGATTGGCCAGTCGTTTTTTAGGGTAGGTATAATAAAAAGTAACAACATGCAAATAAATGTAATTATGTATATGTAGAATTCTGCCATAACATGTTTACTGCTACTTACTGTTATCAAATTGGAAGCTTGATACAACTATGTTATTACTCGTGGGAAACATAATATAGGTAGATTTCACGGTTTATGACTACGAAGGGAAGGGACAGACCATCTAACAGCTGGGAAATTCTGCGACTGTACTCAGACAGAGCAAGCCCCATGAAATGGTAAAGTATATGTTTCATTGCAAAGTAGAGGTATTGTAGAGGGCGGGAAAATTATTATGTTCTGGCCCCACTGATCCAAAAATACTGACACAACATGGTCAATTTGTCAGTATTCATCATGCTTTTTCAGTCAAAATGGATGTAACTATCTTGAAATTGAGCTTACCTATGTAGTGTCAAACATTACTGTCCGTTAAAAAAAAAATCTGCAAGCTTGTATTGAGATACTTTAAATTATTTATTTTAATGGCAACTCTTCTAGCCCCAACATTTTTAGCATTATTAGCACTCTCTTCTCGCAATTTTAACTTGTTAAGGGCAACCCTAACAGTCCACCGGTAGTCCCAAGCATGTCCTGCGGCCTACCAGCCAAAATCTATGGAGAAAATGGTCCAACGGAGAAACCGGTGGTCTGCGTTTTCAAAGGTACTATGAACATACAGGTCGAGAGATTATGGAAATCACCCTTACCCTTTCTCTCACACAAGTACAGTACATAAAAACAATCGTAATCTAGTGTAATTTGGAGAAATCTAATATATGTACAACCAGTTTGTGAGTTATGGAAATGTTTTTTGTTCAATACCTTTGGTTCCCTTTAGATATAAAATGAATAAGTTTATCTTGATTTTGAATGTATAGGTCTGTCTGTGAACAATAATGTTGTCAATCAGACTATAGACATTCAATAATTGAAGTTTATAACCGTCATCAACACCATCATCATCATCATCATCATCATCCTACTAATATTATAAATGTGAAAGTTTGTGTGTGTGATGCTAGACGGATTTGGATGAAATTTAGAATGGAGATACAGGATACTTTTTATCTCCGGAAAATCCGGTAGTTCCCAAGGGTAAACCGATAAACGACTTCTACGTGAATGGGGTCGCGGGCAAAAGCTGTCGTAGTATAAGCTGAAAGAAGTCCACTGCTGGACATACGGGACACCAAGGATCTTCACGACAGTCGATATAGAGTTTGCTGGGCACAGGCCTCCACTCACAATGAGAGGGTTTGGGGTTATAGTTCCCACGCGGGCCCAGTGCGGATTGGGAACTTCGCACACAGCGACAAATTGCTTTGCGGGTGTGTGCATGTTTCCTCACGATGTTTTCCTTTACCGAAAAGCTCATGGTAAATTTACAAATTATATTTCGCACATAAATTCCGAAAAACCTAGAGGTGCGAACCCGGGTTTGAACCCACGACCCTCTGCTTAAGAGTCGGCAGGTCAAACCATTAGGCTACCACGGCTCTTCTGTATTATGTACTTGAAACCAAATCTTTTCCTCCTTTATAAACTTCCATGCAATAACTGCATTGACTGATGCAACATGATTACTGCAGACAGGCTGGCGGCACATGACGGTGACTTTTAATGACTCACAGCACCAAGGTTATGGAATCGTTCCATACTTGCCGTCTAGGTTAGCAACGTAGCTGCCGTTTAAAATAAAAAGGTAGTATAAGAGTATGAAGTTTATATGCGCTTACAACCTTTTTGTTATGGTTAGCAACATAGCAACTCACGCGCACTTAATACCTATATTATAAAGTTGTTGATGTAACTCTTAGTATTATTGCGATCCAATGTTGGAGTTTACTAGATCGCTATAATAACTAGTCTCTATTAATGATGCAATAAAAAAGTATTGATCTTAATTTTTGTCAACAAAAAAAACTCCTTCGAAAGACAGGATGTTTTTTTTACCACGTAAATTAATTCCTCGTTACTTTAGAGTTAACAGAGGAAAGGAGATGGAGTTTAGCTTCTAACCTTTGGGGTGTTATGGGTCTATAAGCCTTTATCTGTCTGCCTTTATCGATTTCAAGATTTTTGCTAAAACATTTTTTTAAACTGAAACATTAAATAAATTTGTGATACCATAGCAATTGTCATCCAGATCTGTGCTGTTTCAAGTTTGCAAACATTGTACCGAACGGGCAAACCAACAAACAAACAAACAAGAAATCTAAAAAAAAAACGTGGTAAAATTATTGCTCTTAAACAAACAAAACCTCTTAGATTTATTTTTATATAACAGCTATGCAAATACGCGTTATTCAACTAGATGCATGTTGAGCTGACCTTGATTCTTAGAGCTGACTGCAACGCGGATAAAGTTTCAACCACTCAGGCGCAACGTCAACATATTACCGCTTTGTTTCGTATGTTCTACTGTAGCTATAGTTTCATTATGAATCACTAGGCTTAAATACAACATAGACTAAAAAATGTCCGGCGGCCGACATTGGTTCATTATACGGCCATGTATACACCATCAACAATCCATACATATTTGGAGGGACATATAGCTTCTTCTGTTGTGTGTAAAACACCTAGGTCTGTATGACCAGAGTTAGGTTCAACATTGTCCCTTCTGTTCCTAAAAGTTAACGTGTTTTTAAATATTGATTAGTTATGAAGAGATAATGGCCGAAATTACTTTTGTATGAAAACAATAAAACGGGAATAAATCGAAATTTATTAATAATATTGAAAAAAACGAAACGTACGGACATAGTTTTTGTTCCGACTGACACCGTATCAAAAATTGGTCGAAATCGGTTAACATTTAGGGGATGGAAAACGTTATCGCCGTTTGTATGGAAAGCCGTCACCTCACAATCCTCTTAACTTTCTGGAACAGGAGAAACAACTTTTGTTTCTATGACTGTACGGAGGTACAAATAAGCTGATCGTGAGTAAAGACCCCAATCTCAAGACGCTTCAGAAACGACAGCTTCGTTTTCATCATGTCTTGAGTAATACAAGATCAGCTAATTAATACGTCTTCCTTAATTTTTATTTTACCAGCACTTACTCGCGACTCCGTCCGCGTAGATGTCGTTTATCACTTCCCGAGGGGAATATAAAATTGTCCGGGATAAAAAGATATCTTCTGTGTTAATGAAGGATAAAGATCTGTGTGCCATATTTCTTCAATCCGTTCAGTCGTTAAGTCGTCATTAAAACGCAACCACCAAATCATCAACACATACTTTTACAACTATATAAATAAAAATTGCTGCATGTACCGATGAAAGAAGCACTTGAAAACGGCGATCGGTTTGTATCGTAAATCGTAAGGCTGCCTTTCCATAGAAGGGAAGACGAGCGGAGCGGAGAGGAGCGGAGCTGTGAAAAGAGGTATGTGATTCCACTGAGGCGGAGACGAGCGGGGATGAGTGCCGTACTATACAAATTTGATACAGTCGTCTCCGCTGTTTCTACTGAAGCGGAGCGGAGACGAGTGGATTGCAACTAATGTGATTGGTCGATTCCTATACGGCTCCTCTCCGCTCCGCTCGTCTCCGCTTCTATGGAAAGGCAGCCTCATTGTCAGGGCAAGGCTTGCAAGAAATTTTTTGAAATGTTGCATCCGTGCAAAGCCAGGGCGGGTCGCCAGTTCATAATATTAGTAGGACATGATAGGATAGGATTGTCGATCTGCTTTATAGCCCCAGGCGCGTCTATCAAGGAATATTTGTGACGTTCTTAATATAAAGGGACCTTATGTAGGAAGGCAGTTAAGCTCTTCTTATTCTTGTAACTATACAAATACTATGGTAACAGTTCTAAAAACGGCGTAACCGCCTGCCTCCATAGTCCCTTCAATATCACATATAAGCCAGCCATTGTCCAATGTCATTAAATGTTACTCGTCAGCTACATGCATTTCCCGACAACTATCCGATAAGGAAAACCTGAGGCTGATGCAATTCCCACTATCTACACAACATGACTTGACCTTACAATTATACTCGTAGACTAAACAAAGTAAGTGCTAAAGTCGCTTCGGAGCAAAATGCACAAAACGCAAAATGTTACACTACACGCAAGATGTAACCAATGGCAAAATCTACGATACGCATATTGTACACGACGCATATTGTAAAACACGCGGAACGTACAAAAAGCAAAAAGTACAAATCGGAAAAATATACACTACTCGCAAAATGTACAATACGCAATGTACAAAAAGCTAAAAACGGTTACATTACATGCCTCCTCCTCTGTGATGGAATATTTAGTATAGGAGTGACTTATTCGGCCAAAACTACTTACTAATTTTCCGTTTTAGGTGTGAGAAGTCCAAGTAGATGAAATTATATAAAACAAAGTTCATACTTAAGTAACTTGGGTAGGTATTTAGGCACTAGAAAAAAATCATTCCAAAGATAAAAATCATTCCAAAGATAAAAATCATTCCAAATTGAATATGGTGGACGGTAAAAATTATGTACGTTTTTTTTTAATGGCGTATATACAGTAAATAGGGAACAGCAAATTCTGGAAAACACAAGATCGTAAAGGGTTTACAGGAATCTGATGGATGCAGATGAGACGTGACCGTGTCTTTGTCCAACAGTGGACGTGTTTTAGCTGATAATGATGATGAAAACAGATGAAATTTTGAAACAGTGTTAAAATTACTAGTTGATTTAAGTGTTTAAAACCTGGCAATAACATATAGTATCAGTCCTCGTTGCTGCCAGTTTACTCTGATTACGGTCACGCTTTACTTGTTTCTACGTCAGAAGCCGTTCATAAGCCGGTAAACAAAGATAAAACAATATTGTCACTAGTCCAACATGATTAATGTTCTAGAAACAGTTACCCGAATAAACGGAATCTAATTAATTTTCTAGAAACATCCGAACAAATTGAATTAAGGCACTGTCGGAACAAGACATTGTTTTTTAATTCGCTTTGTTTTGCTTCCTTTAAAAGGGGAAAATAAAGAATAAAACATATTATAAACTGAGTGAATACTTTGTTATTGTTACTAACAAACCAGAGTTCTAAAATAACATAATTAATGCTAATAGGTAAGCTAAAAAAAGAACTAATATCGATCGGTTATAACAGAACTTATAAGTCGTGTCCTGCCAAATCCACGACGTCCAACCAAACTAAAAAAATCGCACAACGTTTATAAAAGTTGCAGCGAAACTTCAAACTACTATATCTTGTTATTGTTGAATAAGTAAACTTTGATTGAGATTACAATAGCAGTAACACTGTCAAACAAATCATATTTTTACGACTGTCTTGAAATTCTATCAGAATAACTATAAAACTATTCATAGAGGTTTTATTATTCTGCTTGACAATCCAGTTATATACAGTTAATACTCATTGTAGCAATAATCACAAAGTGATCTTACCGAGGCAGACTTGGTGTCGCCTGCTATATATAGACCTTACGTAATCCACTCACACATATGTATTATATCGAGATAAACAACATACAACGCTACAACACCATTTGCTTCACCACTGGCCTTTACGATTCTTAATTTTAGAGACTATTTTTACTAGATCCGGTGGTATATGATTGTCGCACGATTTGCCAGTATCAGTGTTTTGTTTTTCCGATGCGTGTGAGTGCTTCTGGTAGAGAACTTTTACAGGATATTGTCTCTGTTGGAGATTACTGTTTATGCCAAGTTTTTATTGGCATGAGGGGCCTGATATTAGGAAAATAAGTTACTCTTTCGTTATTAGGTAGGTATAATCACTTTTTTTTCAGAATGTTTATGTTATAATAATAGGTACTTTTCCTTACTTTTTGTTTTATGTGTACGAATTCCTCTATCTTAGGCTCTAGCTGAAAACCAGCGCTGGGACTCTGTCCAGCAAAGCTGAGCTGGCTAGCCTTTTCGGCTACGTGAATTTGTATAAGTATACAGGAATTAATTTATCTTACACAGTAATCACTTACACAGTCAGTGGCAGTGGGCGGGGCACTTTGAACCTAGAACCGATGGCCGTTGGGGCGGAAAGGTTCTAGAGTGGCGGCCGCGGACCGCAAAGCGAAGTGTTGGCAGGCCTTCCACAAGGTGGACCGACGATCTGGTGAAGATCGCGGGAAGCCGATGGATGCGAGTAGCACAAAACCGGTCGTCGTGGAGATCCTTGGGGAAGGCCATGTCCAGCAGTGGACGTCCTTCGGCTGATATGATGATGATGATGACACAGTAATCGATGGCAATTACATTTGCATCGGAGGTACATAAAATAAACATGATTTTTATATACCTTTTATTTTAATAGGATTTAATTTTCGATCGAAATTATTGTCACCTTACGCCTGGTTAATCTTAAAGGTTAGTTTAGCAATAGGACTTCTTTGAAACAACTGTTTCCTAAAATAAACATTCACAACCTTATTACAAATTTCTTACTCTATGCAAACTTGTCAAAGACTGACGTATGCACCTCAAGTGCAGGGTGACCATGAGGTTAGTTAGTAGTTATTATTTATTAACTTTTTATTATTAATTAAATCATTCAGGAATAAAGTAATTACTATAACACACGCATAGTTATTTGTCCAGGGATTAGGAAAAATTAGTTCCTGTATAATATTACAAATTCATCCTGTAGTTGTAAATTGTTTGTTTAGTTATATTTATTAGGATTTTATTTTCTGTAATATTTTAATAGCTGAATAAATATTTCATTCATTAAATGAACTACTAATATTACTATAAATGTGAAAGTTCTGTGGATATTTGAGTTTCAATCACAGCTAAACTGATTTAGATATAATTTGGCGCGCAGATAGTCCTTATACCGGATTACAACATACAATACTTTTTATCCCGGAAATTTTGGTAGATCCTGCGGGAAAAACGATAAACGGCGTCAACGCAGACAGAGCCGCGGGCAAAGGCTAGTACAGTCATATTGCAAATCTTGGTGCTCATGACATTATTACAAACATAATGAACTATAATCGTTTGAGAAACGTAAGTCATTATTACCATTCTAGAAAAGTGTTAGGTTAACTGTAGTTAATACAATACCTAACGCAAACAACGTGTTTTTAACCCGATAAACTGTTGAATAATTCTAGCTTTTAAATTAAACATTCCACTCGTTATCACCAGGAAACGAAACATATATATTGTTTTTCACAATATGACACATTTTATATTCAACATTGTTGACGAGCGATCGACCTTCAGTTTATTTTTCATGTTACGACATTTGGTAGCGCCATCCAAAATTATCTGAACTATGTGTGACACGAAACTTTCTTTAATCCAAAGTCCAAGTATTTTTGGACGTGCTTATCATAATGTTACGTGATAGATAAATGGTGAATACGAAAACAATATCCTCACAAGCACTCACAAGGTGATTTCTTTTGATGAGAAATGGATAAAAAAAGTTGAGATACTTTTTACTACTGATTAATATATCCACGACATTTACAATTTACTTGTTTCATTAACTCTGCCCAGGATTTCTCTTGTATTTATAAGTATTAAATAGATAAAAACCAGGCAAGAGCATGTCGGACCATGCTGTGTAGGGTTCCGTTCGCCATTACTAAAAAAAAAAACACAAAAATCAATCTCCAAAAGCCATAAATAATAGCTAATTTTCTATTCCACGGCAGCGCCTTTAATAAAGTTATTTATTTATTTATTATTTATTAGACAGTTATTTAACGGTAAAATATCAACCTTCAGTGTCAATAAATACTAAGTTGAAATTTTATTTTATACCTAATTGTCGGTTGATTCGTTATTGCATAACGGCATCCTTATAACCTACCGCTAGCTTGCGGCAGCCCACAGCCATAGCCAGTTGGTTCGCTTGCGCACTCTAGCCGATAGAGTGCGCAAGCGAACCAACTGGCAGTGGGCTGCCACAAGCCGTCACGTCCGCACGACGTACCTATATTTCCCGCGCAAATCGCTCCACCCGCTACACCTACTAAAATGGTGGGTTATTGTGAGGTGCATGGTTGTATGAGCAAAAAGACAAATAAAAAGCTATCGTTTTTTTCATTGCCGAAAGAGGGTGAAAGGTAAGTGTTAATCTAACAGCTCTTTAAATACTTTAACGTCATGAGTTCAAACATGACGTTAAAGTATTTAAAGAGCTGCACTAATCTGTCAAGGACGTTAAAGCGACAAGGTACAAAAGTATGCAGCTACTTAGGTATAAGGCCGACTGTAGGTATACATAATAACGTACCTATTGCGATTTACGATATTTAGTAAATCCGTAAAAGTTACAAATAAAAAGTAAATTGTTAATATTAATAACTATTCTTGTTTCGAAATTAGAACATACCTACTTAATACCAATATCGCCAGCGCGGCAGAATCTGATCTGTAGCTGAAGAACCAATGAAGTCTACTTAGTCGTGACAATTTTGCTTTTAAGTAAGTGTTATGAACTTTAATTTTAGATATTTTTCAGATTTCTAGTACAAACAGTCAGCATCATATATATGGTATCAGCCAAAGTGGCCAAATAGTTCGTCACACCATACAAAATATATGGTGTTAAGAATTATTTGGTCACTGGCTGTTACGATATATTTAATACTGTTTGGTTTTGGTATGGGGTGGGGATACGCAACTCTAGTGAACATTACACTTTTACCGATCAATATTTCCGAGACCATCCCCCAGAACTTAAAATTGATAATAACACACTTACACATAATGCTTATGGTTATTTAGGTGCTATCCAACGATAGTCACTCGATGTATGATAAAAGAACGCCCTTGCTTTGTATGAAAATGTGAGTGTGTACACAGACGGACGGACAACAAAACTATAAGGGTTCCTAGTTTGACTAAGGAACCCTAAAAACCCCTGACAAAATTGGGAACCCTATTTTCAGCGCTCATATACCTACCTATATCTCTTAAATGGTCCAATGGATTTTACTAAACTCTCGATCAAGGTCGTCAAAAATAGGTTGGCGTGCAAGTCACGCACCGATGATGGTTCCATAAAAATCGCAATTTTTTTGTGATATAACAACAAATTAACGGTTTTTGGATTTTTCCCTTTACTTGTTCTATAAGACACTGCCTCTTGCTGAATTTCATTATTCTAGGTCAATGAGAATTACCCATTTTGATTCCCTTGCGAGTGTCAAAATACGCGGCATAAACGGCCGTATCTTTTTATTGCGTTGACTTAGAAGTTTGATTATTTTACAGCTCCAAGTTATTGAAGACTTGAGTGTTTGGTATTAATTTCAACTTGATACCTCCACGCGTTCCTGAGAAAAAATGATCTTGACAGACAGACAGACGGACGACGAAGCGATCCTATAATAGGGTTCCTTTTTGTCTTTTGAGTTACGGGACCCTAAAAACCAAATCATAATCGGTTCATCCGTGTGGAAGCTACAATGCCGTATACACACGTAAAACTTATAACATCCCTCTTTTTTGGCGCTGGGGGTAAAAAATAGCTCGAGAAATCACCTTGAGCAGATATTATTTCAGAAAATTTTACAGAAAAACCTGTTATGCGCAGTATTTAAAAGAAAAGCCTTGATTTTTTATCTTGTCGTAAATATGGCTAATCAATTTGAGAAATACCTACCTAACAAAAGAACTTGGTCTCTTGAGTAAAAATTTCAACTTTTAATTAAAAAAAATCACTAACCAGGAAACCTAAAGTATGGTGATCGATGAATATCCAAAAATCCTTATTTGAATAGTTAGTAATTACTGGTTCATGTTATGTTAAAATTTCCATCACCAAAATTGAAATTTATGATAATTTAATTATTAACAACATTACCATTATTGATAATATCATTTACATTACTATCTTCTTCACATTATATTCTTTCGATAACATGCTAATCTACATTCTTAAACACATTAGGAAAATTCGTGACGCCAACAATTCTTCCATTATCTTATCACCCCAAAATCCAAAATTGTGTCATCTAAAAACATTTTCAAAAACCCCGGCCGTTTTAGCAAAAAACTAGAGATCTTGCGTGTCACAAGGCAGGTCTTGTAAAAAGTCTTACACTATTATACTCTGAGTCCTTGAGCATTGGTTTATTTTCTGATTCTACTTGTGCGTACGTGCAAAATAACATGTGATCGCTTAGCAGGATATTTTAAGAAATGACGCGCCTCGAAAGTTCTTTGTTATCGTTTTCTTAATATCTTATTGTCTGTTTTATCTTTATTAGGATTATCCGTTTCCTTATAGTTTAAGCTAATTCTTCAAGCGTTTCAACCGCCCTCCCGTGGCCACTAATGTCGAAATTCATGTGGCTTTGGAAGCGTTTTCAGGAAAATTTTGTAGGCACTCTACAAGATAACCGAAAATAGCAAAGCTACAGGAATTTCGACACTAATGCGGCCACGGGCATGAGGGCGGTTAAAACGCTCGAAGAATCAGCCTTTAATGGGTTATTGAGTTTTAATGAGGTTCAGCTTATCGGGAAGGTATAGTCGGTTCAAAAGCTGGCGTGATTCTAATTTAGACCGTCATTAGCAACAACAATAGGATTATGCGCACCCAGGTATTTTTTTGTAAACATTTGCAATGGGCGGAATTTCCAACGATCATGATACTTTCTCTTTTCTTATTTTTAGCCCGATAATATTTGAAATGAACAGATCAGTTGTTTTTTAAGCTTCGAGGTGTGTAACGTAACACAAACGATAACGTTCACCGGCTGCAGCTTGTCTAGGACCACAGCGGGCTTAGCATGCAAGGTACATCAGATAAAATTTGACACGTGCTAGGGAAATTAATACATCTATTCCATATTCTAACGTAAGACTAACTGCCGCACTCAGAGACGTCAATTAATTTTTAAGTTTAATTACGGTTGCTGCGTCTTATTCTATTGCTATAAAAAAGAAAGTGACCACAGCAACTTTAATCAAATTTAAAGGTTAATTGACGTCTCTGAGTGCGGCCGTTAACGGGACACTTATCCTAAACCTTAAGGTTTAGAATAAGTGTCCCGTCTTGATAAAATCGCTATAAAAAAGTGAAAATCGCTATTGCTTTAGTACCTTGTCCATTTACGCCATGTTTAAACTGCCATATGAAATTGTCAAAATATTTATGAACTCGACTGCATACAAACCAGTTTCTTAGCAAGGAAGCAATCGTACCTCTTTCAATTATTATTACTACTGTTCTGTCCCAATTACTTTGGAGTTTTTAATCTATTCAAAGTTGTCAGGGCGTTTTGGGATCCTTGTCCCATCACCTACATTGACCTAAGTGTACCTACAGATGCCTCCAGATACCTATTTGTAATAATTATTATTACTGCAACAACTGACCTAGGCCATAAACCATAAAATCATAGCCTAGTTGAGACATTTTTGTTGAATAATGCGTGTAGTTGCATCACGCCTCGCGGTCCTTCACCTTCAGTGTCCCGTTCGCACAATGCTTGTTGTTCGCGTTCCGTCTCGCTCAGTGGTCGAGCATGTCGTCACGTACGCAAATCTTGGCTCAGAATAGTGGCTTCTTTATTATGTACATTTAGCTTTCTTTAGTACCTAGATAACGAGATAGGTACGAGTGTGGTGAATTGATTCTCAAAAAATATTAGAAATACCTATATTACGTAGTAACTTTGCCCTTTGTAATTTTACTGTAATGTTCCGTAACTTTGTAATGTTCCGTAATAAAAAGTTTCCTATTTATCAACTATGCCAAATATCATCCACATCTGTTAAGTTGTACCTAATTAAAACATCCAAATGTACATACAAACTTTCACATTTATAACATTATTATTTTAATAATTGGCTAGACTATGTTCGTCCCGAAAAACAAAACTTCACGATATGATTTTATTGATTTTAATATTTAATAAATCTTTTCAGACGCAAGAAATGGCTGGAGATCATAGAAAGGCCCGACTTAACGAAGGAAACAACAAAATCAAGTAGTCACTTTGTTTGTTCCTTGCATTTTAACAAATCAATGATAAAGTACAAACCGCAATTGAAAGAAGATGCCATGCCAACTCTGGCTCTACCAAATGGAGGGAAAAGGGGAAGAGATGGAGAAGGCAGCATTAAAGAAGCAGAAGAAGACTTTAAGAATGTAGCTACGCAAACCTATATTGATGTTGTTACTCCAAAGATTAAGGTTCATGAAACTAGATCCTCAGCTGTACAAACTTCAGAAAGTAACCAAAATAATAATACTACACAGATCCCAGAAGATATTACGTTTGACACAAAGAAACGTAAGATTTCCAGTGAAATTTAGGATTCTGAAAGAGAAAATACCTACAGATTTTTACATAGTAACAATTGGCTATTTGTCTAATGTCAAAATAAATTATTTTTACATTACCATTAAATCAAGCGTTCGTAAATAACACGGAAAAACCTAGCTATCGTTTATTTTTGGAATATAAACGATTTTTAATTCAACAAAAACTTTATAAAGGAAGACTGAAGATAGTGACAACATTTTACTATTTTCATACTAACTTCATACTACCGGATCGTTTTAACGTTTCAATAAAAGTTGATTTGACCAGTCAGTCAAATAGCCAATTAGTTTTAATGAGCATTTCTCAAAATTTTGGCCATGGTCAGTGACATCTCAAAATTTAAAAAAAATTGTGCCAGACGTCAGAGTACTTGAAACTATGCAGTAATTAAATAATATCCTAATGTGTTCCAAAATATTTGTATAGGAAATTTCTTTATTGTTACCGAATTTTTTTCATAACAAAAAAGGAATTTTCCATACAAATATTTCGGGACACATTATGATACTTAATTATTGCATAGTTTCAAGTAGGTACTCTAACCTCTGGCACAATGTTTTTTTAATTTGGAGATGTCACTCACATTGGCCAAATTTTTGAGAAATGCTCTATTAATAGTCAATATAGCATCCTATAAAACTGATGCAAAGTAAATATGTATATTATTATTATAAAGTAACTAAAAATATGCTCGGTTTTAAACACCTCGTCGCTTCATGTGATGTGGACAAAACATCTGTCACTTTCTTACCAGTTTGTAAGTACGAGAGAGACCGATGCTTTATATATCTGTGTTCATAATACGGGGGCTGGTGTTTCCATCAGTTGACTTACCTACTGAAAATGAATTTTATTTTTACCTAGTGTTTAATATACACGTGCAAACTAAAATTTTCACAATAATATGTTAATATGGTAATTCAATTCTCTCATAACAACCTCCAGCTTGTTTGGTCGTCTGTCTTTAAACTCTTTAAAGTCACTGCTTGAGTACATACCTAAATGAGAGGTTATTTTAACAGTGCCCATGACGCGATATGGTTTCAGTTTTGTATGATAATTAGGATCCGGGCACTGAATTGGTTGAAAAGCGTTTTCAAACACGTGAATTGTTCTATTTTAAATATTTTTTGTATGTTGTTTTTCAATTGTTCAGTCAAGGTTTAAAAATATGGATTTTCCAAATAAAACAATAATAACCAAAAACAATCCTTTTGTTCTTTACGTAAGGGGTAAATTTCGGGGCGTTTCAACCGCCGTCATTAGTATCTTCAATATATTGACGAAATCAATGACACTACGGCAACTTCTGATGCTAATACAAACTACACCCCCGGTTCTGCTTCTGTTTACATCGGAAGATGCTGGTAGGTGTCATTGATTTCGAGAATTATTAAAGACACTAATGACGGCGGTTGAAACACTCGGAAATTTACCCTAAGTTGTATTTATATTTTAATTTTAAGGAACAAACAATATAAGTCTCAATTATAATATAACACAATCACGTATATTTAAAATTATTCATGAGATATTCACCTTTATTTACGTAAGATCAAAGTCATTTTAATCACGCTCAAAATAACTTCATACGACCTTACCGGTAAGTATCAAAACTGTTTCCTCATCCCGTGTCAATGGATTGCTAACCAATTTTGATAGTTTCATATGTAACCAGAAAAGACTCATGTCGAACTTTTGAATTCACTGTCCTTTTCACTCGTCAATTGTGATTAAATCGTGAGTGAACGAAGGAGCTAACGTAACTAAGAACTTTGGGGGGCTACCCCTAGCAATAGCCAAAGATGCATTCAATTTAATTCAATTTTTAAAATGGCCTGTCCATATATGCGGACAATTTTGCCAACGTCAGTGTTTGAGATACAGTGTTCGGTTATTGTAGGTACTTGTTCTGTTCTTTTCTTTATAAATGGGAGATCTGTGGCGAGTGTCAATCGCCACACGCTCCGACCACTCCGCCGCGCTCCAATCCGCCGCGCTTCACTTCTCAACAGAAGCCCAAGATGGCGTCCGGCTCAGCAAAAACAGTCGACGTGCAGCAACCAACACGGAACTCCAAAGATGCATTAATATAACGATTTTCGAAAATCGACAAAATGTATGGAACTGACATAATCAGCTGACGCGACTGATCGTTAGCTAACGACAATCCTATATTTTGACAGTTTTCGAAACCCGGTCATAATTCGCAAAGGCAAAGTTGACCGCTTCGCTACCGAATGAAGCGTAGTGTTAATTATGGCTGCAGTTTGAACATACAATTATGTTATTTGTAGTTACATTTAACAGTTCCTGGCTGTTACAAAAACAACTGTTTATATACATGCACATTTGGAGATCGGGTTCCGTCTAAATACAAGGTGGCGCAAAAGTCATCACCTCATCACCCTATCGAAAAATGCCATGCCGCCATTTTAAAAAATGGCGGCAAATGTCAGTTCTGCTTTGACATTTGTGAAGTAAATAGATACAAAATTCACATCAACAAAACATTAATCGCTTTACTCCTCAAGAACGCGGAATAATTGTTTCGATTTCTCTCTAATCTCTCGTTTTGGTGATTTGCATTGGGCGGCAAGATCGCCCGATTTATCCGTTTCAGACTTCTTTTTGTGGGGTTTCTTGAAGTCACGGGTGTATGTCAACAAGCCTCAGACTCTTGAAGCCCTCAAAGAGAATATCCGACAAGAATGTGAGAACCTATTGCCGGAAGTTCTGGCAAGAGTGATGAAAAATGCCATAAACAAGGCCCGTATGGTCATCAATTCTGGCGGCGGACACTTAGCCGATATAATTTTCTCGACTTAATGGAAAAAAAATAAGACATCAAACAAACACAATCCAAAAGCAGAACCAGTTTTTGATTCATAAAAAATATTACAGCCTAAGAACATCGGGTGACAATTTTTGCGCCACCTTGTATTAGGTAATTTGTATACAAGCTATTTATAAACCGCTTCTCTTAAGTTATTGAATCAATTTAAATAATAAAAAAATTAACAAAAGAAATAAAACCGTTTTCGAACCCACTGAAAAGGATTTAACCGGCCTCCTAGGAATTGCCTATTTGTGACGTTCTCAATATAAAGGGACCTTATGGAGGAAGGCAGTTACGTTTTTCTTATTCTTGTAACTATACGAATACTATGGTAACAGTTCTAAAAACGGCGTAACCGCCTGCCTCCATAAGGTTCCTTTATATTGAGAACGTCACATTTAGTGCCTAATAACGTACATGAAATACATCCAAGCCCGGTGTCAAGTAGGTATACTTACACAATAGCGAATGACACGTCACGATTCTGCGATACCATACGATACGATAAGCGACAAGCTTTGCAATTTATTTTCAATAGGTAGCCATTTTTATTGATCCCTGAATGAGATCTTTATTGATTTTAAAAGCAGAAGCCGTTGGTTCTTTGTTAGCTCGCGCAAAATATTACTATGGAATGGAGTCACGAGTTCAGTTTGTTTCAGAACTGTTATTTGCATGTTGAAATGATTGAATGATAATAATTGATAAAATTGCTAAGAACCTACTTTGTGGCTATGTATTTTTTAGACATAAAGAAAGGTATTTTATTTGATTTTGCAGATTCGTCTACTTATAAATCGATTATTATCATTATTCCTGATAGACCAGTGATAAAGATTTTTACATTTTTAATATCATTAGGGAAAGTGGGGATATTTACATTTCATGAATTTATCTGTAATTTGTGAGTATTGTTTTCGATAACCCAAATAATCGATAACTAGGTATATAATAATGATCGATAATTAATTACATAATAATGATTTTTACAAGTCCAGACGACAATAAGATAAATAATCCCTGTTTCAGTAAACAACCCAGTAAACTACCTACTACCCAGTAAACAAGGAAAAATAAAACACAAATTAATCAATATTTTTTTTATTGGAATGCAATACAAAAATACTAAGCGCCTGTTTCACAACAAATAAATCCATCTGTCAGTTAAAGTTAGCCTCCTTGTCTATTTTCTAGCGTTAGAAAAGGAAAGGGCTTATTGTCAGTTAGATTTTACTTGACGATTATGGAACAGTAAATCATTAATAAGAACTATAAGTCATTTCCATCTGATTGACTGACTGATCCTTCTCCAGACCCTGATCCTCTCACAATTAAGCTGATCACCTGTGGCTGCAGCATCATCGCTCTTTCCTTTGGCATACTCCTCAGCAACGAAGCTATATATTTCCCAAAGCTATCGTAATAATCTTCGTTTTTAGCTTCAGTCATATTTTCTATTTTATTAGAAATTTCTCTTACCATTTCATACAAGTCATCTCTGGCCTTTTTAGAAAGGGAAGGGAGGGAGGAGTTCATATGCCGCTTCTTCCCTCTGGCTCCATCAGGTTTCTGGTAATCGTCGGAATGGATACTTTCACAGTGTTCTATGATTGGATATACTGATTCTGGCAGACTGTCTTCGCTAGGTCCAATTGATTCCGATTCTTCATCTGGTATCTCGATTTTAACTGTACCTTCAAATTCGACGTCGGTGGTATGCTGAAAAAAAATTGTTAATAGGTATAATATGACATTATTAAATCCACTTTGACAGCTGTCAATACGTTACTACGGCCGTGTAAATAAAAAAACATAGAATACGCTGATGCTTTCATAACTTTCAGGTTTTAAGGTTATAAATTGTTTTAAAATGACAGGTGTCAAAAATGACTACGAGTAGGTACACCTAGTTTATAAAACCGTAGTTTATAAAGTCGTATTATTATACATAGCAGCGTTGAGTGCGACGTAAAATGCACCTTGCCACTCTATTTTGAACCTTTTTTCCTGGCAACTGTTTTAGAATAGAGATCATTTTTCAACGAAACTATAGAAAAAAAATGGCTACTTTAAAATGTTTGTTAACAGACTAGTTAAGTGAATTCAAAGTCCAACGCTATTGAATTATTAAAACAGTATATGTGACGTTCTCAATATAAAGGGACCTTATGGAGGCAGGCGGTTACGCCGTTTATAGAACTGTTACCATAGTATTCGTATAGTTACAAGAACAAGAACAGCGTAAGTGCCTTCTTTCATAAAGTCCCTTTATACCGAGGACGTCACATATAAAGTATTTTAAGTCATTGCCTAGATAATGATTCGGTTCTGATCATTTCCAATATCGCTCTTTTGTCCTCTCTCTTTGCCAAAAAAGCGCGAAAATTACCTAACCAAACAAAACATCAAAACATTACAAATTTAAAAAGAATTATACAATGTAAAAATATGTAATTAAAACAAAAAAAACTAAAACTACTCTATATGTAAATCGAGACTACTTACCAAGGTCGGATATGACCCGCGCGACGGCTGCAAGTGCGGACGTAAAAAAGAGTCCATCTTTGAAAACCAAAGCACCTTAGGTTTATAAACCTCATCTTCACTCGATCCCAAGTTCACACTAGTAGCTATCTTCTTCAACTCTTGACAATAAGAATTCCTTAAATTCTTAAACTTAATAACCACGTGACGCGCTTCAAAGTACTTAACATTCAGTTTTGCCGCTATCCTCTCCGCCGCTATTTGCCGCTTCTGTCGCATTTTGTACTCTGGCGACAGCGTGTTCCATAGACACTCCTCTTTTTCATACAGATCCAATAATTGTAGAGTTTTCTCGTCGCTAATGCGTAGAATAGAGTTCTGTGTTTGTGGGATTCCGTAGGACATTCTAGTACGTTCTTTACCACTACGTAAAGAGAACACTACAATAATTCAAAACAAACGACGCGGACGCAAAAAAGTATGCTAGAGAGCCAGTGTCTATTCCTACACGCTTTCTCACACATATGTAATCGCAAGGTTAAAGTGATTGAGTTTAGCGGAGCGTCACGTCCGTGCCGCAGCGTGACCACGGCTGACTGACACTGCCATGCCAACCGTAGTGACGCGTAGTGTTGCTCCCGCGTCGATACTCACGCGCTGGTTTTTTGCCGCGTTTCTCCGCTTGCCGTATTGTTTACGTAACGGGTATGGTCGTTTAACTTATTCGGTACCTACCTATTGGTCCGTTTTAACTTTATTAGGGAATTGTATCGCCGAAAGCAGGTAGTAAATAGGTGGGCAATTCGACTGTATTTTTTTTAATAGAAGTTGAACTGAGATTTTATGGGGGATCAATAATAATTGTCCTGTTTGTTGTACAAAAAAGGAATAACTTTAACTGTCAGATAACTAGTTAGTTAACATTTTTAAGGGCCGATTTTTCTTATCCAGTTGGATAAGAAAATTCGGCCCTTAAAAAATATTTTAGTCATAACTGGCGACTCGCCCTCGCTTCGCTCCGGGTACTATTATATACATAAACCTTCCGTGATAAATTATCTAACTCATGGTGTGAACTGCATCAAAATCCGTTGCGGAAGAGTTAGCGGATAAACAGACAGATAGACAGACCCGGAAAGTGAGTTTATTTTATACTATGTAAGGATATTCACTTCCTTAAGTACCTATTATTAAAACGATAAACCCAGGTAAGTACTGGTTATATTTAACGGCCTCACACAGAGACGTCAATTAATTTTTAAGTTTGATTAAAGTTGCAGCGTCTTATTCTATTGCTATAGAAAAGAAAGTGACAGTAGCAACTTTAATTAAACTTAAAAATTGTGCGGCCGTAAAAGTAACATGTCGTGGTGATGAACGCAAGGTACACCTTTACCAGTTAATTCCATAAACAATGGCATACCAATGGTACCGTGGTCTTTCTTCAACTACACTGTCGTTTGCTGAACTAATAGTTTGAAGTAATTATAATAAATTATACTTACTTAACTGTTAATAAATCATCGTACTACTCGACGACGCGGCTAACCTAGTTGGTGAACCTGCCAACGAAGCTAATGGTCCAGGGTTCGATAAGTTCAATTCCCCGTATGGACAAATATTTATGATTGAGCACGATTACTTGTACCTGAGTCTTGGATGTTTTCTATGTACAGTTCGCCATCAAATATATCTGTACATATCAGAGTGGTCAAAAATATCTGAACATGCACTCTAACGCCTTGACAATAGAGTCGTGTTCAGATAATTGTGAGCACCTTGTTTGCTGCAATATATATGATGGCGACTGTACATATTTAGGTGTTTCTCTTCATAAGCATTTTTATTGTTTTTGTTGCCCATATTTATGTGGGTACTAACCCATATGTAGTAAGTACTACCTAGAGCTTAGCATCTTTTTTAATTATTATATTCATAGGTTTATGCCAAAAAATTATACTTACATAATAACTAAGTAAGTAGCCAAAAATTACAAAGCTATCATTGAGATAACGTGACGATACTTATCCATGAGATATCCAAGTGAGGTGGGCTAAACCATATAGCCTTCTCTTATTGTTGACCCGAGCCATGAACATGAAGTCTGGCAACCGGACCACATGCGACGTTGCCAGACTTCTCAGTTCATGGCTTGTATCAACAATACGAGAAGGCTACACGTTACACGGTTTCAAACCATGGTTTTAAACCAAGTGACCTTGGTAGAAGCGAGCTGCAACACGGTTTCAAACAAGCCCATTTGTTTAACATCTGCCAAGAGCGTTTAAAGTCACGCGAAATTTGGTTTAAAACCACTGTCTACTCACTTCATTCTCTGATACTGCCTGTTTTTTTTTCTACACAACAAATCGCACCTTTAGAATGAAAGTGACCTAATACAAAATGTTAAGTTTTCTACTTTGAGTCATAAAATTATTGTTATAGAGACCTAATTCAAAATCTAAACATTTTGGATTAGGTCACTTTCATTCTGAAGGTGTGAAATACATCATTTATCCCAGGACAGCGACATACAGACGACGAGGAAGACCCAGGCGGAGTAATTTGGACGGTTGCCTGAAAGATTGGCCGGAGGTCACAGCGAGTTGTGGAATTCCAGGAAGTATGAAAAATAATGGCTTCAGTTATTAAAATAATAATGGAGTTTTGTGTTTTATTTAACACTAGCTATTGCCCGCGACTCCGTCTGCGTAGAAGTCGTTTATCGCTATTCCATCGGAAACTGTCAAATTTTCCAGGATACATTTTTTTTATGTCCTTCCCCTCCATACCAAATTTCATTGAAATCAGTTTAGCGGTTTAGCCGTGAAAGGGTAACAGGCAGAGTTTACTTTTACATTTATAATATTATTAGTATCATCGTCATTTAAGAGTTATTCTCTTGTCAGTGGAGTAATTATTAGTATAGATTGAAATAGAAGCAGGCAAAGTGGCCAAATATATCGCAACACATTATACCCATAGTAATAAAGGTGTGTTGCGATATATTTGGCCACT
The DNA here is from genome assembly GCA_963241965.1 of Tortrix viridana. Classification (NCBI taxonomy): domain Eukaryota; kingdom Metazoa; phylum Arthropoda; class Insecta; order Lepidoptera; family Tortricidae; genus Tortrix; species Tortrix viridana. The sequence continues at coordinate 12,841,892 of OY725185.1, forward strand.
CGCTATGGCAGTTTAAAACATGACATTAAAGATATAAGGTACTGAAATGTACACATATTTATGAACTCGACTGTACAACGACCATGCTAGATCTTGTAAAGTAGATACGTAATCGAGAAGTTCTCTAATTGATTTGTTTACATGTTTGGTCATTTCATTCAATAAGATATACAGTTCACATTTTAAGATATCGACTATTAGATATCGAATATTATCATCAAAAAAAACATATGTAAGCAGAATGCAAGGGTACAACCCTTTGCACCCGGCTTTGTCCATCAAAAGGGGGAGATTCTAACAATAGTTTTATAATAATAATAGGTTCCCCGATACGGCTACACCATTATCTATAATTATTAGCTTTGCCGGAGTTTGAACCTATAGCCCTTAGCTCGAGTGTCGTCAAGCTACTGGACCCACTTTGTTTTAGACATCTTACTTCATTGTAGTAAACCCAACGAATTCCGTGACTCGCTCAATTCCGTGGTAGCAGTTCTATAATCCGCCATAGAACCCTGCAGGTCGAATCTAGGACCTAAAATACACCCCTTATTTATTTGCCTCAGTCTATTTAAAAGTCTAAGGTCGTATTTCAGTTCCAAGATTCTATTAGCAGGGTTCTATGGCGGATTATAAAACTGCTACCACGGAATTGGGCGAGTCACGGAATTCGATGAGTTTAACCTAATCATATATTTCTGTACGAAGTTCCAAATCTAAATTATTTCTGCTTTGGTCTAATTGTTTAGAGAAAAGCAAATAGGTTAATAATGTTATTTTATATTTTTTACTTACCAGTTTTTTATTTTTAGGATATTCCTTTAGTTGGCTTGGACAGTGCAATAAACGAGATCCAAATTTAAATCGTGACTTACGCTCTTAATTATTCATAATATGTATAATCGTACAATAACTAAAGTATGCTTGAAGTACCTATGGTTTGTCTTTATCTTTCATTGTGACATTTGAATCTGACAGAAAGTGACAAAGCATACTTTTACTAAAATAGGTTTGTTGTGCGTTTATGCATAAGGGGGTAAGCTTAGGGGAAGTCATTAAATAAATTGGTTACTAACCCTTACCGGGAATCGAACCATATATATTTATTTATTTATTTAGACAAGTATGTATTGAAATATGTTTGTGTGTCAAAGCTAAGGATTCCGGACCACATTTATTTATTAAAGAACTATGATGATGGTAATTTTAGCTTTTAATTGTGGTAAGATCTTGCGCAGGGTCCGCATGGATAGATAGGTACCTACCACCATCGATTACCTGCCGCCAATCATTCGCTTTTTTGTTTTTATGTGGATAACATAACTACGCAAACGTTGCACTAGGGGCAGATGTATTAGCAAAGTAGTGATGTTTATTTATTTTAAAATCAGTAGATAAGCTCAGCTTGAGCAACAAAATGTATATTTTAATCCAGTAGTGGAAACTGTTTTGGCCAATGTGTTTGTTACTGTGTATTCACTATATGTATTATTAATTGCTGTTTGTTTCCCTTGATAAATAAATAAATAAATCATAATTTATAGCAATAAATATTCAAAATAGACTCATTTATTTCAAAGATCAAGGAAAATGATTCTGAACAATTTTCATCAATTACAATAACAATAATGATAACCACAAAACTAATTGTTATGATTGTATAAAGAAACAAGTCAATCAACAACAATCGACAATCATGAAAAAAATATGTTTCTTACACTTTACTTCAAATATTGCTTTTACTTTTTTTTCATTTTTTGTTTGCTAGAAGAGCAATGTTGGTACCTAAACAAATGGATAAGTAGACAAACTCTAAAGTAAAAAATATTTTAATTATTACCTACTAGCCACTACATAGCATTCCTATTAAAAATATTTCTTAAAAAACTTACCTAAGAATAATTGAACAATTAGGTAAATAATCAGAAGTCGGAATAGTTAGTACTAATTCCCTATACTTGAATATCTTCATCCATACGTGAATGAGATGGAAATACATCATTGAATGAACATGCATCAAGTTTATGTAAATAATCACTATCTATTCCGACCAATATATAATACAACTAATATTCAATAACCATTTCAGTAATTTTATCTTGTAACTCTATCCTCTGCAATTCGTCGAGTCTCTGTAACTTAGCTCCCACGAACCTCAGGAAAGTCAATAATGCAGGATCCGGATCTTGCAGCAAAACCTGATTTTTCAGTATACCTATTATTTCCTGTTGAGTATTCAGCATTTTAGTCATAAAAAACTCAGGTAAGAGCTCTGTCTCTTTTTTACCAGACTCTTTTCCAACTGTATCCGGATCTTGCGGAGGAATGTTTTCTGCAGGAAAGTCTGTTCTCATTTTCTTGCTGGAACTAGGCATTTCTTCTTCCTGTCGTCTTTTTCTCGCTAGTTGTTCTTCTATATCGACTTCTTCTTTTATTATCTCGTCGTCTATTTCTTCCTTGATGATAATTGTTGCATCATCGTCGGGATCGTCAGGATCGTCAGGATTTTCAACGCAATCCTGTAACAATACAGCTCTTTTAGCTTGTTGATCATTTAAAGGCACCATTTTACAATGCCGATGATTTACTTTTTACCAGACTGTCCGAAGGAGGGTTATATTTTTCGAGCATATGTATGTATGTATGTCTATTTTTTGACACACTCTGCAGCCTAAACGGCTTGACGGATTTTAACATATGAGATGTCATTCGATTAATCTTAATTGTCGAAATTACATAGCCTTTATAATATTTCAATATGGCGTCTGCGAAAAAAATAAAGGGGGAATAAAAAAGTATAATGGAATATGAATGATAATAATGGTATAATGAAATTTATGAATATGGAATAAGTGAAAATTGAAACAAAATACATGTCAGTTACAATCATTTTTATTTCAGTAACAAAATATCTTAGAGAGTTAGAGAAGTAATTATCTAATTAAATCCAAGAGCGAGTAGTTCCGAAAATATCAACAAACACTGGATGTCCAAAATGTGTGAAGTGTCAAATATTCTTGAGGAATGAAAGTTATAAACATCTAAAGATATGAATTTAAGTTTATCTTGATCAACAAACAAAGACCCACAAAGGAATAGACCATCACAGTGCATGAGATACCAAGACGGCTGTTGACAAGTTCTGCAAGTGGTGGCAACACATCTGCAGTCTTGAGATTCCAATGTCCATTGCCCTCAAGAGCCCACTTACCGTCAGGCTCATGTCGCCTTAAAGGTGTTATCATCCAAAATTTGGCGTTCTTTTAACCACAAACCTGATCAGATCTCTTAGGCCTATCTATCCGAATATTTGCGTTTCTCAAACTCTCCGAAGGTTGATCGCTGTCCCTCGGCAGATGGATAGACGGTACAGCATTAGGACGGAGTCTCTTGTTATTCCACATTTCACGTGAGAAGTGTGTGGAGCAAACGTAGTATTTGGTACGAGCAGATTTGTCTAAAATGTCATAGCGGCCTATTAGCTCGACCCATTTCTTTTTTCTGAAACAAAAGAGCTAGAGCTAAAGCTAAAGTTCCGTGTTGGCGCTGCTGTTCGTATGTTATGAAAGTAGACTTATTTTTTTATTTACTAAATCGTTCGGCGAATTATCTGAATTTAATATATATTTACTTAACACATTCGCCGCCGCCTAACTTCCAAATGTATGTAATTTTGGTGTAGAGTAAGTTCCCTAAATATGGACTACCATATCGATTTAAACAAATCAAACGCAGGATTTTAAAGTTAAACGAGTGTAATTAGTCTTAATCAGTTCAAAAACTCTAGATAGTTTTACATTTTTCGTTTTACACTCTAGATAGATTTTTATATATATGCCAAAAAGAAACAAAGTCTCTAAAACATATTAATTTTTTTCCGTTATAGCAAAATTAGGTGTTTCAAAAATGGTAACATAATATGGACCATTAGTTTTTTAACACGTTCCATCACCACACCATCATAGTAATTTTAACATGTTATAATACCATTTTTTTATAATTATAACGTAACTTATTATATTTAATCAGTTGTCATTACAAGTGAGTGAAGTCCATAATACAAACTGGTGACATCCGAAGTTCAAACATTTTTTCATAAATACTGGGTGGCCGTGCATTTAAACGTTATACCTCCGCGACAATGGTATAACCCACCCCCTAATTTTTTCATATGTAAGGTAAAACTAAATATAAATAAATTTATTACTAACGTGCTAGAATGCTCACTTGATCCTAGTACTATGGTATATATATAGTTACGTTCCGTTGCTGCTTTGTTATGCAGCGGCGAGATCGTTGGTTTGATAGCGCGACAAAAGTATAACCCATTCGTCACATTGGCTCAAGCGGCTCGATGCACTGGACGTGTCAATTCGTGTTTATACTTGTCTTGTGTATCTCGTAAGTTATTACGCATAAGTGAATTGTTTTGATTGATATTTGTCTATTTATTAAACAAAATGCCACGGGGGAAACACTTAAATGAAACTGAAATAAATATAATAAAAAAATTGCATTCTGAAAATTATTCTAAGGTCAAAATTGCAAAAGTTATCAATAGAAGTCATCGTGTTGTGCGAAATTTTTTAAAAGATCCCGAAAACTATGGAAAAAAGAAAAAGACAGGTCGGCCAAGAGCAACTACACCACGAGAAAGAAGGGCAATTCTAAAAGTTGCGTCCAATTCTGCGCTTACAGCACGACAAATCGCAGCGGAGGCTGGTGTGAGTACTAATTTAAGAAATGTTCAACGTATTATACGTGAGTGTAAACATATAAGACGTGAAAAATTACAAAAAAAACCGCCGTTGTCGGATAAACATAAATTAGTTAGATTACAATTTGCCAAAGATCATGTTCAATGGAAAAAAAAGTGGAAAAAAGTTATTTTTACTGATGAAAAAAAGTTCAATTTAGATGGACCTGATGGTTTTAATTATTATTTTCACGATCTAAGAAAAGACAATTCTATATTAAGTCGTCGACAAGCCGGAGGTGGTAGTGTAATGATATGGTCAGGTATTGGATACTCAGGTAAAATGGATATTAAGTTCTGCACTGGAAAAATGAATAGTAAACGATATATAGAAGTAATAAACGAACAGATTACTGATCATGCAATGCGGATTGCTGGCCCTAATTTTGTTTTTCAACACGATAATGCCAGTATTCACCGAGCACAGGTAGTTAAAGACTATTTTACTGAAAAAAAAATTCAAGTCCTTGAATGGCCAGCTTATTCCCCTGACTTGAACATAATTGAAAATTGCTGGGGATATTTATCACGAGCTGTCTATCGCGGATCAAGACAATTTACCACGGTTATAGAGTTGAAGAAGGTGATAATTAACGAGTGGCAAAATATGAATCAAGACACAATTAAAAAGCTATACGACAGTTTACCAGATCGAATGATTGAAGTGATAAGTAAAAGTGGTGGATCTACTAAATACTAAATAAGATAAATAATTGCTGTTTGTTATACTACTCTTGAGTTTTTATTTCAATATAATTGCCTGGGTTATATTTTTGTCGCACCGCAAAACTGAATATTATCTGTATTTTGTTAATTTTGCCTTGAATAAATAATATATTTATAGTATAATAAACTTACTAACACCCAAATTTTGTGTATTAGTAATACATTAATATAACTGTAATTCTTTATATGATATCGAAAAATTGGGGGGGTGGGTTATACTATTGTCGCGGAGTGTATCAAGAAAGTTTACTAACAAAGCACTGTTTCTAAAATATGAAGATTCAAGAAATAGCAAGAGTATTAAAAGAAGTTATGGTCTTACAAAACTCACCAAAAAATTACATCAAGTTTGCCTATAATATTCAAATGGCGGTTACTGTAACGAACGGACATGTAGCTGCGCTGCGATGGAATGGCGGGGGGATGCGACTCAAGGCTTTCAAATGCGGCGTCCTTCACTGTGATAGGAACGACATCTATCGAATTATTGATATGGTCTATATTATGTACCTGGTCCATATTTAGAGAACTTACTTTATCAATAGCGCCGAAAAAGTTACGGATACACACGCTTGGTTTAAATGCTCATGAGATTTTGCATAACTTCCACAATAAGTTAGTAGGTACGCACGGATAGGGAAAAACATGTTAAAAATGATAATAAGTTAACACATTTGGTGCCAATTGGTGCTAATTTTGGCACACCAGGTGTGGTGTGCCAAAATTATATAGTTTGTAGGTTAGGTGGCAGTGAATGTGTTAATTGACCATGTTTCAAAATATCAAATTAATCCAGATACGTTACATATTATATTATAATGTACCTTAAGAAGCCGCCTCTACATTAACTAGACTTAGTAACTAGGTTAAAGTAAAGTAGGTAACTAGACTACGCGAAGTTTAGTCTGGGTACCTACTCTACTCTACTTTAGTTATTAGTTCCTGATCGTCCTATCTCTTTTTAACTATTATTAACTAACTAATTTCACACGATACGCAACGTCACTTTAGCTTAATAGTTTTATATAATTAAGTTATATAATTCATTCATTCATTCATTCTATACACTGCCTATTGAACAATCTACGTCATACTATCCTAAGTGTTACTATTATTACTTCATAAACCTAAAAATACATTACTTACCTATCTTCTTCTCTAGGCACCACAAAATAAGTAAGTTCCGGCTTCTTTCTCGAGTTATTTTCACATCCTAATACACCGCAATAAGACGCGCCCGGTGTCATAATGGAACAAGATAATAAAACAAGATGGCGGGCGAGCGATCGGTGCGGGGGCACGTCCCTGTCTGGCGGCTTGGTTGAGCCGACCGACGAAGCGGCGGCCGGCGACCGCTAAAGCGCGTCACACTCGGAGCTATAATATATATTATAGGTCAGAATATTACGATATATTTTCCGTACTAGTTGACAGACTCCACACACGCAACTATAATAATATATTATAGCTGCGTGTGTGGAGAGAAGAAAGCGAAACCGGAGTTTAAGTTAAATGTTATGATGTCCGACTTTTCTTCTTTATCAGATTTAATTGAAGAAGTGGCAGTGTTTGTAAAGACTAAAGGTAAAGACTAAAGGGTAAAGACTTGATATAGTTTGAACCAATAATAATAATAACCCACCTTTTTTGTATCAAATTCTTTCTGTTTATTTTCTTTAATTGTAGCAGGCAAACGCAAAGATGGTAAACAATTGGTTTTTAAAATCTTCCTTATATTTCTAATACAGGTATCCTCTGTGTTGAAATGCTTGGCGCATACTACATAACGCGATGAAGTCGAATCCTTTATGTCCTCCCGTCCTGTTACTTGCAGCCATTTTGAGAGCCTGAAAACAAAAAATATTATTAAAACATTGACCTTGACTACCTCGTAACATATTGCAACTGATTAAATTGCAACTTTAAGAAAATTTGTATCGGATCTGGGATAAGAGTTATTTTTACAAGCTTTTATTTAAATACAAATATATATAATCCCGCGGTGAAATTTCGCAGTGCAGGCTAGCGCAAATAACACTACCGTGACCCTAACCCTAACAAGAGGGACGCCGCAATACGCTGGAATGAGATGGAGTTATCTTCACCTCACTCCAACGTTTTGCGGCGTCCCTCTCGTTAGGGTTAGTGTAGTGTAATACGCGCATTATTTTCTGTTCGGGTACCTAGGTAGGTACCTATTAACGTTCTTTGAGCTACTTAACTTAAATTTTATGTATACATACATATATTAAAACTATGTCTGTTATAGGTACCAACCTATGAAATAAATGTACTTCCATATATTCGTTCATAAATAAATATATTTGTATACTACCTTTACCTATGTAAGTAATGTCAGATAAAAAAAAACAAACTTACCTTTCGTGTGCATTAGGTATCCTGAAGAATGATAACTCCGGATTCGACGACTTATTTTTGAGACATCCAAACACACTAACTACAATAGGTACGATTATTTCGAGAATTAGGCATATTTGAATGTTCAAATTTCGAACGTAATATGAACCCCGAGTAAACACGTCACAATACAAGGCAGTTGACTAAAGCGCGTGCCACACGGTTTCAAACAGGTTGTTTGAAACCGTGTAGACAGTGGTTTTAAACCAAATTTCGCATGACCTTAAACGCCCTTGGCAGATGTCAAACAAATGGGCTTGTTTGAAACCGTGTAGCAGTTCGTTTCTACCAAGGTCACTTGATTTAAAACCATGGTTTCAAACCGTGTAGCACACGCATAAGCGCGGCGGCGTCGCAACCGTGACTGTGGCCTGCCACGTCCGCTTATTTTTGTCCATGTATGCGTGCCGATGGATGGATTCACAGGATGCTGATAAGCAATAATGTATCAACCACAAAACCTCGAAAATTTAGTTTTTGAGATGTCGGGCGACGCCGCTGCCAGTGTACCCGTGTAGGTACACTAGGTACTTACGCTGTCAGTGCTGTCACACGCAGATCTCTAAGCAAGGGTTGTCACAAAGTGGAAAATGAAATAAATGCAATTATTATTACAGGATAATTGAAATTCTTTACAATATCTATTAATCGTAGGTTTTAAATTGACCTGTGTTTTGACAATTTTGCTTACATTGGGTGATAGGAACTTGTCGCATCCTTCTAAGAACTGTTGATGGGTAGCATCCGTTGACTTGGCATCTTTACGACAAATTTTATCTGTAAATTTTTTTGTAGTCTGCGATGTTTCGGCACTAGTAGATGCTGGAACAGATACGCCTACTGAAGTAACGTCGATCTGGTGTTGAACATCTCTATCTCTGCTATGCAAATCCCTTATAATCTCTATTCCTGGAGCTTCAGTTTGTGTATTCATGGGGTTTATTGAAGTAGATGGTAAGTTTAATATGGGAACAGCAGCGTTTATTAATTTCTTTTTCATATTCATCCATCCCTCAAAGTGTAAGCTACATACGTACATGTTATATAATTGCTCAATGTTTTTATCTTTCAAATCCGGTCTTCCACAAGCGTTTATCCATGACTGGCACCTGGAAAGGATACTATAAATAAACACAAACTACGAGCTCAACACAAGCACACAAACAAAATAGATCTACCAGTGTTACGTGTATGAAAAATGACTAACTGGATAACGTGGATATATATCCAAGGCGGTGTCAAGTAGGTAAACACAACAGCAATGACACAATTGTGTGAATAATTATTCTTGCCACCGACTTCGTTATATTTAATGTACCTATCAAACACTAAATAGGCAATTCCTAGGACTCCTAGGAGGCCGGTCTTTGTTTCACCCTTTTTAGTGAGTTTTTGAAGACGGCTTCATTTTTTTTTTTTAATTTTTTTCGCCTTTTAGTGATGCTCCTAATTTTATTATGTGATAAATTAAAGCACATAAACATCACATTAAGAAACAATAGCATAATACCAATTTCTCATCACCCTTAACAAAATGTCGCTGTCCAAGATGCAGGGCCGTTAATCATTGAGGAGTTCTCCCGGTACCTCACTATCACTTGCATTTCACCAAATGCAAAATAATGAGTGTAAAAGTAGCTTCATATTCTTAATAAAGAAATCTCGTTGCTGGCGCCAATCACTTACGACTAAGGAGTTCTGGTGGTCATCACTGGTCTTCATCATCAGTTCCTCGTCACCAAAAGGTGCTAATGTAATGCAATTTCTTAAGGTCTTGCAGGTAATACCAAAATCGCTATATGTGTGCCTATAACTTTTGAGGAGCTCCCTCGATTCCTCATAGATTCCATCATCAGATTCTGACTTGGTAACAATGGGACACATGGAAAGTTTACATTTCAAAGAAAAAAATTTTTTTTTTAAATCGGTCTACAATTGATGGAGTAATCGCGTGACAAACAAAAAAAAACATACAGTCGAATTGAGAACCTCCTTTTTTTTTGAAGTCTGTTAAAAAATCGCTACATGAAGAAAAGCGATTAAGAAAATTTACGATTATGAAAAAATGAGAAGTGAAAATGCGCTACTATGAAAAAATGTCCGCTGTGAAAATGATCTAACAAGCCGATTCAATCACAATAAAATTTACTCTAATTTCACGTCCTAGCCAGCATAGCGGTAGACTAGACTGACTGCGTCAGGTGATCAAAACAAAACAAAATGTACGGAAAAGGAATAGCAAGACACGGTAACTGCGCAGCACGGCGAGCGGCGACCTCAAGGTCGTAGTCTGAGTTTAACCGGTTAATACAGGTTTATCGGAGTTCTTCAATTTCGTTCTTCCTATTAACCGGTAACCTAAATAATTTCGTTCTTTTTTAAACCGTTCCTTTCATTAACCGGTAAACGGATGAACGAAATTAAACCGGTTTTTAGAACGATATTAACCGCTATTTAGAAACCGGTTCCGACCCCTGGTTCCAAGATCGCGCTTAAGATTCTGATTCATATGAAAATTCCATAGCCTGATTAATAAATCAATTTTTGTGAACAGATACGTAACTTGCTATAATATTAATATTTCTATAGGCTGTAGGTATAATGAAAAAAAAAAAACAAAAAGCGCCGTACCCGGAGCGTGATCCAAACTACATGTAAAAAATGCGGTTTCACGGCAATTCAACGCTATGCCATCTCAATTTCATTATCGTACTGAGGCAGGTACTAGATTATATTATTTCCAACATAGGTTGCAGTTAGGTACCTACGTAATTAAAGACATTAAGTATACAAACTTACCTCTCATCGCGGGGAAATCTATGAAATCTTAAATCCTTATTTAATGTTGGTGTTGAGATACATCCGTACACGGAACAGGTGCGCACCATTGTACTTAATAAAATCATTCGCCGCCACCCGCTCACTCAACTCAAAAACATGTACGCGCCTGCCTTGGAAGTTGGGAGTACGCAGACTGCGTGGCGTTCGCGCGCGGCGGCCCGCGCCGCCCGCTTCCCCGCGACACCCCCCACCGTTGCTCTGCGCAAGTACATTCGTTGCCCAACTGTATGTTGTTAAACTGTGCGTTCACCTTGTTTCATTGATAAATAAACAAACGTCGCGCGATAAGTTCAAATGCCGTGCCTAGAGCCCGTGCGGGAAGTTTTCCTAGCCTACCTACTGGTGGACAGTTTCACTGCACTTTCCATACAGAAATTTATGCATTTGTTTAGCGTATTTGAGAAAGATTTCTTTTTTCTAAATGTTTTATACATAATATTAATAATAATAATAATAATCCAGCCTATATACGTCCCACTGCTGGGCACAGGCCTCCACTCACAATGAGAGGGTTCGGGCTATAGTTCCCACGCGGGCCCAGTGCGGATTGGGAACTTCGCACACACCGTCAAATTTCTCTGCAGGTGTGTGCAGCTTTCCTCACGATATTTTCCTTCACCGAAAAGCTCATGGTAAATTTACAAATTGTATTTCGCACATAAATTCCGAAAAAGTTAGAGGTGCGAGCCCGGGTTCGAACACTTCGAACCCACGACCCTCTGCTTAAGAGTCGGCAGGTCAAACCATTAAGCTACCACGGCTTATACATAATTATGCCTATTTTATCTCGCAAAATTCTGGATCGCGCAAGCGGCGCATGTTCATACAGTGTCCCATAACATTTATTCTAACTATAAATAGGTATACCTACTTATTAATAGGAAAAACTTACCTCGCGTCACGGGGAAATCTATGAAATCTTAAATCCTTGTTGTTTTTTGCTGTCGAGGTACATCCGTGCACAGAACAGGTGTGCACCATTATAGTTTTTTAAACGATTCTCGTAAAATTCACTCGTGAAAACACGCTCGCGTCTGCCCTCAATGTGCGAGTGCGCAAACTGAGCGTTTCGGGGGCCGGAGCCCGCGCCGCCCGCTTCCTCGCGAGACCCCCGCCGTTCTACGCAAGTACATTCGTTTCCCAACTATAATACCAGTTCCACACGATCGGGCGGTTGGGCCAACAGAGGCGGACGCAACTATCTGTCAGAATGAGATAGTAATATTTACGTCTCGTTCTTACAGATAGCTATTTCGAAGGGTTGCCCGTGTAACTGCACCGTTACTGTTTAACTTTGGTATCTGTGTGTGTTGCCATTCTTTTATAATCTGTAATCTTTATTTTGTTTTTTTTTTTCTTGGGATTGTCGAATAAATGTTTCTATTTCTATTTCCCTCTCGGTTGGCCCAACCGCCCGATCGTTTAGAAAGGGTATAAGAGTGAAACCACTGCCACAATATATAACTTAAATCGACTGCTCCTAGGGTTTGCAATCCGGATACCCGGATACCCGAAATATCCGGATATCCGTCGAAAATTTTATCCGGATCCGACGACCCTTTGGATCCGGATATTTCGGATACTACGGATATTATAAGGCGACTTTAGAGCTTGCAATAAAATTAAAATAAACCGTGAATATTTATAGTGTTCATAAATGTATATTCATTTATATGTGATTTACATCAACCAACTAAATTCATATCATACATTGAGCCTGAACCTGAGGCTGAGATACTCCCAAGTACCTCCAGTAGTATGACTATAAATTTGAAGGAGCAATTAAAACACGAAATAAAAAAAGTGATAGCTGCTGGAACCGATCCGACATTTCACCAAGAGTCGACTTCTACTCTCGATATGGATACGAAAATCAAGGTTGAAATGGCTTTATTTGACAGCGGCGGCAGAAGGAGTGTTAATTTACAGCGTGCTTTATTGACGCTTTAATGACGCTTTATTGACAATATCTCCAACCAGCGTGGAGGCAGAGAGAGTATTTTCTGCTGCTGTACTTGTGTAACCATCTCAGAACACGACTCAAAACTGATTCTCTAGATGCATTGAGTTTTTTACGGTCATACTATCAAGGATTAAATAAGTAATTTAGGAAATGTTTGGTTATTTAATCAGTGGCCTATTATTTGATAGATAAGTGATATTGAATTATAAAACTCTTGTACTTCTTTAAACAATTGAAACTGAAATAAATACTTGTACAGTATTTACCCATGTACCATGTTAAATAATAATTTTGATTTACGTGTATCTCCTTCTGGTCCCTAAATGTTGAGTGTTGATTGATGTAGACCCATTTGTATTGTATTGTTATTGGTAACTTACATGGTAACATTGATAAATGTCTAACTATAAGTTTGTTTATGTCTCTTCTCTTGGTAGGTATAATAAGTTTTAATAGATAGGTAGATTTATTGTTCTTGTTGATTTATATAGATAAGACACTTGCACTTTTGCAAAACAATCAGATTTTTTTTATTAGATTACTCAATATATGTTGATTTTATTGATATTTTAAAGCGTGGTGTGACTGGTGTTATATTTTGTTCCTAAGAAAATTGTTAACTTTTAGATAACATAACATTTGTTAATAAGTAGGCATTTATTTTTGCAAATAGCCTTTATGATTGATTGCATATGTTTAAAATCTACGTGCGATGTGCGTGCATCTAAACCATAATAAATCTTATTGTAAATGAAAGTATATTTTATTTAAAACCGGGATCCTTTATTATCCGAATTATCCGGATATCCGGATCCGTCGTGTCCCCAAATCCGAATTATTCGGATCCGGCAAATTCGACGGATTTTGCAAACCCTAACTGCTCCTCAATCAAATCAGTTTCTGGAGATGTCCATCCAGATATGGACCTCCGTCCTGCACAAGAAAATCAAAGCTTTCTTGCACTCATCTCGGAGCCCTAGGAGATATAAGCTTTTTGGCTGCTATTGGTGGGCGGAAGCTACGACAGGAGCACCCTGGAGCACCCTCGGATGAAGAAATTTACCCTAATAATATTTATCCTAATAATAATATATAGATGAGGTAGAGGCTATGTATGAGGACATCTCCAGAGCCATGCATAGGTCCAGAACTCACTTCACAGTTGTTATGGGGGACTTCAACGCAAAACTGGGTAAACGAGACGGTGAAGAGTTGAAAATGGGGCAATTTGGAGTGGGGTGTCGGAATCACCGGGGCCATCTACTGGCCGGCTTCATGGAGAAGGAGGGACTCTTTATGATGAACTCCTTCTTCAGGAAGCGTGAGCATAGGAAGTGGACCTGGATGAGCCCTGACGGTATTACGAGGAATGAGATAGACTTCATCATGTCGACAAGGAAGCACATATTCAATGATGTCTCAGTGATCAACGCGGTGAAAACCGGGAGTGATCACCGTATGGTACGAGGCATATTGAATATCAAGGTCAAGCTTGAAAGGTCTAGACTAATGAAGTCTACGCTCCGCCCAGCACCTATCCAACTCCAAAACCTCGAAAGCTTTCAACTGGAACTCCAGAACCGTTTCGAATGCCTGCAGGGTGACGTGGACGGATACAACGACGGGTTCGTGGAAACTGTGCATACGGTCGGATATAAGTTTTTTAAAACCCGCCGTACAAACAGAACCAAAAAGCTCTCAGATTCGACTCTAAAGCTCATGGAGGAGAGGCGTGGGATGATTCTGCGGTCTTCAGGTGATGCTTATCAGTACCGGCGGCTCAACAGACAGATCTCTAAATCTCTGAAACGCGACATACGCCGATTTAAAACAAATCGTATTCAAGAGGCGATTGAGCGCAACAAGGGCTCTAAAGTGTTCGCAAGAGATCTGTCTATTGGGCAAAGCCAGCTGGCGAAGTTGAAAACCGAGGACGGCAGAGTCGTTACATCCAAACCGGAGATATTGAGAGAGGTTGAGAAGTTCTATGGGCAGTTATACACGTCGACCCGGCAACCCGTTACCGATCTAGCTGATGACCCGAGAGCTAGATTGACCCGGCACTATACCGAAGACATCCCGGACGTCAGCTTGTGCGAGATTAGTATGGCTCTCAAACAGCTTAAGAACAGCAAAGCCCCAGGTGATGACGGAATTACGGCTGAACTTCTGAAGGCGGGTGGTAAACCGGTCCTTAAAGCCCTTCAGACCCTGTTTAATTCCGTCATTCACGAAGGGAAAACCCCGCAGGCATGGAACAGAAGTGTGGTGGTGCTCTTCTTCAAGAAGGGTGACAATACCCTGCTGAAGAATTATAGGCCCATCTCACTTCTGAGTCATGTTTACAAGCTGTTCTCGAGAGTCATTACGAACCGTCTAGCGCGCAGGTTTGATGACTTCCAGCCTCCCGAACAGGCCGGTTTCCGTAAAGGCTTTAGTACCGTAGACCACATACATGTGCTGCGGCAGGTTATACAGAAGACCGAAGAGTATAACCTCCCCCTTTGTTTAGCATTTGTGGACTACGAGAAAGCCTTCGATTCGATCGAGACATGGGCTGTGCTGCAGTCTCTCCAACGGTGCCAAATCGACTACAGGTACATCGAGGTGTTAAAGTGTTTGTACGAAAATGCCACCATGTCAGTCCGACTTCAGGACCGGGACTCTGAGCATATTCCGCTGCAGCGGGGAGTCAGACAAGGAGATGTAATCTCTCCGAAGCTGTTCACCGCTGCGCTGGAAGATGTGTTCAAGGTTCTGGACTGGGAAGGACGTGGCATCAATATAAACGGCGAGTACATCACCCACCTTCGGTTTGCCGATGACATAGTAGTCATGGCTGAGACCATGGAAGACCTAAACGCAATGCTCGATGACCTCAGCAGAGCCTCTGAACAAGTTGGTCTGAGGATGAACATGGACAAGACAAAGATCATGTCGAACACCCATGTAATTCCAACTCCCGTGGTAATCGGAGGCTCTGCACTCGAAGTTGTTGACGATTATGTTTACCTGGGACATACAGTCCAGTTAGGTAGGTCCAACTTCGAGAAAGAGGTCAATCGTCGAATCCGACTCGGTTGGGCAGCATTCGGGAAGCTACGCGATATCTTCTCGTCCAATATACCGCAATGTCTCAAGTCGAAAGTCTTCGACCAGTGTGTGTTGCCAGTGATGACTTACGGTACTGAGACGTGGGCGCTGGCGATGGGCGTCATAAGAAGGCTCAAGGTCACCCAAAAGGCGATGGAGAGGGCTATGCTCGGAATATCTCTGCGTGATCGAATCAGGAATGAGGAGATCCGCACGAGAACCAAAGTCACCGACATAGCCCTAAGAATTGCTAGACTTAAGTGGCAGTGGGCGGGACACATCGCTCGCAGAACAGATGGCCGCTGGGGCCGAAGAGTTCTCGAATGGCGTCCGCGTACTGGAAGGCGCAGCGTGGGCAGACCTCCATCAAGGTGGACCGACGACGTGGTTAAGATTGCGGGAAACCGATGGATGCAAGTGGCGCAGGACCGGTCCTTGTGGCAAACCTTGGGGGAGGCCTATGTCCAGCAGTGGACGTCTTTCGGCTGAGATGATGATGATGATATTTATCCGGAAACGACTTAATTTCCAAATGTAATTTTTGATTCGATACCCAATGATGACTAAATTAAATAAGATTAAATTTCCAAACCGTTATCATGTACTTGGCGCAAAACCTTTTCATTTCAGTTTAGTTCGCATAAACCAGTTTTTAAACCGGTTCTAAACCGGGTTTTAAACCGGTTTTTTAAACCGGTTTTTGGAGGAATCTTTATATAAAGTTCTTTTCCAACTAACCGGTTTCGAGCAAAAAAACGGTTAATGCTGACGCACGATAAACAAGTGCCTTCACATCACAAGTCATAAACAAGTTGCAACGCGTTTATTTGCAGACTGACCTCGCGCGACTAGCCACTCGTGGATTAAACCGGTTAATTTAGGTTCAAATAAAGTTTTCAAAACGTTCGCGTTCCCTAGAAAAGTTCGGAGGAAAACCGCAATAAATCGGTTCCGAGCCTTGAATGTGAACACTGTGCCTAGCGGTAGGCTACACCAGGTCCTTCTTTTTTAATACACGTAAAATAGTATTTAACCAAAAACCTCAATAGCAGTTCACAAGATACCTAAAAAGATATGAGTAAAGATACGTAAACAAATCCAAAAAAAATGAGAACCTCCTTTTTTCGTCGGTTAGAAAAAAAAATTTAATACTTACATGTTTTAGGGAATGTACTATTTTTTGTGTGGGATACGCGTAGGGCTTAATGTTTCTGTAACCACCTTTACTGATCGTGATGTCTGAGGCGAGAAAATGTTTAGAACAGACGGTACTGTACTTCGACGGAACCCAGTCTTGTCTCCCAGTCGCTTTAATCCACTTCTCCTTACGACCTACTTCCTTTGGGAAACTAAAAAAAAATCAGATTTCTTCTTAAGTAATTAGTTAGTAGAAAAAAAATGTTTTCGGCTTTTTAACGCCTTATATGAAAATACTAATATAATGCTTGTTCAAAATAATCGATAAAAATATCGATATCAGTTTGACCACAACTTTAACCTAACTAAATACCCCGAGTAGTTTCGTTGAAGTGCAAACAAGCATAAACTCTTGAAAATATCTTGGCGATAAAGAGACTTAAAAACGCAAACTTGCTTATGAATAATATTAATTGAAATATACTTACCGATGGTACGTTAAGCCTCCATGGGACAAGTTTCGACTTATGCTATTATTGCGACACGATAAAACACAGCAATAAGGCATGTTTAATTTTAATAAATTTATTTATACGTCCTGTCAGTTCGCTGGACGGCAAGTGACTGACAATGAGTCGCGGGGGGGGGCTTATACAAGCCGTATAGCGCTTAACTTCAGCGTCAGCGTTACGCCTACTTCGGCGCGTCACATACAGATGGAGCTAATAATATTTATGAATATGTCAAAATATTATACTGCCCACGTTAGTAAGAAGGACGTAACATGAAGTCAAAACCGAGAAATTAAATGTTTCAGTTGAGAAGTAAAAAAAAATGCTGTCTCTAAACAAAAAAACAAACACTTTCTGTAAATGAATTAACAGAGATATATAACGTATTGTCAACATAGTAATAAAATGTTTTATAATTTATGCTCATTTATTTATTAATTCAAGATTTTTCTTTTCATCTTAGCAAAAAAATGTCTGGAAAATACTTGATACTCCTTTAAAAAGACGCAAGTAACCACTTCTGCCCTTTTAACTGAGTACGATCACAAACTTCTTTTTGATTTGAGTGCTAGTCAGATATTTCCTGCATTTTTCCTACGATAAAAGGGCGCATTTGGGCACAAGCGTCATTTCAATTTATCGTAATTGATATTTGAACTCCTTTACTCAAATGACAAAGTAATATTTTCTCTTTTATTCACTACTTTGACATGAAGTTCAACTGAAATCTGTCAATAAACGTTTTGAAATAATGGTTTGGATATTAACATCCAAGCCGGTGTCAAGGAGGTACCTATACACAATAGCAAAATGTCACAATATTATTCATTTCAGTGGGTTTTTGAAGGCGCTCTATTTTTGTTTTTTCGCTTTTTAGAGATGTATCTAACATTATTATAAGATTAACTAAAACACACATCACATTAAGAAACAATAGCCTAATTCCAATTTCTCATCACCCTTAACAAATTAATGCCGCTGTCCAAGATGCAGGGCCGTTAATCATTTATTATTATTATTACTTGCACGCTTTCGCTCATGTCCACATTTGCTACTCATTATATTACATTACTTATTACATTCTTACGTTTTACCATTAGTATTTTATTATGTAAGTAGGTAAACACATTATGTATACATTCACAAGAAAAATATATACTAAACCTTGTCTAGTTTTCTCTTCCTTGACAATGACGAAGGTTGTTGTGGCGTATCTTTATTCTGTAAAGCACAAATGAGTTTAAGTATATCAGATATTTTCTACGTCAATAATAAAAAACACTGTTACACATAAAATCTATTCACTAACCTCATCATCATTGTCAATGAGTTTTAGTATATCAATAGTGGGGTATGCCGTTTTTTTCAACATTCTCAACTTTTTACCTTCAATGAAACTAGTATTGTCAAAGTGTATGGAACAAACAGTACTATGTTTAGTCGGGAACCAGTCTTTCCGTCCCGTGGCCGCAATCCATTTTTCTTTTATGATTGGATTATGTGGGAAACTAAAAAAAAGTAAGTATTTTTAAGCACAATAGAAATGTATAAACATACTAAACGTATAAACGTTCAAAGGATAAACATTGCTAGATTTGACAGACGAATGATAAGTTGCCTTGTACCACGAAGTCGAAGCGATGCGCGACAGTATCGCTTATTATGATATTCATTATCTCTTAACACACAACGTCAGATCAAACGCTCAAAGCAAACGCGGCAACGTAATGTGAATATAGTTTACTTACCGTTAATCTATAGTTACTTAGGTATATTCTTGGAATCACACCTTGGAATACCAAAAAATTGATTTAAAATGAATTTACGCATAATATATATTTGAAATAACTTACCTGTGATAGGAAATATGTCCTTGCTTTTGGGTGCTCCCAATTTTTGTGGTATTGCAGTTAATTACCACGCAACGAGGCATTTTGTTAATTTTCACGGCCGACCTGCTGCAACGACAGACGCGCGCGGAATGTCAGTAGCGACGGCCAACCTCGACGCTTGGTCGGGGTTCGGACACGCGAAGTAGACGCATTTGCGTTATCTATGTGTATCTACGTATATCTGTGAATTCAGCCATCTATAAAAATAACAATCTACCTTGCTTGTCACAATCAATATCTCACAATAAACAATTCTCATCCCCAGTGCAGCACTGTACTAAGTCAAAATCGCTAATTTTTTAGAATCGTTTCCGTCAATTTATTTCGTCGAGCTTTTTGAGTTATTGTAGTGGTTTGTGCTGGGGGTGCGAATTAGTATTACGAGTTAAATACGATATAACGTGAACTTACTTATTTTTGACATTCGCGCGCTCGATAGTTTCACTTGAAAGTGAGCAAAAACGGTGAAACAAAATTTTTGAAATAGTTACCACTCGTATTTAATAATAATAAATTGAAAAACTATTCGTTTTCATTTCTATCATTAGCAATTTGTATATTTGTCGGTCAAATCAATCAAAACGTTTTTACTAAATTCTCTTTGGACGGAAGTTGACGGTACAAACCTCAAATATCATCGCGGTGTGTGACGCGCTTTAATATTTTGTTCCGCGCACAACGTACAGTCACGAACGTTAATTTGGGACCCATTTCAAAAAAATATTGCTTGTAGTTGTCAATGTCATTAGAGATGCCAAGTCATTTGTAACTTACAGGAAACTCCACCTTATTGCTGTAGAATCAGATTGACTTTGGACCTAAAGTGGGTCCCAAATTAACGTTCGTGACTGTACCTATTTAAGTATAGGTATATATTCTTTGGCACAGGGGGGCTTTGGGCCACTTATTTCGTGGTAACCATCCTGCTTAAGCTACGGCCGCATTAAAGTAAAGATTCGTGTTAGTTGATAGGGTTCAATTTTCTTTAGCAAAATTTGCACACATGATTCCTTGTTAATTCACAAGGTAGTCATGCATGATAAATAAATTATGTGGCTTCATTGTAAAAGGGCGTAAGTCTTCTCAGGTTCATGTGAAAAAGGGTACGCTTTATATGACTTATGCCCTTTTTATTACGAGCTAAGTCGACTTTTACGCGATATGGAGCCACATAATTAAGTATTTGATATTAGATCCGAGAATCGTGACACGATTTCCAGGTGTTATCATTATCGGTGTTTGACCGTCGGACGATATTCTTTGGATAATGATAATGAATGATTCATCAATACCTACAACTAAGTAGTTTATTTTATAAAATATACACACAGTTCACAAGAAGGGCCTATTCGAGTTTGTTGGATTAAAAAGAATGGGTTCTGTTTGACTCGTATGCTTACATATTATATATGTGACGTTCTCAATATAAAGGGACCTTATGAAGGCAGGCGGTTACGCCGTTTTTAGAAAGGTTACCATAGTATTCGTATAGTTACAAGACTAAGAAGAGCGTAACTGCCTTCCTCCATAAGGACCCTTTATATTGAGAACGTCACATATGTTTGTATGTTTTACGATTTAGGAAATATACCTAATCTTCATAATTTTGAAATAGTTTTATAAAATAATTACATGACGGCTTTTGTAAATGTATTGGATTATTATTTTATTATATATACACAAGTCAAACTCAGAACCTCCTTTTTTTGAAGTCGGTTAAATAGCCGAATTATTGTCTGGTTATTCAGGGGTTCTAAGTGATTGACGGACAGCCGGACAGACACAAAAACACAGAGAAACAGGCTTCAATCATAAAACAACCCTCTTTATTCTATCGGGCATATAAAATGTAAACCATTTTTTCACATTACCGGCTCGGAAAGGCTCTCTTTGTCGGTCAAAATCTGCGCGCAAAAATCCACTTTAACCGCTAGCGTGGAAAGTAATGTTGGTGCTGCGCGCGGAGGAGGCGCTGCGCGACAACGCCGGCAGCCACAAAACTGGTGTGACGCTCGTGCATTTGTTTTTTAAACACCGAGTGTTTTCCTTGCTACGGTGAGGTGAAACAGTGTGTTTCGCACGGCAGCATAGTTATTCGGGTCTCGAGGCCTTGAATCTCGTTACGCTCAGGATTCTATTTTTCAATTTTAGAATCCTTCGCTAACTCGGGTTTCAAATAACCATAATAGCCAAATAACAACTTTGCAGTCTTGCATAACAAATAACTATTAACAGGCAATGATACCGCATTGTTTATACGAATCACGCCATATTTAATTAATTAGTGGTATAATATTACACTCAAGGCTAGTTATCATAGAGTAAGTAAAGATAAAACCTACAGACACCGCATAGTACTCATAAATAACCATTTGTGGTCGTCAAAATTGAAACCTTATCGCGGCAGGCGGTTACGTCTTTTTCACACGGCTGTTATACTAATGACAAGGCAATGAAAACTATAACAGCGTAGGCGCCCGCCGCCATAAGTTAGGACGACAACCTTTTTTCGGTGACGTATTGATAAGGAACACTATTAAATAGATTAAACCCATGACAAATGTGACCTCTACTTTGAGAGCTCCATAACTCGTATATGGCCTGACGGATTTTTACCAAACAGACAAAATATCTATCGAGTCATCCAAAAAAATATACTTACTTACTAAATCGAAATTAGTTCAGTCGTTTGGAAGCACATCTACACAGATACACTCGTTAAACTTATATTAGGCTACTGTTTCTTAATGTGATGTTTATGTGCTTTAGTTTATCACATAATAATATTAGGTGCATTACTAAAAAGCAAAAAAAAAAATTACAAAAAAATTAAATCGTCTTCAAAAACCCACTAAAAAGTGTTAAATAAGAACCAGCCTCCTAGGAGTCCTAGGAATAGCCTATTTAGTGCCAAATAGGTACATAGAATATATCGAAGTCGGTGGCAAGAATCATGGTGTCATTGGTACTGTGTATACCTACTTGACACCGGCTTGGATATATTCTATGTACCTATTAGGCACTAAATAGGCTATTCCTAGGACTCCTAGGAGGCTGGTTCTTATTTAACGCTTTTTAGTGGGTTTTTGAAGACGATTTTATTTTTTTGTAAATTTTTTATTTTTATTTATAGAATTTTAAGAACTGGTTTCTTAAAAATAGCACCACCCTTGACATATTTCTGTTTGGCCTGTTGGTTGACTAGTAGAGAATGCCTTAAGGCATTAAGTCCGCCATTTGTATTTTTATTGTGCAATAAAGTTTAAATAAATAAGTTCGTATTCGCCTTGCCCTTTCAATTAGCTTATCAACTAAATGCCTAGTTTTCCAATATCCAGATAAAAGTATACAAGGATATTGTTTTAAGGACGGCCAGCACAGGTAGTCCGCGACAAGTTCGTTACCTATATCCCTTTCTAACTAGTCTGTTAAGATAAAGACGTACTGAGCGACACGCGAGAAAATATAACATGTGCTAGCCGCTCTGAGCCCTTAGCCAAGATGCCCATCGCTAACTAGCGTTTCTAATGTTTCTATTAGTTTAGTTTTTAAACCAATCGCGTCATTGGTAGATCACGTCATACGGAGAGTCACGTGATCTACCAATGACGCGATTTGTTTAAAAACTAAACGAATAGAATCGCGAAACATAGCCACGACTGCGCGGCCGGCTGAGCAGCGAGCAAATGCGACGTTAAGCTCTTTTTATTCTTGTAACTATACAAATACTATGGTAACAGTTCTAAAAACGGCGTAACCGCCTGCCTCCGCATAAGGACCCTTTATATTGAGAACGTCACAAATTTTCTAATACATTGCGTGTAACGTCAATTAAACGCTGCGAGATGAGCGTCTCGACCGCGCAATGGAGAGTTCCGCCGTCGCCGCTTAAATTCTTGGCCAGGGGGTTACCATGACATCGCTTTGCAGTTCAGTTTCCGGCGACTGTAAAGGACAGATCTATAGCAGTTATATGGCGCTGTCCCCTTCTCGCACTGGTCAGCATAACGATCTCATAGTAACCCCCCAGGCCGAGATTTACTCACTTGTGTTCGAGTCATAAGGGGTACGTTGTGAAGTGCCATTGAATCCAATAAACCTTTGTCCTGAGATGACCCCTAAAATAATTATGTTTTTACATTATCGTTTCTATTTCTCCGTTATTATAGTCTAAATATTAATCTTAGCAAAAGTGACCAAAAAGAATTATAGTAGTTTATTCATTAGGGGAGTAAGACACGGACTACTAACCGTGTGTGCATAATTACTAAAACTAGATGTAAACTACATAAGTTTAGTAATCTGTATAGGTACAAATTCCTCCATAAGGTCCCTTTATATTGAGAACGTTACATTGATAGGATACGTACCACACTTGGAAGGTAAAGTGTAGGAATCGCGTTTTCCAATAATTGCCGTTTATTGCTTCGGTTGTATTTAAAACATTCCGGTTTAAAATGGCGGGAGCACATGACAGTAAACGGGGAAGGGAGCCAGTCATCGGACCGTTTGGTAGCTTTCATCCAAATTTCCTTTATTTTGAGGCACTTTGGGAATCTTTAAGAAAAAATAATCAATTTATTATTCTGGAGACTTAACAACCAGCATATTTTGATCTCTGATTTTAAACAGACAATACATTTTCGCTACATTCAAATTATCGAAAGAAAACAGAGTTAAAACAATCACATATGCTCTTTAATAGTGGTAATAACTAGAATCTAGCCAATGCTGGAATAGAACGGGTATAATAATTATCGTCATATGAATGAAAGTGACAGACCTCAACATAAGGCTAAAATAAAATTGTAACAAATTATAACATACTGCATTTAAATACAGTAGTTAATCAAAATAGATTTACCTGTGGAATCCAATGCCATCTGCTTTTAAACTGGACGTTTTACTATTTTTCCCACACATTCTCACAGAGCAATAAAGCATTTTCAACGTTTTCTAAACAATCCGACGAACGACGTGCCTGGTCTGCCGTCGAACGCGGAATGAAAGTATTGTGGGCGTGGCTCTTGGCTTTAGGGATGTGACTAAACGCGAAGTTGGAGGGGGCGCCTATACTGCCCTGCTAAGGTAAAGGGCAGTATTTTACACAAAACTACTGTAATAATTGCAACCTCATTACTGGCTAATAAGGTTGCAATTGCTACAGTAGTTATGTGTAACATACTGCCTTTTACCTTAGCAGGGCAGTATAGCACGGTACGGTTTTTTTATAGGCAAACATTTGACCTCGATCTCACCTGATGGAAAGTGATGATGAAGCCGAAGATGTAGCATGCTTAGGCGGGCTACAGACCTTCAGTTTTAACTGCACAGTTTTAACTGTACAGTCGAACTGTCCTGTTAAAACTGAAGGTCTACAGACTCGCTTTAAGCTGGCCATACACACCAGGGTATGCCTGCACAGTTTTGCCTGTACAGTTGAACTGCACAGGTAAATTTAAAAATAGCAGGCTTCATTGTTAGGTAGGTAGGTATATTAATCAATCATTGAATTTTTTCGCATTTTTCTAATGCCTAAATAAAACACTAAATTATTTTCAAAATACTGCGTACATAACAAGCGTCAAATTTGGTATGAATATAGAACCAACCCTTTAAAATAACAAAAAGTACTAAGAACCAGCCAAATATGTTCGTAACGCGCAAGTCCAACTCGCGCTTGACCGGTTTTGTTCTTACTGGTTTCACCACTATCCCTTTTAACAATCATTTGGCAATTTAGTGAAATATCTGAAATATTTTAGTCGGATATTTTGTAAGCATACACCGTTTATTTGTTTATAAAATTATTGGACAATAGGTACGATAAATGGACGTAGTTTAGGGAAAATGATCCAACCCACAAAGCAAATGTATTTAAATTTGGATTCTATTGCTGTCAATATTATGTCAAATTCTACAAGTGTGAAATAGTGGAATTAGATCCTTTTCGCTAAACTACGTCCAAATGTGAACCTCTCTGTCTGTGCCATTGGCAGAATTCTTCAATAATTGTCTAGACCCTCTACTTATAGGGTCAACTGTGGCAACTTTGCCTAGCAGTGGTCATTCCCCGTCGCAATAACATGATTGGAAACTTTTTTTGTTATCTAAATGAAATAAAACCCATGCAAAGTTTCCTATACCAATAATATCATAGTTTCGATGTATATAGTTAATGCGACGGAGGAATAACCACGATTAGGCATAATTGCCACAGTTGAAGGTAATCAAGCTGTGCATACAACTTATCAAGATACCTAATATTTGTAACCTGCTAATGGCTGTCAGCTCTGCCTATTTCTAGCAATATATCCTCCCTCCTCAATATATGGGGGCGCAGGTGGCCCCGCACTCAATGTAAGCGGAGACAGGAGTTATTGCGAGCCTTTACACCCTCTATTTTCGTAACGCATCTGTTTTATATGTTGCTGCAATATTTGGTAACGATTTTTATGATACGAGTGGCGCGCGGCGAACACGAAGCCCTTTTAATTTCGTGATGGCTGACAGCCTGCAGGTATGTCACAGGTATTTTACTTAGAGATTATCTGCCGCACTCAGAGACGTCACATAATTTTTAAGTTTGATTAAAGTTGCTGCGTCTTATTCTATTGCTATAGCAAATAAAGTGACAGCAACAACTTTAATCAAACTTAAAGGTTAATTGACGTCTCTGAGTGCGGCCGTATGGCTAAAGTTTAATAGGTACGTGATGCGCTAAGTGATATTTGTGTATTCATAATTTAACCGAAAAAAAATAAGCTTTTGGTCCAATAAAAGATAATCATAACATAACTTGTCAGTGCAATTGTAGGCTTAACACGGTAAGGTATAAGGTCCACATATAATAGCTATAAGGAAGCAAAATCGTAAAGAGCAATGAGTTACCATTTACAAGGAATCATAGATAAAACGCACTAAATGGTCAAGTAAGGTTACTGTGAGCTCGATGATGATGTGTTTTTGAAGAAAAACAACCCAGTTACCAACAAAAGAACAATTAACCACCAGAAGTTTCCAACAAAAGAACAATTAACCATCAAAAGTATGACAGAGACAACACAAAATGCCGTTGCACCTGACCTGACTCACTTTACGTACAAAATGTGGCGCGTGAATCAAGCTTAAACCATATGTTTATATTTTTGTAGAATCCAGTGACGAATATGTTAAAAATTGTCAAAGTCAAAATATTTATTCAGTAAATTGGCCACATACGGGCTCTTTTACACGTCAGTAATATAGAGTGAATCTACCAGCGCTTCGGACAAGACCATCATTGCGGAGAAGAAGCGCCGCAAGAAACTCCAGACTGTTAAGACATATATATTTCACTAACATTTTCATCAATTTGCCAAAATTTATGTTTGCAAAAACAATTTTGGAAGAAATAATTGTTGTTTTTTGAAAATAATTTAAAAATTATGTTCACTTTTTTATAAAAACGCCCAAATACAGATTTATTTGTGACGTTATATACGTATAAAGGGACCTCATAGAGGAAGACAGTTAAGCTCTTATTATTCTTGTTACTATACGAATACGAAGTCCCTTTACGTATATATTTAGAACGTCCATTTACCTGAGCGAGCAAATTTTTGTCAGAGATGGCACTTGCACGCTTAAGAAAAGCGAGACGACGTCTTTTTTGAAACTTACTGCCACGTTTCAAAGTATGATATTTCTTTTTTCGCTTTCCCATTTTCACTGAAAAGAAATTTTTTAATTTGCTAATATACAAAGAATAACATTTTTTTAATAAAGTCAGCTACGGGAAAAGGGAACAATACAAATGAGCCCAATCTCAATGGGGTGAATTTGTTTTATAACTGAGTTCTTATGGCCACCGCCCATCTCCATCAGACACTGGATACCTTCTAGAATCAGAATACTTATCAGGATAAAACAAACGAGCCCAGTCTCGATGGGGTGAATACCGAATTCTTGTGGCTACCGCCCTGCTCCATCTTCAGTCCCTGGGTACCATCTAGAATACCATCATACCATCAAGACAAAACCATATTTAACAATAAATATAAACTTCAAAAAAATACTTACCTCGTTTTGCTGCTTGTGGTAGAGTATGTACACAAATAGACGGCGATCAGTTTTCAAGGTCAAATCATTCCGCAGAGAGACGTCGCCTCTCTCTGAGCTCTCGTGGTCGACTAAATTTTTCACCGCGCGGGCTCCCCTCTCCAGCTATGTTATTCTGTTAACGCATCGTCGGTCAGTTCTACTCAGTCGATGAATAGCCGGCGAATTTACGTCGTCCGTCAAGGTGGTTGGTTGGTGGTTGGTTTCACAGACGACCAGCTGTGACACCAGCGACTAAATGAATGTGCAGGCAGTTGAATGTCATTTACCCACCTTGACGGACGATGTAAATTAGCCGGCTATTCATCGACTGAGTAGAACTGAACGACGATGTGTTAACAGAATAACATAGCAGATAGACTGTCTACACATCGCGTAGTCTAATAAGCCCTATAGTAATTTTGTATGGCCGATTAGAGGTGTTTTTTTAATCATAATATTTAAATAAACATGCTTAATTTTTAAATAATTAACGTTTTTTTGTAGTTTACCCGTTTTTGATCTATTTACAATGAAGTTTAAAATTAACTTTTTGATGTAAAATTTTATTTATAATTGAATAATAAACAGAAATGCTTACTGTTAAATAATTAGCAAAATGTTATTATCGTATTGGTCATTATCATTATAATTAACGATAATGTTCGATTCCTGGGTTTGTATCAGTTTTTCAAAATGTTTTTGTTAATAAAAAAAATCGAATTCCCTAATTTCAGATTTCCCTTCAGCGACCCGTTTGGATTGTTTACGCGGTAGGTATATTTAATAGCTCCTTACTCAAGTAGAAGAAAAAAAAGTACTTAGTAGTAGAATGTTTGATACTTTTACACTGAAAACGTAAAACCAAATCATATGTGACGTTCTCAATATAAAGGGACCTTATGGATGAAAGCAGAGCTCTGTTTATTCTTGTAACTATACAAATACTATGGTAACAGTTCTAATAACGGCGTAACCGCCTGCCTCCATAAGGTCCCTTTATATTGAGAACGTCACATATTTCCCGAACTATATTATTTATTTGTTTAATCTTTATTGCACAAAAACAAGTACAAATGGCGGACTTAATGCCTAATGGCATTCTCTATCAGTCAACCACGTGTCCAATTGGAAATGTACATACATATACATTACATTTTCTAAAAGGAAATGCACATAATAACGTATTATATTTACCAACTTTTCCTAGTAATTTCGCCGTAACAACTTACGACGTAACAGAAACCGTACCTAGTTGACATTACGGCATTTTCACTTATCAATCGATAGTAACTTCCTGTTATCATGTGGTCAACAAAACAGGAAGATAACGGCATAAGTGCACATTAATTGCTATAGAAAACTGGATCGACCACAGACCTGTATTGAAGTAGACGAAATAAACACAGTGACTTGTATGAAAACCGAGTGTAATTTTTTTTTACCTACTGTGACGTCACGAACGCAATTTAGTGATGGGCATAAGACACCGTGTGAACCAATTTACATTTTTAAGTTTTTTTATCGAATTTTATCGATCGATATCGATTATGATTCAAATAAACGAATGAGAAAGCACCAAATGAGAGTGTATTAAATTACTATACACGGTATTGTACCCGCAGTAGTATTAGTATTTTAAGTTATCATGAAATATAATATCTAGTGTTACACTATATATGTAATAATATTAATATTATCATTTTCAAATTGAAAATAATACCTACTTCTTCTAATTTTCTCTGCCTTGGCGTGTTGTTTTTATTTATGAAGCCTTTATCTGAAGTAGATTGTTCTTTTATCTGCAACATAAATTTACAGATAAATGATTAAAAACACACGCACAGACACACACACACGATTACCCATACACATACACACACAGACACACAAAGATACACAGTGTGAGACATACACACAAATTCAATACACAAAGACACGTCACTCATTAGAAATGTAGGTACCTGCACAACTAAAATTAATACAACTTTTTATGACTCACCGACATCAATATACCGATAGTCGGATAAGCTGTATTGATCAATCGTCGACATTTTATTGCTCCAGTAAAGTCATTTTGATCAAAGTGAATTGAACAAATTTTGCTGTGTTTCGTTGGGTACCAATTTGTATTTCCCGTCGCATCAATCCACTTTTCTCTAACTTCCGAGTCCTTTGGAAAGCTGAAAATTGATAAACAAATCATGACACAAAGCGTTTCGTATTAAAAAAAGATAGCTCAAAATATTCCGCTGTAAAAATCGATTCAATCGAATAATCAAGTAAAAAAATCTAAATGTACTGCACTATTATCTAAATTAGGCAGTAAAATGACAAAAGTTCTCCTATCACGACGGTAAAGCCGCCTGAACGTATCGATCGCTGCAATTTCCATTGCGTGTTAACTAAGCGTACCATATTTATCGTAACAAGTAAAAGCCGCATTGGACGTTTATATCGTAGCGATACGTTCACACCATAATTTATCGAGGTAGAAGAGATACAAATATAAATTAATTCGTTTTATATTAAATGGTATTTCAATATGAAAAGTACTTACCTGTGAAAGGATATATCTCCATGCTGTCGGCCAGCCGATTTTGTGGTATTTTTACAACTCAGTATAGCGCAATTCACCATTTTCCACGTGCTTCCGCGGTACCGACCGAGAGCGGACTGGCTTTAGCCGGAGCGAGAGGACTCAACTTTGATCTTATATCGCAGGTAGGACACGCAAGGTATAGGTATAAGGTATATAGGTATAGGTCAAATTGTGTCGTCTACTTCAGTATAGACATTATAAGCATGTTGGATCGTCTATATTGTTAAAGTTCGCGTTTCCTACTAATCTTATTTTTAACCCCCACGCAAAAAAGGGGTATTATAAATTCGATGTGTGTATTTGTATCGTAGCTCCTAAACGGATTTTGGTTTAGTTTTTTTTAATAAAAAGGTAAATTAATCGAGAGTGTTCTTAGCTTCTCAAGGTTTGATGAAAATCCGTTAATCCGTTTAAAAGTTATGAGCTCTGATCCCGATTTTGTCGGGAGTTTTAATAATAGAGTTTTATTGGAAATCTAATAGCGAAGTCCCTCCAGTGAAAATGTACGTGCTCGGAGCCCGTTGAAGTTTTTGCTCATTGCTCAGAGGTTTTTTAGGCGCTAATGTCGGGCGTTTTTAACTTGGTTAGGTTAGTTACACTTAATTTAATTAGAAAGAGGAGTTCGTGAGTAAGGATGTAGGAGGTAACTAAAAAAACTATTACAAAACTACTCATCCGATTTAAAAAAATACTTCACTAACATTTAGAAAGGACTTACGATGATAGTACGGTATATCTATAGGTTATAATAATTTATTCATTCAGTAAGTAGGTTCAAAATTTATAAAACTAAATTAAATCTAACTTAAATATAAATATGGCCCCCGTGGAAGTGCCAATGATGCTGGCGAAAGCAGTAAAGAAACTACGAACAAACAAATGTTCGAAACGCCGCACTCAAACAGACGCACGTTTCAACGAGATCCCTAAGCGAACATGGCAGTGCATGTCCACTTAGGGATCTTGTTGAGGCGCGCGTCTGTGTGAGTGTGACGTTTCGAACGTTTGTTCGTAGTTTCCTTACTGCTTTAGCTATATTTACTGTGACAAGGGTCTCCATAACCGCATTTGAACAAATTTTCCACACCGCCAGTTTGAACCACTCTGGCCATTACTTTTCAAATAAAAAACATATTTATGTGGCATTTCAATTAAGGGTGCATTCCTAAATGACAGATACTATCTTCTTAACCGCCGACACAAAGATGTGTTTCTGTGTATCTGTCTGTGGCGTCGTAGCTTCTGAACCCTGAATAAATTTTCAAGGTTCCGTAACAAACGGAACCCTAATAGCCTCCCAGGTCCGTCCGTCCGTCCGTCTGCGCCGGTCAGCGGGCAGCATCTCATGAACTTAAATTAAATTAAAAATGCATAGTGTAATATTTTACGAAGGTACGGAACCCTTCGTGTGCAAGTCCGGCTCGCACTTGTCCAGTTTTTTTTGTAACTTCTTATGAGTAGGTATTTCATTATGTTTATTATTTATAATATTATTGTTAACAAGTTAGTCTTCGGCCAACCTTAAAATAAGGACAAATAAATGAACTAATTAAAAAAACCACGATGCAAACACAAATGACATAATTAAATTTTGAATTAGCTTATTTAAAAAAACGTTTTTTTTTTTGTAAATCCATTAAACTGCTCAACTCACCCCTTCTTCCCCATCTTCTCGCGGCAATATGACATCTTTGCACCCATACTCATTTACTGACTTAGATGCATTTAACATAATTTTCCGCACGCTTCTTGCCGAAAACCCAACCATTTTGGCGACGTACTTATTAATGTTTAAATCTACCCTGTATTCCCAGGTATTAGGCTTTCTTTTCTTTTCATTGAAATACTGGTGCATGTTATAAACTACTTTTCTTGTCTGGGCGGGTATTCTGGGGCTCATACTCGTAAATTTTTAGTATTTTTGACGCGTGCGGCCGCCCCGGTAGCTGACAGCGTACTGACGTCCCCCCCCCCGCGTACTGACGTCCCCTGTTTCTCCCCTCCCCGCGTCCCCCATACCGTAGGCGTTGTCTGTGTACATTACAACAACTTGCCCGCAACTCCGTCTGCTCAGTTGTTTAAAAATTATCAAAGTTGGAATAAAAAGTATCCATAAGGTGGGTTGGGTACGGACTATTTGCGTGCCTTTCATCCAATTCCGTTTAGCCGTTTTGGTTAGATTAAAACACAGACATCTAGACAGACAGAAGGATTTATTGTAGAGAACCAATCAGTCATGTACGTGTCGCACTCGCACACGAAGGGTTTCATACCATCATACAAGATTTAACGCATTAATTTTGAATATTATCTTCTTTTTACAGAGAGCGGATGCTTCCAGGTAGGGTTCCGTTGGCACGCGGTATACGGAACCCACGACCCTCTGCTTAAGAGTCGGCAGGTCAAACCATTAGGCTACCACGGCTTTGTAACCAACTAGCCTTTGATTGATAAAAAATATAAGTTGTGCATCGACTATAGAACTTGCCCATTTTAACTAATTATCTAAAACATGTAAATTTAATATGGGCAAATTCTAGAGACTTGCGCCGTAGTGTGAAGTCTAATAGAACCCAGCGGGCTTAGCATGCATACACAAGATAAAATTTGACAGGTGCTAGGGAAATGAATACATCTATTCCATATTCTACCGTAAGACTAAACGCTTACTAATAAATAATAATAAACCTTTGTGTTAATCCACGATAAGGACTATTTGTCTGCTTAATTTCATCGAAATCCGTTCAGTAGTTTTTGCGTGAAAGATTAACAAACATACATTATGGGTGTTTCATTTTCCAAACTTTGTATGGAATGGAAATGGAATTTTGGACGGCGAGGTCAAACAGTCAGTGAAAAGGCACTTCTTCTGCTGCTTGACAAACGTTCTCGCACCTCTCTGGTCAAAAGGCATCCAGAGATGTGCGAGGTAGACGTTACGCGAGGTCAAAGTTTCCTGTTTCCACCAGCTTAGTCTTTGACTATGAGACTTAAAAGCACGTTCGAACACAATCTTTTAATCCTTTATAGGGCAATGGTCGAATTCGGTCTCAAAAATGACCAATTACAAGGTATTCTTTTTGTATTTTTTTAAAATATATTTTTGTGTAAATAGACGAAATCTAATGAGACTAGAATCCACTCCATTTAGTTTTTTTGCCCTATAAAGGGTTAAAGTATTTTTTATTAAAGTGCTAAGCTAAGCTATGAAAATAAAACTATCCTAATTGGTAGATATCAACACATCCTTAGCTACGCAGCTTAGTAATTTAAAAAACCACCGAAATTAAAATCGTTTTAACACACTACTGCTCGTTATAGTCATAATTTGGCCAGTAGCTATCATAGACAATTGCAGACTTGAAGCGAAACAAATATGTCATTGCAACACTTCGGAATAACCTCAACTGCAAAATAATTTCAAACTTTTACTGAAATATCTAATATAAGTGATTTTATATTGTTCAATGAGGATTAGAATAACAAGTGGTGAAATAGCATATGGATTTAGTAGTGATGGAGAGCTAGTGTGAAAATTTACGAAGAAATGTTGCTTTAAAGGTTTGTTTACATGGTTTACAAGTTAGGACCTTTGATATAATCAAAGGTTAGGACAGAGTTTAGACGTAATGTAATACGTTGCGGCGGATACTATTCGGCTGCGATATGTATATCGTTTCCTTGTACCCATAGTACAAGCCTAGAGCTTAGTTTGGGACTAGGCCAATTCATGTAAGATTGTCCTCTTATATTTATTATTTATTATACAATTATTTTATACAATGGTACTCCGCTCAGCATGTGCTGCATTCAGAGCCACAGCACAGCCGTAATGTATTTGTCAATTATAACTATTGATACCTATATAATGGTAATTATGGTAAGTCTATTTTAGATTGCATCAGCCTGCACTAATGATCGGTATACGTGACATCTTGCGCGTCTAACAGTTTAATTAATGCTAGCTTTTGCTCCCGACTCTGTCCGCGTAGAAGTCGGGATATCTCCAATTTACCGCGATAAAAAGTAGCCTATGTCCTTTGCCGGAATTAAGGCTATCTCCATACTAAATTTTATCGAAATCGGTTCAGCGGTTTAGCCGTGAAAGCGTTACAGACAGAGTTACTTTCGCATTTATAATAATAGTATGGATGTTTTTACGATTATAACATTACAGTTTTGTATTTAGTTGTATTTATTTTATAGTAAAATAATATAATTTGGATATGGTAAATTACAAGATAAAGTAACTCGTAGCTTCTGTTGTATTTTATTTCCCTAAAAACAATAAATAATAATAATGCAGTCATGTACGTCCCACTGCTGGGCACAGGCCTCCACTCACAATGAGAGGGTTTGGGCTATAGTTCCCACGCGGGCCCAGTGCGGATTGGGAACTTCGCACACACCGGCAAATTGCTTTGCAGGTGTGTGCAGGTTTCCTCACGATGTTTTTCTTCACCGAAAAGCTCATGGTAAATTTACAAATTACATTTCGCACATAAATTACGAAAAACTTAGAGGTGCGAGCCCGGGTTCGAACCCACGACCCTCTGCTTAAGAGTCGGCAGGTCAAACCATTAGGCTACCACTGCTTTTTTCGTTATTGTGAGTTGTAGTTAGGTACTTTCATGTTTAATACGGAGAATTTGTATTTTTTGGTATTGTTTTTCAATTAACTTGTTATTTATATCATACCTATAGGTAAAAGACGCGGTAAGATAATTTTGACCCATTTCAATATCCAATAGGTAGCGTCAGCGTATTTTGAGGTCCGGTGAGAGTGAGAGGGACCCTCTTGATTCGACCCTGACCTACGAGTAACAAAACAGGGTTTTTTCCGTCATTCTTTAAGAATAAGGATGCAAACAAATGACTAAACTTGGTCATGAGTTCATGTCGCAACATCCCGTCCCACTCTCTGGCTAAATCCGTCTGAAATGTTGCGTAGAGTCAAGGAGTCAAATAATTACTTTAAAATAGTTTACCAAGCCTTTTGATTGTACTCATTCCTAGTCAAAAAAGGAAAAAGAAGAGAGAGACAAAACATCCAAACCTTAAACCGACCCAGGTGATTTGGTACCAATATAGCCCGGAGACCGACATAATAATGGTACTTTTATCACGGAAAATCGGACCGTTCCGAAGGGCGTAGCGATAAATGATTTCGAAGTCGATTGTTTTACGCGATTTCGAGGTTGGTCCCATAATGAAAGTTGGTCAGTATGACTTACCAATTTAACCTCCAAAATTTAGTCACTGAATTTAATTTCATCTGTAGATTACAATTGAAAACAATATTATTTGATTCCGCTAAGTTTTACGTAGATCCATCATCTAATGGAAGGATCCATTTGGGCGAAAAACGTTTGGCAAACTGTTTCATTTCGCAACCGTTTCATTTGGCCAAACGCTTTTTTTCCCGAAACTGTAAATATTTCACGATTTATTTCAGGACCATCGTGTAGAACCCTATAGGTTAGGTTAGGTTAGTTTTCCTGAAAATTCCTGAAATATCTAGTTTCAGAAAAAAAATCGTTTGGCCAAATGAAACGGTTGCGAAATGAAACAGTTTGCGAAACTAGCGGTTGCGAATCATTAGTAAATCCATCTAGCATTCGCATTTTTTCCGAAAAACTGTTCCTTGCAAAATGATTAAACTATGTCATAGAAATTAGGGCTGACAGTCCAGAAAACAAACATATATGTTGTTGTTGTGGGCTGTGGCCTATCCAGGGACTGTATATCGATAACCGAGGTATTTAAAAAAAATAGATAACAATATCGATACTTTCCGAATACGTCGATAATTGTAACGGTTAACTTAAATATTTTAAAGCGGACACTTTTATTTTAAACCTTAAGCGTTAAGTCTTATGTTAGAATATGGAATAGATGTATTAATTTCCCTAGCACCTGTTAAATTTTATCTAGCGCATAGGGGGCCTGCGAGACAGTGATTCCTCTGCTTCTAAATACTTATCTACTGTTAATGAAAGACCAGGTTTTACAGGAGCCAATTCCAATCTTGAGGTTTCAATTGTCCAACTTTCGAGTACCACTTACCATCAGACGAGCTTGCTTATTTGATATCTTAAGCTATAAAAGAAGTTAACATGACGTGTATAATTAGTGTTATGCCATAATGATCATAAAGCACGTAGCCGTGTGACGTGAAATGGCTCAGATAAAACACGTCCGGAGTTGCATTGGTCACGTCAATACGTTGGATGATCTTTGTTATAATTATAACTCATCACTAACAAGTTTTACATTGTAATATGAATTTTATTAAAACAACGCAATTATAGTAGGTCCTAACATACGTAAGCAAGTCTATTTACTTAAGTACATATGTATAAAGAAGTCTAAAAATTAAGGTTTAAAACCCGATTATGTATTTTGGGCATCTTTGTGTTAATGTTAATGATATTAATTACCTACCGTTTTAAATTTTATATTATAATACCAGACGAAAGAAAGTTCGACGGATATTTCATGAGACACGGAGAAAAAAAATCTAGTTTCCTGTAACAGAATATTGTAAATTCTACTTGATTTTATTGTATTATATTATATGTGACAACTATACGTTTTTTACACATTGCTAGAAAATTCTACTTCTGTACAACATAATTTCTAGCACCTATTACCATTTACCTAGTATCGTAGGAAACAAATTTTGTGTAGTATACATAACCTGTTGTATGCTAAATGCTAAATGCATATTTTACTCTGTGACTAACTATAAGATGGTAACCACAACGATATCAAAGTTTTCGTGTACTAGAATATTTTAACTAGAATATTCTAGTATTAACAAAAATATGACTTGTTGTCATTAAAAAAAAATGTGTTAACTACAGCTAAAATCTGTTTTCCTACACCAGAATCATAACTACAATACAATCTGGTATTATTGGTAAATATTTTTTTCTCCGTGGACACTAATTTTTAACTTTTAAATCTCAAAATAGGCATTTTTATGGCTCCGTCCCCTTCACAACCGTTATAATTTTATCAAATCCATCTGTATGTTTATCTGTATGTTCTTATATCATAGCTATGTTAAGAAGGAACTATTAGAACGATGTGGGTTAAATTTGACAGGAACGTTTGTGAACACGAGTACTTAAGTAATAAAAATGTATATAAAATAACAAATGCGCAATACTTTTTTTCTGCACTTTGTACAGTCTCACCACGGGATTGTTGAGCCACTTGCTACGTAACATTCTTAATTCTGTTGGGTTGTCAAATCGTGAAATAACAATAGTTATATTATATACCGTGTAAGATTTATCAACCCAACCGAATTAAGAATGTTAGCAAGTGGCTCAGCAATCACGTGGTAAGACTGGTAATTTAACGTGTACCATACTGGTGCCATAGTTTTTATTTAAATAACATAAAGGTCTTTCACTTTTTATTAGATCATAATATGAAAAATAATAATATTAATAAATTACAGTCGTGTATATTGTAACAAAACAAATATAATAACTATTACTACTAAGGACTTTATAACAATATTATTATTACCCTTTATTTAGCGATGTTAATCACAGAAAGAAAACATACCTTAACGTTCGCCTTGAAAAAAATCTTTAATTTTTTAAACTATTTTAAAATTTAAAGATTTCCAATGATTATTTTCGTCAAATAAAGGGTTAAATGCGTAAGCCCATAGTATCCGTTAATTTTCACCAAGACTTACACAATCTAGATTATTGAACACGTGCGTGTAACGTCACTATGCGCCCGCGATGATTCAGTCACTCACTGTTGCCAACCGCCGCCGCGGTGAAACGTTACGTGCGCAGTGACAGTTACAATCATGTCATGACTAATGAGTCATAATGAGTCAGAAGAGTTACGTCCTTTTGCACTGGAGCCACGTTTACACTGTAAATGTAGTGTAAAAATTGCTCCATTGCAAAAGGGCGTAACTCTTCTGAGGTAAAGTGATAAAGGGTATAAGTCTAGCAAACGCTGAATATGATTTATGCCCTTTTTATTATGAGCTAAGTTGGGTGATACCCTTTTACAATGAGGCTCTATTGTTTACTGGAAAAGTCAATGTGTTCGCTTTTTAATAAGAGTCATCATCGAGGTCGGCCTTGTGGTTTTAGGTGTTGGATTAAATTCTAGGTATCCAATTAATTGAACCAAATAACTTTTATAGTGAGGAATAAAATGTGGAAATATGAAGAACCCTGATAAAAAAGATAAAAGATAAAAGATATTTATTCAGCTAATAGAATCTAGGAACTGAACGGCCTTAGACTTTTAAATAGGCTAAGGTAAATAAATAAAGGGTGCATTTTAGGTCCCAGGTTCGACCTGGTTCTATGGCGGATTATAGAACTGCTACCACGGAATTGAGCGAGTCACGGAATTCGATGAGTTTATCAGTTATGTATTTTTGCAACCAAACACGTGGTTTTACTGAAACAGTTAACTCAAATTCAGCTTTTTTATTAATAGAACTCTCCCAAGTTTTCTAGTTAAGAATATCTTTTTGCGGGACAAAACAGAATTTACTAAAAACAATTCGTACAACTTTAAAGGTCATTCGATAACAAAGGAAGCTGATTACGTTATGCCGAATTAATGACGACCTGTGACTAGTTACAGGTTAATACCTTTTTTTTTTCAATAAGCCGGTCAAGTGCGAGTCGGACTCGCGCACCGAGGGTTCCGCACAAACTTGTAGGCATGTAAATAGTTCGTAAATCACGGGAATACCATATAAACAAATTCCAGTACAAACTGACACGCAATAAGTATGCACTTTAGTACTTAGTGAGTGTCAGCTTATACTGGGCTTATTTTATATGTGATTTAATTACAAATTAACGGTTTTCGGTTTTTTTCCTTTACTTGTGCTATAAGACATAGCTTCTTGCAAAATTTAATGATTCTAAGTCAACGGGAAGTACCCGGGATAGGTTTTGATTCCCTTGAGATTCCCTTCAATATGCGGCACAAACGGCCGTATCTTTTAATTGCGTTGACTTAGATGTTTGATTTTTTCACTGATCCAAGGGACGGCAGACTTATGTATTTGATATTAATTTCAACTTGATACCTCCACGCGTTCCTGAGAAAAAGGGTCTTGACAGACACACAGACAGACGGACAACAAAGTGATCCTATAAGGGTTCCGTTTTTTTCTATGAGGACGGTCAATACCTGCCCCAACCACCTGTACCTGTTGCACAATTGCAAGCAGGACGCAAGATTCAGGTTTGAAATTGATGATGATGTATCTTTGATCTCGTTACTGGTTGTTATCTTTATCTTTTATTCTACTTCTTTCTTTCTTTACAAATTAGGATTAGGACAATAAATAACAGGGGACAATCTCACACAAATTGACCGCGTCCCAAACTAAGCTCTAGGCTTGTACTAGGGTATTAGACATATAAAGAATATATTTTGAGATATAAATCAATAAATAATAAATAAATATCAGGGGACAATCTCACACAAATTGACCTAGTCCCAAACTAAGCTCTAGGCTTGTACTATGGGTACTAGACAACGATAAACATACTTATATAGAGAAATACATACTTAAATATATAGACAACATCCATGACTTAGGAACAAATACTCGCGCTCATCACACAAATATTTGTCCATACCGGGATTCGAACCCAGGACCGCTAGCTTCGTAGGCAGGGTCACTACCAACTAGGCTAACTGCGTCGTCAACTAAGCTCTAGGCTTGTACTAATGGGTATTAGACATATAAAGAATATATTTTGAGATATACCTACTTATATTT
The DNA here is from genome assembly GCA_963241965.1 of Tortrix viridana. Lineage (NCBI taxonomy): Eukaryota > Metazoa > Arthropoda > Insecta > Lepidoptera > Tortricidae > Tortrix > Tortrix viridana. The sequence continues at coordinate 12,881,704 of OY725185.1, forward strand.
AAACACATTCAACACAGTCATCCAAAACTCAAGAACAAATACTGCGCGCTCATCATATAAATATTTGCTATTATCGGGAATGTAACCCGGTACGGCTAGCTTCGTAGGCACTAGGTCACTACAACCAGCCACGATATTAAAAAATCAAAAGTAGAATATTAAAATAAGAAGATTGCATAGGGATTCTTGAAGGTCTAGCTTTGCCAAGCAGCACTTGCGCTTATATCTTACATATTTAAGTAAGTAAATGGGTCATTTTCAAATTTTGCGCAGAACACTGTTACTATTTGTATGGAGCTACCACTCTGTTACCATGCATTATTACAAATATTACATAAATACTAAGCATCTTTTTTCGATTCCGATAAACAAATATTATCTGTGGTATATAGCTGACTGGAAATCATTCATCATTTCATTCAAATAACCGCAGAAAATGGATAATGTAAACGGAAACCACTTTTTGAGGTTGGGACAAGTTTACCTGCACAAAATTTGAAAATGACCCAATTATAAGTTTTTTAAACATTTGTATGGTATATTTTTAGACTGATTTCAGGGTCCTGTATAGAATGCTACAATTAAAATATTGCTACTACATTACCGAACATTAGTCATAGCGTTATCGGACGACCACTTGTGGAGACGAATCGACGACATGTCGCAACTGGTCGGTATCACGCGCGTCGTCAGGCACGTTCGTCTGTTGCTACGCGGGCTGACGACATTTCTCGCAATTATAGAACTGGTGTGGTGAAATAGTGACTAAGCCTTAGGTGTTTTTTGTTAGATTAGAATAACGGTCAAGATTGTGAACAGCCGTTATAAGTTTTAACTTACCTATTAATTATTATTGTGTAAGTGTTATAGCTTTTTTTGTTTTTGCAGTGCTTTATGATTGGCGAATATATTTAATGGGTTCAAATCTTTTTCGTTGCATTGTTTGTCCCCAGGAATTGTGACAGAGTGGTTGTTTTTGTAGGAAGGAATATTTTATTTTGTTTAAAGATGTATGTAGGACAATACTGATTTAAATATGTAAAATAAACATATTTAGATTTTTTTTTCATATAGGTAGGTATAGATAAAAATTACGATCGTGACAGAGTGGAGAATTTCAGTGCAATGAAAAAGATTTTAATGCATTAGTTAAAGCAATGGCACTTCAAATTTCACCGGAGAGGCAAACGGATGGCGAGTGGTAATCTGGGTCTTGAAGTGAAGCCGAATGGACCCCAAATGGACGGGGGCGGAGATATGGGGTTAACCGGATGAAAATATACCGTATTTGGGTAGCTATCATTTTATCGAAACACCTTTCATCGAACGTATCATTTCATCGAATTTAATTTCATCGGAAGCTAATTTCCACGTGCAGGAGTTATAATTTTTTGGTGGTGACAGGTCTAACCTAACCTAACCCACGTAACCCATGCTTAAGATAACCTGAAAAAAATAAGGTTTCAGCAGAAATTAGCTTTCGATGAAATGAAATTCGATGAAATGATACGTTCGATGAAAGGTGTTTCGATAAAGTGATGAAATACCACCCTATTTGTATTTGTTTTTTTGCCTATGCCTACTTATCTAATGGTTCACTAATGATTCGCAACCGCACGTTTCCCAAACTGTTTCATTTCCCAACCGTTTCATTTGCCCAAACGCTTTTTTTTCTGAAACTGTAAATATTTCAGCATTTTTATAAAACTAACCTAACCTATAGGGTTTTACACGATGGTCCTGAAGTAAACCCTGAACTATTTACAGTTTCGGAAAAAAAGCGTTTGGCCAAATGAAACGGTTGGGAAATGATGTTTCATTTCGTTTCGTTTGGGAAACGTTTTTTGCCCTAATGAAAGGACTCCCTATCTAGCAGGTAACTTTCAAAATGGTGAAAGAATTTCTCATACACGTGCAGTGGTTCCGAGATTACCCTCCACATACAAACAAACTCACAAAATTTATATTCTCATTTATTATTGCTAGGGAAAGATTTGTACCAACTTAATAGAATTTTGAGTCATTAAAATTTTGGTTGCACAATAATTGGTCGACTTAACGTGCCTAGTGGCGCATGCGTGAGTCAAGTTTTGCTTTAATATACCTATTTATTTTATGAAGTGTTAGCACTGTAAATGCGTCATCTTAACCAAGTAAATAATTACATCAGTTTTGAGTTTTATATGTTAAAATCTGATATTTGAAAAGTAAGTCTTCTGACTTTCAAACCATACTCATATTATAAACGCAATATTTGTTTGTCTGGTCCGTTTTCACGATTCAACGTCAGAACCGACGGACGTGAAATTTGGAGGACCTATTTTATAGCCCAGAGGCCAGTACTTAGGGTTTTTTGTAACGGGAAATTGAATGATTCCAGAGGGAATAGCGACAAACGATCTGCGTGGATGAAGTCGCGGGCATTAGCTAATATTTGTGACGTTCTCAATATAAAGGGACCTTATGGAGGAAGGCAGTTAAGATCTTCTTATTCTTGTAACTATACGAATACTATGGTAACAGTTCTAAAAACGGCATAACCGCCTGACTCCATAAGGTCCCTTTATATCGAGAACGTCACAAATGAGTTGCCAACCCTAAGAACTAGTACTGAATACTTCTTGGTAGCGAATAATTCAAAAGTTGCGAATTGACCCCACTAGTGACTAGTATGACGCACCCTTACTTTTTTTATATAGCCTCTGCCACTCCCACGTTTTTCACAAATGATATGACATTCAGTTCATTAAAATCGGGCCAGTAGTTTAGGAGCTAGATTGGAATATATGGTTTTTGGTCACATACATAAATACTAGACTGTTAAAAACATTAACCTTCGCTCAGTCGGGTAAAAAAAAGATTAAAATAATTAGAAAAATCAAAAAACCCGACTAAAAAAAAACTAAAAACAAGCCATAATCTAAAGGATATATTAACTTAAATGTTGGAAAAAGTATTGCAGGGGGACAAGTCCAAGTCGTGTTCTTTATGTGAAAGTATTTGTACAACAAAATTTGCTTGTCCCGCCTGCAATACCTTTTATTTATATATTCGGTAAGGTAACAAAATGTAAATTAAAGGGTTTTTAGAACACTGGTAAAAAAGCTTAAAATTACATTTCAACATACATTTACATATCAATTACATTACAATACACATTATTCATATTTATAACACAGGTATTTTTTTCTGTATTTTTTTTTCAACATTTAAGTTGCATTCTTTAGAATATGGCTTGTTTTTAGCTTTTCAGTTGATACTTTTTAAAGCAGTCGAGTTTTTGATTTTTTAAATTAATTTATTTTATTTCATACTTTTTTTTACAATGGTAGCATCAAAGTGTTAAAATGAATAAAAACCCCAACAATTTCAAATACCAGCTCAAAAAACATTTATTAGAGAAAGCATTCTACTCAATTCAAGAGTTCTTCGAGTTCTTTAATTAGAATTTAGATATTTTCATCTGTTTTTATCTGCCACGCACAATGACAATGTCTTCAATAAAAATATTAGAATAAAATTATTAAATTCAGATTGTAAGATAGCATTATAGATAAGTGTACTACATTATTTTTAAGATTGCTGTGCTCTAGCAGGGTTCTTGTTGAACCTTATAATACGACCTTTTATACAACAAGATCACAATAAATGCTTTGATTTTGATTTGATTTGAATGTATATTTGGAATGGGCAATATTTTCGCGGATATTCAAATATTATATACTTTATGTCACTTAGAAAATCAAGACAAATCGAATGACACCTCATAGGTTAAAATCCGTCAAGCCGATTAGGCTGTAGAGCGACACAAATAAATATACATACATACATATATATATATATATATATATATATAGTCCTCCTCATCGATTTCGATGACGGCGACCCCTTGCCAGAAACCATGGCCTACAATGGACTTTGCCTATTATGGGCTCGAATGTGGCTAGCGAAGCCAAATTTACCTTTGAAAACCCTCAGACACGTGTGGCAGCAGAGTTGGCCAGAGGCATTGTAAGTATACGTGTAGGAGGGCTTGGGTCTTTCTTTGCGTAGCTGGCGACTGACGTCTAATGTTGTGAGACGGTTTTCCTCAAACGATTGGACACGGTCAAAGATGGTAGATCGCCAAGATGAGCTGTTTGCAGCAAGCTCCTCCCAACACGTAGGATTGATGGCGCAAGCATTCAGATGTCGTTTGAGCACGTCCTTAAAGCGCAGGTGCTGACCGCCATGCTTCCGCTTACCTTCCGCCAACTCAGAGTAGAGTACAGCTTAGCCTAAATGGGAAACCTCTAGATGAGGTACTTTAAATATCTTGGAAGCACTATACGGCATGACAACATACATATATACGCACGCTCGAAAAACATAACTTTCCTTCGGGCAATCGGGTAAAAACAACTTACTTGATCACATAGAGAAGGTTCTTCATCTCTTATATTTCTTAAATTTTCTTTCGCTGATTGAGCAGTTACAGAGGCTTGCGGTGGTGCAGAGAGGAAAATATTAGGAAGATTCAACGTCGGGACGGCAGACATCTTTAAATTCTTCTTTGAGTACATATTATCTTCAAAGTGTAAGCTACACACGGTTTTGTGTGTCAACGACTTTTCTGTATTATTCAACAAATCTAGTCTATCACTGACTGTAATCCACAAAAGGCGTCTGGAAAATTCAATAAAAAAATATTTGAATATCGTTATAAATGCAATATTGTTAATTCAGTGTTAAATATAATATTCTCCGTATTTAAAACATAATTAAATTATTAATTACCTTGTCTGTTCCGACGGGAGACGAAAAAACCGTAAAGATTTGTCTTTATACGATGAAGATTGACATCCATTAACAATACACGTCGTATATACCATTTTGCCAGCTGTAAAATAACGTGCGCGCTCGAGCGGCGCGGTGGAGCTACTGTTATTTACCACGTTACGCTATGTCGTCGTGGTAACCCGCTCCCCCCCGCAGATGCCCGGGGGGCGGGGCCGCCCTGACCCCGCGCGTCTCGGGTTATCGATCGTTGCGAATGCGATACCCGTTGAGGATTGTGAGTTGATTGTGGCTTTCTATATAAACCGTGGTAACGTTTTCCACCCCCTAAATGTTAACAGATTTTGACATTTTTTTCATGTGGTCAGTTGGAACAAAAACTATGTCCGTACGTTTCGATTTTCCAATATTATCAATAAATTTCAATTTATTGTCGTTTTATTGGTTTCATATGAAAGTAATTTTGGCCATAATCTCTTTATTATTAATAAATTAAAAAAACGAAACGTACGGACAGAAATTTTGTTCCGAATGACCACGACAATGTATTTAGGGGGTGGAAAACGTTATCGCCGTTTGTATGGAAAGCTGTCAACTCACAATCCCCTTAATTAAATAATCTTACGACCCTTACAAATATTTTTCATACTTCGGAAAGATAAATTATACTGCTCGGTTAACCATTGGTGTTCTGAAGTAATTATAAAGTAAGGAACGGCGTTTGAGCGTGATTGAAATACAAAAACCCAAATATCCATACAAACTTTCACATTTATTATATAATTTTAGTAGGATTAGTGGGATACGATAATTACTCATCATCGGCCTATAGCAGTCCACTGCTGAACAGTGAGGCCTCCCACAATACGCGCCATTTTACCCTGTCTTCGGCTTGTCGCATCCAGCTTCTGCCAGTGACCTTTCGTAAATCGTCCGTCACACCACCTAGCTGGAGGGCATCCTGCACTACGCTTGCCGAGTCGCGATCTCCATTCAAGAACTCCTTTACCCCAGCGGCTATCGGTTCTTCGACAGATATGGCCAGCCCACTGCCACTTCAGCTTGCTAACCCTGTGTGCTACGTCGATCACTTTGGTTCTCTGCCGGATAAACATTATATCTAATAATTACTATCCGTAAAAAAAATGTTTATGGTTACCAAACATCACTAAGAAACCTTGTATTATTTTGAACAAGTTGAACCAATAAAAAGTTTTTTATATTAACTTATTCCGGACCCCATTTGTCTGTAATCAAAGTGTTAACCAACTATTATGTTCTAATAAGTTCAATAGCAAACAACTTTGGGTAATGTTTGGGTTACGGTTTCCCACACTTTTCCCACTCTATATATGATTAACGGGCACGCCTGTTTGGCAGTTGCGTTTTAAAACCATGGACAAACAAACATACGCCCACGCTTGGAAATAAGTGTAAAGATGTAGCGGTTAATTGGGATATAGGTTACTGAAAAGTCATGAAACGGTGCCGTGACCAGGATAGCTTTATTATTAACGGTGCCGTGACCAAAATTGCTTTATTATTTTATTAGGTTAATCGGTTAGGTTAGGTAGACTTAATTCCCGTGAGATAAAATATGGAACTCCTTACCTTACACCCACCCAATTAATAATAATAATAAATAAATAAATATCAGGGGACAATTTCACACAAATTGACCTAGTCCCAAACTAAGCTATAGGCTTGTACTATGGGTACTAGGCAATGATAATTATACGTACTTATATAGAGAAATAAATACTTAAATACATAGAAAACATCCATGACTCAGGAACAATTACACTATTTCAACTCATAAAAATATCGTGGGGCCATGTTATTCATAGTTGTGTACAGAATTTGAAAAGGAATTCAATTCACTTCCTTATTCTAAAATCAGCGATAAGACTCTTAAGAAACAATATCCCTTTGTCATAATTTCTAAGTTGACCAACTGAAAGCGGATTTGATTCCAAGTGAAAAGTACTACCAAATTCAGTGCCAATGCTCATGATTTTCATACAAAATGAACGCAATATTTATCGAGTTCTTTCAAACAAAAGCCAAAATCTCATTAACTTAAAAGCTTCTAACTTGAACCGACTCCCTTGAGCTTCCGTTTGACTTACCATACAAAGTTTTACTGCTTAATTATAACTATGAATAGCCAGTTAAATTTACAGAATCAAGGGTCCGCGTTCGCATTGTACTGATAGCTGTTTGATTTAATAGTTTGAAGTTTGGACGTAGATTCAAGATAAAGGTTTTGTTTGAGAATTAGTCGTGGAAGAATGATGGGAATTTATTATACTACAAACTTTATCTAGCATGTTATTTTCTTAAACATCGCACTTTTAAATTCTACAGCGAAGTATTAAACAGTAAGCTTAAAATTTACAAGTCTATCGAGTTTGATCTCAAATTAAAAAGTTGTTAATGCGTTTTATGATTATGATTATAGATTTCGTAAAGGTATGATTTATAAATGAAAGGGTCGTTCTTCTTTTTTACCTACAATATATCGTAATTTTTCTGTTTTTTTGCGTTTTTTAACTATTGATACTTAATTATGTGATGGTTTTAATGATGGTTTTAATGTTTGATTTTAATAAACGTTGCATGTACTTTTTATTAGGACTAATTAATTATTATTTCCGTGGCGATAACGTTTCTTTCTTTATGATGGTTATTCAGAAAATACTGTGACAGAGTGGCCGTTTTCAGCGGAGACCACATTTTGGATTACCACTCTGTCACGAGATTCTATAAAAACAAACTTATAAAAAAACACTGGACAGAGAAAGTGAAAGACTATTAGTACTAATAGATGAATAAATGGTTGCACGTATATTCAAACACTAAATCATTAATAATCAATACTCTAACTAATGACGTATGGTAAAATGAGGACAGGTAATTGTAGGTAAAAGAAGAATGACCCAGCATTACATTGTGACAGATAGGTAACAGCATGAAAGGCGACGTGACAATGATTTTTTTTCGTAGTCACGTTTTAGTTTTAAGCCTCTGTGCTCGTCTACTTACTTATATAGTAACTAAAAATACAACTTTTAACAAATAAGATTTCGACGTGGTGACTACAACATTTAAACACTAAGCAAGAGATTTTGGATAAAAAATTAACCATGGATGGACGTTGCCTATTCATTCCGAGCCGCGCCCTTTTTTTAAACCCATCTTCCACGCTTTAACTATAAACCTTGATTACTTGTCGATAAAATCGGCATTATCTTATCCTTCCACTAGCGACCCGCCCTCGCTTTACTCCGTTTATATTATATACATAAACCTTCCGTGATAAATTATCTAACTGATGGTGAAAACCGCATTAAAATCCGTTGCGTAGTTTGAAAAATCTAAGCGTACGTACAAAGGGACAGACGACGGGAAGCGACTTTGTTTTATACTATGTAGTGATACGAGTATAATAGATAACTCGATCCATCAACCTTTTTAGACCCGAGCGGTAATCGTTCACGGAACCCACTGCTCATCGACTAAGCCCAAGCGTGGATAATCGAAACATGATAGTTATACTTTTTTTTAAGAAATATGAACCTTAGTTACACTAGTACTGGGTTGATTTTAAGCTAGCTAAACTAAAGTTTTAGTTAACAGTATCGATAGTTATTAGGAGAACAGCCTATTATTGCAAATACGTAATTGAAAAAACATTTTAATAATATTATTAATAATTGATAGGCCGAACAAAATGAGTCTTTCTCGAATTTATCATTTCTATTATAAGGCTGGAACTAATTCAACGCGCACTCGCCAGAACTCTCGCTTCGAGGGCCGCACCCTGCACTCGCATGGGGGTCTTCTGCTCCGCGAGCTTCACTCGCTACGCTCCAGCCTCCGCATGCTCGTTCCGCGCTCCTCACGAGCTTCTGGCTCCGCGTTTTGCAAAAACACTCTAGAGGTAGGGTAGACAAGACCACGTGGGATATGGGATGCCCAGAGTCGGTTCTAAAAAAGTATTGGTCAGTTCTAAATTGAAACTATAGACTAGTGCAAATGAAAGTTAATTTCATAATTCCGAATTTTACATTACCGACCTAGATAATGAGTTATCGAAATTAAAATATTTGGCATTATGATTTTCGTAAAAACGAACGTTCAACGTAAATATAATATTCGAAAAACGTTTTCGTGATTTTAATACTCGGTAATATAAAATTAGATATTTTGAAAATTCGACCTTATGTTATTTTGGCATTGTAAAAATTCGGGATTATTAAATTCGGTATTTTCAAATTTGGAATACAATAATTCGAGATTTTAGGGTATTCTCCATGCGCAACATTAGTTATATTTTCGATAAAAAGGTGTGGGTACTGGATGTCTACCTACCTTACCTTTTTTTGGGAATATTCCATTAAAGTAGGTAAGTTATGAATAGCCTTCCTAGATCTGTTTATATACAAGTCACACTATTATTGTGAGTTAAAAAAACTGCACGTTCTTTCCCCTCAGTAAAGTCTGTTCGCTCTGGTTCCATCGATCGAATCAAAATGGCTCCAACAATAACTGTCAGCTGTCCACCCCTAGTAACTACTGACCTTGAAACATCCTTACAAATTTTCACCTTATCGACCAACATTTAAGGTTCAAAATCGATTCTGATTAAATGTTTCACTATAGTTACTGTCCCATATCGACTTTATCTAATTGTGTTAAGGTAGGTTTTTAATTGGATTGTCTGCATAGTAACAGAGGGTGATCATATTTTGTTTCCGATAGTTATTTGCGAAAGGTTATTTTGTAATTATAGAAATAAAAAATTGTCACTTTTCATACTAGCGAAATAATAGTATCTAAAGGTAGAAATACCATAGGTACAAAATAAAAAACGAGCTTTAATAAAAACGATTGCTTTTGTAGAATAACGTAACCTCTCCAGCATCAGAACAGGACAGTTGGAACTTGAAATCCAAGGTAATAAATAGTATGAAGTGGATGTGGTACTCTTTATCCCGAAAAATAGGACTGTTCTTGAGGAAATAGTGATAAAAGACGCGGACGGTTGCTCATTGTTAGGAATCACAACAAACATCTTATAGGGAATCTTTTGCCATTTTTATTGATAAAATATGTTGTCTACTTTTACAAATAAAAATCCACGCAATCCATACCACATTTTTTACATCCAATTTGGAAAAATTCGCCAGAATAGTTTTTCAAATGAAAATAAACAAAAAAATATGGACGCCATTGAATTCAAATTTAGAACACGGGCCGTCAGAAACTTCATTTTTAAAATGAGGTCATATTTAATTTAATTAAACCTTTTTAAGTTGTGGCCAGTTACTTATCATCCTGCCTACGTACGTATCTAGATTTCAATACAGAAATGGCTCAACTTCATTTTTCTTTAACAGCCTGGGCCCACAACGTATTCTAATCTCCCCCATAGTTTTGTATAAGTTATAACTTGGCGTTTATAAGTGCTGGTAAGTTATATGGCGACCATAAAACAACCAATCCCGAGTTGGCTCAGGCGTGAAAAATAAAAATAAAAAAGACATCTGTCCCAAGTGTCCCCATTTGTTTTAAAGCTTGTCAGACACAAAGCTATGCGATATTTTGTCATTACGTGTAAGTAAGACAGTAAAAGTAAGAATTCATTTAATTTGCTGTGATTGTTGTGATATTTCTCTGGCGAATGCTTTTTTTATAAGAAATCCACTGCAGTGATAGCATTGTTATTAAGAGCAGCACCTCTAACATGTTGGTCTTAAATGCCATCTGGACTCGATTAATTCCTAGTTTAGGACCTAAAGTGACCGTAGCTTTGCAGAAAACGACCAAAGCCAATTTATTTTACGATGGATTAGATACTCTATGATGTCGACAATATATAGTATAAAACATATTGTATAGGAAGATGGCTTAAGAATTTGGTTAATATCTCAAAAACCATAAATTTTCATAACTTCTTTTTATTGTTTTTATAAAATATAGATAAACAATTATTTCAGATTTTTCGGCCCGTAAACTTCAGAGATAAGGGGGGACAGGTAATTTATTGTAAATTTTTGGTCATAAATCTGAAACTAAAGTACTAAAAATAAATGAAAAATAGTTCTGAAATGTGCAAATTAAAACCTTTCATATGATATCCCATTAGCTATAGGTAATAGTTTTACCTCAATTATTAAACCCCCCTTTTAGACCCCATTTCCTATTACTATAATACTTTTTTATAAATTCTAATAATGAGCCCTTGTGCGGACTACTAAATACTACATTTGTTCCTAGTTTCATCAAGATTGCTTCAGCTATTCCTGAGAAAAAGGGCCTTGACAGACCGACGGACAGACGGAAAAAAAGTCATCTTATAAGGGTTCCGTTTTTCAGTATTTGGTACGGAACCCTAAAAATACACGTCACATGATCACTCAGTTAATATTAACCAGAAAACACTAATTTAAACGCTTACAAACACATCTCTTTGTTCACCGACAACACTCCTTCCCGCTCAAACGCATAATAGTGCAGCACAAGCTTTAGGTACTGCTCCATAGTCCCCTTAGTTCCCCAATCAGCAAACAGCGTCATCGAGTCAAAGGGGGACCGGGGCGTTATTGAAATTGTTCAACACTTTGAATTGTGGGCAGTTTGAGGGTTAACGTTTGATGCCAAGAGGATTGTTATTCAAGTATTATTAATTTAACTATTAATATTAATTACTAACTTAACCGAGTTAAAAACCACCGACAAAATCGGGACTTCTACTTTCAGAGCTCATAACTCTTAAATTTCTGAACGGATTTTCATCAAACCAGCTAAGAACACTATCGATTAAGTCACCTTCCTAACAAAAAAAACTAAATCAAAATCTGTCCATCCGTTTAGGAGCTACGATGCCACAGACGGATATAAATACACACGTCAAAATAACATTATTCATTTTTCATACATTTTTGGTAACAAAAAAGGAATTTCTAAGGTTAGCGTTAGGCTGCCTTTCCATAGAAGCGGAGACGAGCGGTGCGGAGAGGAGCTGTGTAGGAATCGACCAATCACATTGGTTGTAATCCACATCTCGTCTCCGCTTGACTGTTTCCATTGAACCGGAGCGGAGACGAGATGTGGATTATTATTATTCTTAGTCTTAATTCATAAAAAGCCGGTCAAGTGCGAGTCGGACTCACGCACCGAGGGTTCCGCACAAACTTGTAGGCATGTAAATAGTTCGTAAATCACGGGAATACAAGTCCAGTATAAACTGATACGCAATAAGTATGCACTTTCGTACTTAGTGAGTGTCAGTTTATACTGGGCTCTTTTTTTATGTGATGTAAGTACAAATTAACGGTTTTCGGATTTTTTCCATTACTTGTGCTATAAGACATTGCTTTTGGCAAATTTCATGATTCTAAGTCAACGGGAAGTACCCTATAGGTTTTGATTCCCTTGAGATTCCCTTCAATATGCGGCATAAACGGCCGTATCTTTTGATTGCGTTGACTTAGATGGTTGATTGTTTCACTGATCCAAGGGATTGCAAACCTAAGTATTTGATGTGAATTTCAACTTGATACCTTCACGCGTTCCTGAGAAAAAGGGTCTTAACAGACACACAGACAGACAGACAGACGGACAACAAAGTGATCCTATAAGGGTTCCGTTTTTTTCTTTTGAGGTACGGAACCCTAAAAACACTGGACTCAGAGACGAGAGACTCGCGCTTATTACACAAATAAATATACCACGCTAACCACGTCGTCAAAATAAGTATAAGTAAGTAGTCCTTTTTTTAACTGAGCTTATCCACTTAAAGAAGACAATACCATTGAGTAGTTAACCGCAAAATAAGATAACGAGTATGGAGGAAAAGCAGATTTTAACTACCTGGGAAGGTTAATAGATTACAGACTCTACTTCCTCGAACAGAAGATTACAAATACACTAAAAGAATAGCATTCATAACTCGTTTTACATTTCGCTACCGCCCAACACTCAACAGGAACGCCCTTCGTAGAAAAAGGACTACGGAATACTTTTTTCAATAGTTTATAGGCACTATGGCCTTATCATAAGATTATAAATGCCTTAAAAGAATAAAATCGCTTCACGCGTAAGTACTTGAGTTGCGATTACCAGAACAAAGCAGATAATTGTATAGGTAAACATGGCTTTGTCTGTCCCGTTAAGTGGCTAAGCTCAGTTCAAAAAAATAAAGACTTATACCTCGCCTTATTTAACAGTCGTCTTATGTTATCTTAGTCCCTATTTCTGTCCAACTGCTGGGCACAAGCCTCTACAATTTCCAGTGACTTCTGTGCCCATTTTTAGCAGAACGGGTCCTATTTGTCCTGCCATACCTTTTGTACATCATCATCATCATTTCAGCCGAAAGACGTCCACTGCTGGACATAGGACATAGTCCTCCGCCAAGGTTTGTCACAAGGACCGGTCCAGAGCCCTTAGCCAAGATGCCCATCGATAACTAGCGTTTCTATTCGTTTCGTTTTTAAACCATTCGCGTCACTGGTAGATCACGTGACTCTCCGTATGACGTCATCTACCAGTGACGCGATTGGTTTAAAACTAAACGAATAGAAACGCTAGTTAGCGATGGGCATCTTGGCTAAGGGCTCTGCGCCGCTTGCATCTATCTTAAATTTGGTATACCGACGAAACGTCCACCACACTACGCAGGTATTGTGGTATCATTGAGCTGGTCTGCTGATACATTCGGAAGGTGGCCATAGGAACGCCGTAACGAAACGCCGTACGCCGTAAACAAGTACAGCTGGCAAGAAAAGCTCATTAATTTATTTAAACTTCTTTGCAAAATACAATCAAATGTAAAACGTACAAATGGCGGACTTAATGTCTAAAGGCATTCTCTGCCAGTCAACCACATGTCACAAAAATGAAATTTTTGACAGAAACTTACCTATTTTTGTTCACAATCTTTAGTCAGTTTTGTCGCAGAGCCCAGTGCCTCGACCTCGTACGTACCCTTATCGATCTCCTGCCCCCCCAATATAATAGCCGGCTGCGCATAAATCAAACCAAATGGCTCGAAATAACCATAATTCGGTACATAACGTAATTATTGTAAAAGCTGAAGGTAAATTATGTTCGTGCGATGCGAAATTGATAAACTAGGCTTACCCGCGATTTGTGTAGATGTTTTACAAAAAATTACGAGAAAATAATCAATGGCCAACAAGAAATTAATACATCTATTCCATATAAGCGTTAAGTTAGAATATGTAATAGGTAGATGTATTCATTTCCCTAGCATCTACCCGTCAAATATCTCGTGCATGCATGCTAAACCCGCTGAAGGATTTGTATGAAATTTAGCATACAGGTAGTCCTTATTGATAAAAGATAAAAGATATTTATTCAGTAAGTAGGCCGCACGGGCACTTTTACACGTCAAAATCTACCAGCGCTTCCCAAGAGGAGACCACTGCTGAGAAGAAACGCCGCAAGAAACTCAACAGTTAGTCATTTTTTTAATAAATATATATGTATATATATATATATATATATATATATATATATATATATATATATATATATATATATATATATATATATATATATATATATATATATCACACAAAACAGTTTTGACATGTCTTCCTACATAAACCGTGTCCCCTAGACAAGATACAGCGTTTAAATGATTTTTATGAGGTATGTACGAGTAGTAGGTAAGCTATTGAACATTAAACATTAGTTAATTTTCTGGTTTAGGCCAAGCATTTTTGTCCGTTAGATAGTCCTCGACCCTATAGTACGCCTTTGACATCAACGACTTTTTCAAGTAATTTTTAAGTTCTGGAAGGGGTAACTCTAAAACTAGGTCGGGTAATTTATTATAAAAATTAATGCATTGACCTACAAATGATTTATATACTTTACGGACACGAAACTTTTTTATGGCAATTTTATTTTTATTCCTATTATTTATATTATGTATATCAAAATTTTTAACGAAAGAGTTCTTAATAACATACATAATATTTTCATAAATATATTGGGATGCTAGTGTTAAAATAATAATTTGTTTAAAAAGTTCTCTTAATGAATCACGGGAATTTAAGTTATATATAGAGCGAATGGCCCTTTTTTGTAACACAAATATAGTTTGTATGTCAGCTGCTTTTCCCCAAACCAGAATTGTGTATACTTTTTATCCGGAAAAAATATATCCTAGTTCCCAAAGGAAAAGCGATAACCGAATTCTACGCGGACGGAGTCACGGGCCTATGCTATCCTACTAATATTATAAATGAGATAGTTTGGATGGATGGATGTTTGTTACTCAATCACACCAGAACGGCTGAACGGATCTGGATTAGAGATTGTAATCTGGAATAGCACATGCTACTTTTTATCCCGAAAAAACGGACAGTTACCGAGGGGGCAGCGATAAACGACAACGCGAAGTCGCGGGCAAAATTTATTTGGTTTAAAGATAGCTTGAGTCCCGGGAGACAGGATACTTTTTATCCCGGGACACGCGATAAACGAGTTCTACCCAAAGGCAAAGGCTAGTTTGTTTGACGACGCGGTTAGCCTAGTTGGTAGTGAACCTGCCTACGAAGCTAGCGGTCCCGGGTTCGAATCCCGGTATAGACAAATATTTGTGTGATGAGCGCGAGTATTTGTTCCGGATGTTTTAGCTTAGTTTGGGACTAGGTCAATTTGTGTGAGATTGTCCCCTGATATTTATTATTATAATTTTATAATGTTAGGAGTCGATCGATACGATCTAACTACTAGACTAGGGTACTTATTGTTACTTCTTTCTCTTTCTTGCTCGACTGATCGGATGCACCTCTGAAAGTATTATGTAGCAATGCAAAAAAAATTGTCAAATTGTAACTATAATTAGCGTAAAGTATGACGTAATGTAAACTGCATCATGCAAAAATTATTGCATTTCCGTTGTTTGTATTTTGTTTGCAAAAAAAACGATACGTAAACATGTTGTTGGATTTTGCTTAATAGTAATGAAATATTGCTTAATAAGTATTATATTTCTCGACACAATAGTTGACGTAATCTCAGTGAGGTACCTTTTTAGAGTTCCCTAGTCAAGTGGCAAGCGAACCCTTAAAATTTCGTTTTCTTCTGTCCGTATGTCATAGATACTCAGGGTACCTAATTTGCAGGAAATATAATTTTGTAAATCGCTATTTAAACTGATTTATAGGAAAATACCTCTTCTTTGCCCAGCTGAACCCGAATTATGATCAAATTTGTGACGTTCTCATTATAAAGGAATCTTATGGAGGCAGGCGGTTACGCCGTTTTTAGAACTGTTGCCATAGTATTTGTATAGTTACAAGAATAAGAAGAGCTTAACTGCCTTCCTCCATAAGGTCCCTTTATATTGAGAACGTCACATTTATTGCGGTGGATAAGGTTGAATTACGCATCCGTCTCTCTCGCACTCATATAATGGTCAATAAGTGACAGATGTTTTATCCACAATTATCCACATGATAAAGACGCCGTAATATGTCAGCAATAAACCTTATTTAAACCAATCGTTATCTACCAGACTACTACTAACGCCATCTACTGGTTTGTTTGCAAAGCTAAGCTGGAGCCGTTCCGTGCCTGGTTCCATTATTTACTTGTATAATGGACTCACTTGCGGAGACGCTGGATTTGCTGATACACTATGGACGTTACAACAATAAAAAGGACCAAACTCCAGTATGGGTCGTTTAAAAAAAATGCACCTACATAGGCTGAAAACAAAATCACGATCGCGTCCTTTGTGTAACGAAACGGTCACTTTCGTTACACAAAGGAATCAATTGTGACATTATCATGCGTTATCAATATAAAGGGACCTTATGTAGGCTGGCGGTTAAGCCGTTTTTAAAACTGTTACCATAGTATTCCTATAGTTACAAGAATAAGAAGAGCTTAACTGCCTTCCTCCATAAGGTTCCTTTATATTGAGTACGTCACAATTAAGTTTCGTTTTAATTAAATCCGTTAACTAGGTATATTTTTTTTTAAAACGACCCGTATAGGTAAGTACTCATAATGTAAATATCGTAATTATCTGTAAGTAGTTTAGAGGTTACTGCATTTGTAAATTAGATCTTTTTCCGTAATTTTGTCAATTTTTATCGCATACAAAGCATTATCTCTATGAATTTACTTGAAAGAAAGGGACTGATATTATAAATATATTTATATGAGGATACTTACAACAGTATGTACCCACAATATCCCAACTCGTAGACATTCAAAAACATACAAAATATAAACTCTATGAAAACAAAATAAACCAGAAAGCGGCTGAAATTTCTTCACACCTGACACTAGGTGGGTGATTTGCAAAAATATTGTACAGTCGAGGACAGAAAGATGTTTACACTTTTTCACCTTATTCCATTGTAATAAGGTCCAAAAGTGTATACATCTTTCTGTCCTCCACTGTACATAGTTAAACGACGTTACGAGCTCAAACAAAACAAACGCATTTCATTTTTGTGTTACGAAAATAATCCATGTTAATGTATGACTAACGTTCGATACATAAAAATTAAATTCGTTTTTTTCTTAATTGAGCTCACTTAACTATGTACAATATTTTTGCAACTCACCCACTAGATACTCGTAAAATCCCGTAGGGTGTACAAATTAATACAACTAGAATTTCTTTTTTTTAACTTTTACGCACAAAGAATACAAGCACGGAAGCAGTTTCTAAGCCATTTAAATAATGCGTGTATGTCTGTATTAGCATAGTAATCGTCTAATGTTTTGTTTAGAGCAACCGGACCGTGCTTGCCCGAGGGTTCGTTGTGTTCCACTTCAGGGTTTCGTTTTTATTTTAAGGATTGTACCTACTCTACTTAGTATAATTAAAACAAAGTCGCTTCCCGCCGTCTGTCCCTTTGTATGTACGCTTAGATCTTTTAAACTACGCAACGGATTTTAATGCGGTTTTCACCATCAGATAGATAATTTTTCACGGAAGGTTTATTATAAATTAAAAGTCCCCTGCCACGTCTTATGTTCATGATACATTTTAAAAAGTACTGTTTATTCCGTTTTTACCAGTTAATTTGATGCACGAGCAAGTTTTTACAAACATACACCGACTAATCCAAGGTCTTTAGAAGCATCAAATGAAACCATAGTTATTTTAATACCTTTTATTTTAAAACACAAGCTTAATTATAACCATGATTTAAATTATAAATGAGGACAACATCAAAACACATACAGCACATGAAAACAATAGACGACACTATGTCTACGACTAAGAAACTCGACACAAACAAAGCAAATTTAAAATTGCTAATAAGTAGTTGTCTTAACTTGGTACAACGTTAACACGAGTCTTGAATACTGATCATGGCCAACATTTGCCATGGAAATAAGCTAACCGCCCGAATACAAATGTCTCTAAACCACACTAGACTGCTAACGCAGAGCAGACTTTACACAGAGATGGTGTTGTACGGAATATTGGAACCAATGTTTGTGGAGCGCCTAGATGACTACTGAATAAATATTAGCCTAACTCATAGCAGAATGAAGCAATTGTAGATGATGTTTAATTCAGTGGATTCACGTCCTAAAATGATTTTTAAATTGTTTTGAAAGAAAACGTAAAAATGATCCATGTTGCTCGTTTATAGACTGTATCTCGAAGAATAATTCCGGTTTTATAGCAAGTCGTGACGTGTTCGGACAAGATGACTCGAAGGGCCAGGGACGCGGGTTTCTTGTTGCCAAGTGTAGGGGGCTTACAAAAGGAAGCTACCTGCCCAAGGACCCCATTGTTAAGAACTTTATTGCAGGTCTTATTATAAATCCATCGGACCCTTTTTTCATACATTGCCTATAAACGTAGAATGCGGATTATACATTTTTGAATGTGGTTTTCAAATTTAATGCTTGAGAGTAACATGGGAATTCGATATATTTAAGTCTGTTTTTGTTAAGGAGTTAACGAACTTGCTAAAAATATTCCTAAATGCTAATAACCTGAAGAAATATGACTTGGCCGGATACCATCGGATCTTTATCCGAATGATAATAAAGTTGTCACAGCTTGTTATTCATGTACAATGGCTGTTTGCATTATTATATCATAAAGAAAACAATCAGGCCGACATTTCATGATATCATAATAGCAAAAATGATTGTTTCTACAGACGGCTTACTTACTTACGGCAACTTAAGTATATTTAATGATAATTCTATCTTCATTAACAATTAAGTACAGAAACTAAATGAGTCAAAATTAAACATGTCAGCGTAAAATTGCAAATGAGTTTGGAAATTCAGCAAGTAAACAACATTTATATACAGAATTGAAGAAACAATGGTCTGAGGACATCAAGAACCTTTGACCGACTTGTTCAATGTTGCCGAATTGAGCACCGGAAATTAAGAAACGCTTTGCAAATAAATACATGATTGAAATAAGTTGAATCAAACCGTCGAACAATCCCTTTGTCGAAACTTTAAATAGAGTTGTAGAGAAAGATGTTTAGACAAAGGGCGTGTCCATAGGCCTGGGCCGTCATGTTTTTTTACCTGAAGTCGATTACGTTCATATAACGATTTCCTTTGTTCCCGACTCAATCATTATGGAACCCAAAAAGGCTTCAATAATCGCTAGCTAGTTTTGGCTAGACTAGACTAACAAAGTCTAAAAGGTAACTTTTTACACTTTTAACTCGTTAAGCGCCGAGAATGCGAAATCGGGTCAACTTTGTATAGAACTTGAGGAGTGCCAGTCCTGAAAGTAATGAATAAGCATATAACTACATTGTTCCAGAAGTTAATTCTCAACAATTTAATTGTAATGTGAACATTTTTTGGGAGAGAATATCGTTTTTTGTTCCCTTTATTGAACTTCATGATTCTAGTCACGTAGCGTGCAAGAGTAACCCGTTACGTGCGCTTTGTCCTTCAACACATTTAATACAGAAATCCCTTTTTATCTTACAAGCATGACCTTTATGTGAGTCGTAGGATTGTGTTAACTCAGCTGCTATTTTAGGATCGAACAGTTTTGGTTTATTTTAACTACCACTTTATCGGTTTCTTATCAAGCTAGACGGTAAGTGATCAGATAAAGCGATTTGATTCGGTTTCGCCATTTTCCCCATTTTATGAATTTTCATTTCGTAAATTTTTTATTCTGTTGCTAAGTATATGAAACCGAATCACATCATCAATAATTTAATTTTGAGATTGTACCTACCCATAACCTCATCTTTCTGTGTGAATATAGAGTATTTTTAAAATGATCGTGAATATCGGTTTGTTGAATGCTAATATTGAATCTTATGATATTGTTTTTTTATGCCATAAAGGTATTGTTATTGAAGTCACGACCGGCTCCGCAGTGAGTCACCCGAGCCGTGCCGGCCGGTGCGGCATAGCAACATAGCCATTTCTCTTTTTTATTACACACCTCTATGCTACCGTTTCAATGACTGCCAGTTTATACAACCCATAAGATTTTATCGTGATTAACTATTGTTTTTCAGTTATTACCTGAAATTGAATATTCGTGTCCTTTCAATATACTTGTTACTAACTGGTTCAAGTGTTTTCAACAGAGATAAGAATTCTTCACAACAAACTTTTCACCTTGGAAACTTCTGGAAGCATGTTCTATCTGTTATTAAAAAGTTAAATGGAATACCTAGTAAATTCTGTGGGATCGGAATCGAATTCTCGAATGTTCCGGAGCGCTGATGCAATTTAACGATACAATTACAGACTATTCGGGTTTCATTTCGGATTTTTGTCTGCTTTCGGAGATTTTGAAACTTTTTGAAAGTAGTTTTAGATTTTAATGTTTAAAGTTTACTTTAGTAGGTACCTACGTTTGGCTTTTTGAAATAGGGTTTTAAACTTAGCATTTTACTTTTTCAAAACCCCTATTATTTGACACATTAAGTCTATTATTGTAAAGTGAAGTCTGCTAATGATTTTTAACAGCTAAGTCTACTGTAAAGTTAAGTCTGTTAATTATTTCTAACAGTTAAGTCTGTTAATGATTTCTAACAGTATGTAAGTACATAAATTTAAATCTTATCTACCATTTTTCACACGGTATGACAAATAACATTTACAATGAATTTAAAAAAAGTTTCAGGAACTTTATAGATAAGGTTTACAATTTTATCTATGACGTTAATTATCAACCTCGCACAACTACTTTTTACACAAGACAGTCTGCCTGCAACTTACATCTAATACAATCCTCATAAAAAATAAGATTGAAGTGTACAAAATATCACGTCTTAAGTCAATGAACATTTTATTAGCGATAAAATTATCTCGGTAGAGCGACAAGCCAGTCGGACCAACGCCTCTAATCATACTCTAATAAAGAATAACATCCTACGGTAACCTATTTCTTAGGGCTACTTACAAGTCACTTTATATCTAAAACTTTAGAACAGTCCTTAAAACACTTTTGGGGGTGATTTACTGAGTTAGAACACTAGGGGTTGGGAGGGAGAGGTGGTTTCGGGTACCGGCGTTAGTAGAACAAAGAAGCCGGCCGGCTCGCGACCGGCCGTGACGCGGACGACCGTCGTGGCCGGCGTGCGGGCGCAACTGGCGCGCGGGGCCCCCGCGGCCGTCCGCGCCGGTCCCCCCGGCTCCCCCGGCCGCGGCCTTCTATATAAGCGCGCTCTCCTCCCGGTTTCGTCAGTCCGTCAAACGCAGCGACAGGGTCGGGTGGGTCAAACAGTGAGCCGAGGGCGAGTGACGAAGCCCTGTGGTTACGAGATCAGATCTGATGCAGTCGTGATAGCCTTGGACGTTAACAGTTTCCCATCGATCTCTAGACTACTAGTCGGGAGTTGTTCAGTGCGCATTCGCAGTACAAAAGAGACTTGTGATATTTTTCTAGTATAAGTTCCGGAACGGAACGCTTTAATTTTTTCGTATTAAAAAGTGTACAATATAAGTAAAAATTTGGAAAACATGGAGATACTGCCGGTCACGAATCAGTTTGGAGGCGTGTTCAACAGTGAAAAAGGTGAGGATGACTTTCTATTCTGCCGGCCGGTAGCGGCTTTCTAAACGCTCAGCTGTTGCTAGGCGGCGCGCGCAATCGCGGCGCAGCGCGCAGGGCGCGATCAGCTGACGCGACAGCTGTTTCGCCGCGATGCGCTTCCTTGCTTTTGAGGTCTTTTTAATTTGCAAATTTTCCAATTAACAATTTAACACCAAGATTTTTATAAAAAAAACTTTTGTGGTAGATTCTATAATAAGATAAAAAAAAAATAAAAAAACAAAAATTTTAAACTTGCTTTTCTATTGTTATACCTAGCTTGGAATGGGCCGACATGGCGGGACGCGCCGATGCCGGTCCCGACGGAGGCGGCGCTGGCCCAGCGGCTGGAGCGAGAGCTTCGAGCCGCGAAAGGAGCCAGCGAACTAGCGGCGGCGGAGGTGCTTGTGCCAGCAGAGCTGCTAGCGCGAGCGGCGCGCCAACTACTAGCGCTGGCGGAGGGCGAACCTTGCGGCTCGCGCGGCGCGGCGGTCATCGTCGACGTCGCCGGCCGCCGGCTCGCCGCCTTCAAAATAGACCCCGACACGCTCACCACGCACGAAATACATCTGCATCTAGAACACGACGCCACGAACTGGACTAGCCTGTTGCCGCAATTTTTAAAGTAAGTCTTTAATCAACTCAATTAGCCCTACTGTTTGGTTCTTTTATCTTGATAAAGTTATGAGGCTGAGACCCAGTGATGCGGAACTAACGGCCGTTTCCTATTGTTACAGAAATTTAACGCGAGGCGGCGCCATCATAATCAGCCCCCAGTTCACGATAGAAAAACAGAAGCTCTTCCGAAGCGGCGCAGAGTGAAGCGAGTGATGCGAGTCGACTGACTGTCCTCCTCGATATCTACGTATCGTTATTTTAACAAATATCAATATTATTATATGTATATTAATTATTATATATTTTTAATAAGAGAAAAAAAAGCACAGCGTGATATGTAATGTATAGTTGTAGTGTAAGCGCGCAGGGGAGCGCAGAGTAGTTTGGCGTGCGAGGTAGCGTCGAGCGCGGCCGGTGGCGCTAGCCGCCTCGGCGCCGCTAGCCGGGCCGGCGCGCGCTCGGCGCGCTCGCCCGCCGTCCCCACCGCTGCCGCTCCCCGCGGGCCGTACTTACGTTATCTTCGTGCGATCGTTGTTGTGTGTTCGTGGAAGGCTGCGCGAGCGCGGCGGCCGGTGCGCCCCGATCTCAGGCGTCGCCGCGCGTGTGATAATGATGCCCTGAACGATTTAGTCTTAGGTATTATTTTTTGTTTCGAGTTCGATTCTATTCTGAAGTTGCGTAGAATTTCGTGTATCGTATTTATTAGAGGCGATCTCCGAGGAGGTCAGATATGTGTACGTTTTTCGTAATTGTACTAGTTCGTACATTTGTTTGTGATACTACTTTTGTAATGTATAAAATTTAAAGAGAAAAAGATACTTTTATGAATGAGAGCACGCATGCAGATGATGATGTTAGAGGTGTATTATAATGCCGAGAGTGAACGGGGGCAATAAGAGAGCCGGCGCGGCGGCGGCGCCCGCGCCGATCGGCGTCCCATCGGACGGGGCGCTGGGGGTCCGAGAGGACCGCTAGCGCGGTCGGCGCGGGCGCTGCTGCCAAGCTAAATATATTGCAAAGATCTCACGTTATATTATAGTTATTATTAAAAGTATTAAGTTATTTAAGTTAATATAAAAAGATTGTAATTTTTGTAAGTTTGTTCTCTATCGCCTCACGAAGCTCGTCCAGTGGTGGGAGAATATTGACGCAGTCGATGCATTTTCTTCAACCAGTGTAATTACATTTAATGTAAAAATCAATAGCCTTACAGTTTTAATGGGAATCTAAATGTTTGTAGGGTCCAGTGTTTGCGCACAATATCATAGCACTAGAGTTCACTTTCGTCTAAAACATTTTAAATGCTACAAAAACGTTTTACTTCTAAATTTAAAATGTCGACATATATACAAAACTAACAATATTAATAAATGTATCAATTTTTTATGATTGATATTAATTTGATAGACCGTAAAAGAAAATGTAGTAATTATTGAGAAGAAAATACATAGTTTCAATAATGGAAAATAAAATGGTTTCAATAACTATCCCATCCCACACCCTAAACCCTTTTTTAACTGAACAGTGGTTCCTTCATACTACCTACTTAAACCTTTTAAACGCCATGTCTACACTCACAACGTGATGTAGACACTCAGGTCTATTTTGCGCTGTCAACCATGACGGATATATCCGTCGTTGGCGTTGAACCAGTGGTGCGGATATATCCGTCAATGGTGTAAAAAGGTTAAAGTCGGTTAATTGATTTTTAAATGTTTTATTATCATCGAGTATCAAATTTATACACTATCAACCTGCGATGAAAACATGCGAACAAAGCTAAAAACAAAGGCGAAAGAAAAATAAAATGGCCGCCGTCCATTTCCATACATCAGCATTAAGAATAGGCATGAGATGTAAAAGATTCTGTAACCGGTTCGAACTGGATGGGCGCGAAACCGGTTTCCATGCAGGTCTACTAACTGGTTGAAGAGATACAAAACAAAGCCATTAAATTTACCAGTTTTGTAGACAATTTACTGACGAAAGATACCAGATGGCTTGGCTCACGTTACCAAGTGTACACGCATGCGTGTTAACGAAAGATGTATCCCTAAGAATATCCAAAACATGCAGTAAGTAGGTACAGTCGAACTCATAAAGTAGTTTTACATTTTAACCATGTCGCAGTTACGTATTTATAAGTTATAAGTGTCAATAGTTTTAATTTAGTATGTCAATACTGCGACAAGGTACTAAAATGTACAGCTGCTTATGAGTTCGACTGTACCTAATATTGCTATAAAGTCAAAAAATACGGGACAATCTCACACAAATTGACCTAGTTCCAAAGTAAGGTCTAGGCTTGTACTATGGGTACTAGACAACGATATACATACTAAGGATCAAATACTCGCGCTCGTTACGCAAATATTTGCCCATACCGGGATTCGAACCCGGGACCGCTAGCTTCGTAGGCAGGGTCACTACCAACTAAAAAATAAATAAATATGTAATATAAATGCGTCTGTTCGTTTTTACGGTTTAACTAACTAACTACACTAATCCCTACGGAACCCTAATTTCCTGGAATAAGAAGGACCCTAAGTATGTCTGTATCTAAGCTTAATTATCTCTTGACCAAAGGAGATGGTCCAAAAAAAATACAGAACCGATTGGGACAAAATGTATAGGTACCTACGTCCAGTAAGTTCATTATAGTGCACAATTTACCCCACCGAAAGGGCAACGCTGAAATCAATGGGGAATTAGAAGCTTTATGTATAACTAGCGACCCGCCCTCGCTTCGCTCCGGGTGATAATAATATTTTTTTAACGTAAGGTTTATGTGTATAAAATTATAAATACATAAACCTTCCGTGAAAAATTATTTAAGCGATGTTAAAATCCGTCGAGTAGTTTGAAAGATCTAAGCGTATATACAAAGGGACAGACGGCGGGAAGCGACTTTGTTTTATTTTATACTATGTAGTGATGTATACCTTAAAGCCTGGGCCACACCAGATGCGTTGCGTAGACGTGCACGTGCGCGTTCGCGTTCCACTGCGTTGTATAGTATGAATCCTCACATGAGGACGCAGCTATACAACGCAGTGGAACGCGAACGCGCACGTGCACGTCTACGCAACGCATCCGGTGTGGCCCAGGCTTAAGACTGACGCCCACACGTCACCATCCATGAAATATGTCTTTGAGATCATTATTTACATATACATTCTTACATAAATACATATGTACGTAGTTGCAAGGTCTAAATGATCTTAGTCCCATATCAAGAAATTTAATTAAACGAGAACTACGAATAACCTTGTGCGTAGGGTCGCAAGGACCCATAATGCGTAGTAAGGATGACGTCACAAATATAGGGGGACTGGAATACTTACCGAATCCAAGTTTTGCTCTCTGCGGGGTTCTCTAAAGGGGCCCATTCACTATCCCGCCTAGCAGTCCTGCGGTGGGCGGAGCTTGCAGGATGTAAGGTGAATCCTGCTCAGTGTTGCTGTGCCATGCAGGCTGCGACAACATTCACAATCTTGCATAAAGTGGCGGGTGGCAAAACGGGCTGCTAGGCAGGATAGTGAATGGGTCCCTTAAGCACGCAATTCTTAACTTTTCTACTATCTCGCTCGAATTTCTTTAGTGTATAAATGGAAAGGGAACTGAGGTATTGTAACTTTAGAAATGCTATTAAAAACATCGTCGTTCATTTAACAAACATAACTTGACTTGAGAGGGTTATACAAAGTATTCAATGCCCAGATTGTCTGATTTTATATATAAAGGACTCCTTTACGGGACGGTGGTTTTTAAAGGGTAACATGTAATTATTATTTATTAATTTTTTATAGCATAATTTCACATTATTTAGGTTCAAAGAGGTCTATAAAAAATACATAGAACATAATAAAGGTGGTAGCGTTACAGAAAGGTAGAACTTTTTTAATTATTTTCGATAAGACAAACGAGCATACAGGTAAAAAAAAGTCAGCTGACGATCAGTGGGCTCTGAGATAACTAACAGGTATTTTCTTTAAAACAATTATTGGTACCAGGTAGGTACCATCAAGGTAAGATAAAAGATAAAAGAGATGACATAAGCCTTTGTTTTATGCCTAGGTAAATTATTTGTGTCAGATTGTCCCTTGATATATATTTATTTAAATAGGTAAAGATTTACCCAATTTTCGTATTCGATTCGTACACACGAAACCAACAATCGGTAGTCGAGGTAAATTTTCAATTTACGATTTGCACCGATCATTCGATCCGAGGCAAATGAGCCAACGGTGTTACTCTTGAATCTAGAATCGAACTCACTTGGTATAATTTTGTGCCGTTATTTTATTTTCTACGATTATGGTGAAGATATTCTCCGAAAAATAGAAACATGCATTCTGTTAAAAAGGTTATTTACAAAACAAGATGGAAAGATGGGCTGAAGGACATGATAGTGTCAGGCATCCGAAGACGATGTCAAGGATAGAGCGAAGTGGAGAAGGAAAGTAGAGAAAGCTGACTCAACCACCATGTGGGATTAATAATAGGTAGGAAGAGAGACAGAGAGAAAGTAGTGTTTCTTCTGTCCAATGATTGATCTTAGAAATGAAACTATACGTTGTAGTTAGTCCTCAATTTCATGAAAATTAAGAAACGCAATTAGAACAACTCCTAAATCTGCATTCACATTTGTCTCATGTGTTGTGTCGTAATGCACGTGCACATTTTTGTGTCGTGTTGTGACGTCTTCTGTCGTCAACCAAGTCGTCGAACCATGATCGTCAGACTTACGCAGACCCAACACACAACACAACAACAACACGCCATCACAACACACTGCATCAGACAAATGTGATCGCAACCATATTAAATGTGTGAAACCGATACTGTTCTGACGCATCACGACACAACATGTCAGACAAATGTGAGTGCGGAATAATGGCGGCCGCACATTGAGCCACTAGTGGCCGCCACTAAACGCGACCACTAGTGGCTCGGCTAAGCCACTAGACGCAGCCACCAATCGCGGCCACCGGTGGCTGAGTGGCGGCCACTAGTGGCTGCCACTATTGGCTATTGTTTATTGGAGAAGCCGGCGACTGTGGCCGAGTGTGCGCGCGAGGCGAGCCACAAAACGCGGCCACTAGTAGCGAGCGCGGGCGACTACCGCAGCTTGTGGCTCAGACGCGGCCACTCGAACGCTCGGTGTGCGCCGATGCTATACAAAATGTATGAAAATACTCGTCCGCAGCTTGTGGCGGCCACTAGAGGCTACGCTGTGGCCACGACTGGTGGCCTAATGTGCGGCAGCTCTAAAGGTGCAGTTACACGAGCAACTAATCTCGGCAATCGTTGACACCATTGAATGAATGTTGCAAAAAACCCTAATTCAATTGTGTTACTACATAGCAATATATAAGTAACAAACAATTAAATTTAAATAACACTCTTTTTCCGTCTCAGTAAACAACAACATAATTTTCGTATCCTCACCAATCTCACCATGAAAACAATCTCAAGGGTTCTGCTTGAAATATTTCATATTGAAATGTCGGTAAAAAATCAGTGGGTGCGTCATTGATCATAATGAAGAAGAGCGAGGGCCAAAAGTCATTAGATCAATCAAAAGATTAAAGAACGCACAAAAAGATGGATGGTGTGATCTTTGCTCCCAAGTATTTAGGAATAGAAAAAGAGTTGTGTATGTAGGCGACTGTTTTATGAGAATTTGTTTTGTTTTTAAAAGGTTCGTCACTTTTGTATGGATTGATATAGAATCGAAAAGAGATGAACCTTTTCACTCCCCGATTATACATTTAACAAATTCTCAATAAACAGTCGCCTACATACATAAATCTTTTACAAATAATAGAAGAAATATTTTTTATTTAATTGTGAGGTCAAATTCGTTAAGGAATCCAGCAGGTTGACACTTTGTGTAAGTAAATATTAAAAAAAAATTAAAGATGAGTTTACATATAGTTAGTCAAAGATTAGTCTTCTAAAGATAAGTATCAGTGTCAATATGTGATCTTCTAAGTACCTACTTATCTTTTATAGTAAACACGGGTTACTTTAGCCCTGGGGGGTAACATTGCCCCCCCAAAAAAAAACACTACGTTTTATTTTTATCAAAATAGACTACTTATATAGCCTTTCACTACGTATTCTAAAGAAAGCAAAATTGTTACTTAAAATTGTAAAATATACAAAGGAAAGCTTAAAATATAGTGGCGGAAAATGTTACCCCCCAGGGCTAAAGTTACCCGTATTCATAAACTCAAGTTTGACTGGTGGAACTACCAATCAAATGCTAAAATTATTGACTCAAAAAATTGGATCATGTTGCCATTTTCACTTCAAACAGCGCCCTGATTACCCAACTGAGCGAAGCCAAAAGAGTTTAACAGATTTTAACAGCCTATGTATTTGTATTTGCCAAGGTGTGGTGTGCCTTTTGTATTTTATTTTCTCTGTAATATTTATAACTAGAAGCACTAAATAGGGGCTCGTGAAGATCAAGGGGGGAGGCCTTTGCCCAACAGTGGGACACTCAAAATAGGCTATTAAAAAAAAACTCTTTAAATCGAGTTAGTAATATTGAGATACCATTAATAATGTAAAAAAAAAGTTGTTTGTCAATAGGCGGAGAGAATCAATCGGACGATGACGATACAGTTTTTTCGGTTGAACTGATTCAACATTAGTTTTCGTTAGTATTATATTATCGTTTATTCATACTATCTCGTTTATAAATAGACTTCTTTTACAATTACATCATGTATTTAACTAAGATAAATACTTATCTTCTTGTTATGGTTAAGTTTTAAATAATATTATCTGTTTTCTTCCGCGTTAAATTTTAGTTGAGGTAGTTGTTAGATTAATATTTTACCTACCTATTAACGTACAGTAATAGCATAAAGTGCACTAAAGTAGGTTTTTTTAATTTAAATCTTTACTATTCTTTTCCTTCAGAGCTTCTTGTTTCGCTAAAATATATTTAGATCGGTTAAGTTAGGTTAGAGTTAGGTTAGGTAGGCATAAAATGCTAATTTTTGTGGCGGGAAATACCTTTTTGGCAAATGAAAATTTGGAAAATGATACATTTGATCAAACATATTTTGGCCGAACGGCAGAGACCCCTTTCCTTACTAACAATGAATGTGTATAGCTATGTCCACACCTGTGCGCTTTCATGTTCAACTTTCGCTTTCAAGATTTAATTCGTATTGCGTCAAGCGCATGCAATACGAGGGTGACACTGAATCTTCAATAAAATCCAATGTTTTGACTTTATCTTCCGCCATTTTATTTGCAAAATATCGCACGTCGACCCAACGGTGATGGATCAGCGTGCGCTACGGGTATGCGCTGATATCAAACCAGTTTGAGCGCATGCGTTATTGCATGGGCTGTGGTTGCAGAGGCATGCGTCAGAGCAAAGCGCAAGTTGAACATGAAAGCGCACAGGTGTGGACATAGCTTATCTGTTTGTTTATTCCGTTTTCCCGGCTAAATGCCTCAACCGATCGACGTGAAATTTGGTACAGTCGAGGACAGAAAGATGTTTACACTTTTGGACCGTTTACAATGGAATAAGGTGAAAAAGTGTAAACATCTTTCTGTCCTCGACTGTACAGAGTTTACCTATATCCCGGAGACGGGCATAGTGTAACTTTCTATTTCGAAAAAATACACGGTTCCCGAGATAATAGCCGATACAACGACTTACCTACCTATACACGGAAGGACGCGGACAAAAGGCTAGTATAAAATATATCAGTATTTCTAATGATTTTTATGCCAAAAAAAACCTTTGTAACCAAAAATAAAAAAGTAATTGGAACCAATGGTAACGCCGCATAGAATGTTACGACGTTCACAAAATGAGTTTTCGGCTCATATTGGCCGGACTAATCTAGTTAAGTATGGTTTATTCCACTTCGTAACAATTGGGGTAACATATAATGTTAAACATACAATTTATATTTGTTTACTGGTTTTATTTAGCTGAGAACGCACTTAAAGAATATTATATCGATGTTAGGTCGGCCTTACACAGTCTGAATTAAGAATCTGAATTCATAATTTGAATTCATATTATTAATTCAGAAAGCACGGAATTGCATACAATGTAACTATTATCCACACACAATCTGATTTCTTCAGATTATGAATTTCTCAGATTGATCTGACAGAACGCACCTCTTTCCATACATTATCTATGGACGAGCACACACACTCTGGATTCAGATTATGAATTCAGATTATGAATTCATAATCTGATTCAGACTGTGTAAGGCCGGCCTTAATCTACTGATTAAACTGATTTTGATCACGTCGGAGGCGCTCTTCTGCTAGAAAATCTAGTAGATTTAAAAATGATACCTAATTAATAGCTTTAGCAAATTACTTCGCTCGTAATCTTTCAACGTTATTTCCTAGGGCTTTATCAGATTTTTAACAACGTAAATTATACGTTTTGTTTCTAGCTATCCAAGTACCTACCAAATTTCAACAAAATCTAACAAACAAACAGACAAATTAACTATAGTACTTAAAATATAATTGATGATTCAAAAGTCCAAGTAAATCCATAATTCTAAATAAGCACTTATGCTGTTTAGTAGACTAGATACAGCATTCGCCCGCGACTTCGTCCGCGAACAAGTCGTTTATCGCTTTTCCTTCGAGAAAAAGTATTCTTTATGTTAATCCAGGATATGAGCTGTCAGTGTGTCAAATTTCATCCCAATCCGTTCAGCCATTTAGGTGTAATTGAAACAAATATCCATACAAATTTCACGTTTATAATATTTTGAAGGAAGTAGATTAGCAGGTAAAAGGGGAGCTAATATGACATAATTCATACCTAAATTATATTCAGCTATCTTTCCGTTACCCCAAAAAGCACTTAAAAGGTAACCCAGCCTTCAATTATTCAGCTATCAACCATTTAAACGTTACATTTCAGTTATATAACAGAACAAAAAATACATTTACGTTTAAACAGAGTAAAAAGTCATCTGATAACAAGTTTTTGGTAATTAACTAACAACTAAATAATAATAGTTACTTAACTTCCTTTGTTACAAAAATATCCATGGTGGTTGAATTTGATACTCCTAGCGCCATCTAGCGACGGGCGGCGAAATTAAACTAGTTACTAGGTGGTTTCTCTTGTTGCGAGTTCTGAGCCTAGGTATTGATTTGTAAGTTTTGCAAAGTGTAATGATTGTAATTAGATGAGCGGAAATTGTTATTTATTAGTTGATACAAAGGATACAAGTTTGAAGTTTTTTAATACTGGTAAAATGGAATGACTTTCAAACAACGGTGCGGCTTTGATATTTTTTTAATAATTAGGTAATTCTGTGCTATGTGTGTGTTACAAATGAGGTATTTCGCGATATAACTTTTATTTGTTTCATATGCGAGCGCAAACTATAAGTAGTGTAAAATTAAATATTATCAGAAGAATAGGATATAAAAACTTTAAAACAAAAAACCCTCATTTTATGCTACCTTAAGTAGGCTACCTAAGCTACCTTATGTTTTTTTTCTCTTGAGCCATCTTTCGTAGTTCACCCCTACCTGCTTTAAGTTACTCCAAATCACTAGTCGCCAATACAATATCATATACATTTTATTATGTGAATAAAAACAGAAGATATAGGTCAAAGTAACCCCATTTTTGTAATAAATTACCCGACGTAGTTTTAGAGTTACCCCTTCCAGCACTTAAAAATTACTTGAAAAAGTGGTTGATGTCAAAAGCGTGCTATAGGGTCGAGGACTATCTAACGGAAAAAATGCTTGGCCTAAACCAGAAAATTAACTAATGTTTAATAGCTTACTACTCGTACATAAAAATCATGTAAACGCTGTATCTTGTCTAGGGAACACGGTTTATGTAGGAAGACATGTCGAAACTGTTTTGTTTGGTATATATATTTATTTTATTTTTTTCTCGTAATCATTCTGACATGTTTTCCTGCAAAACAACGCAGATATTTTATATTATTTTTACAGTTTTATATAATGCTAGAATAAGTAGTATCATTGTAATGTTTTATTTTATTTAAAAAATGGAATTTGTTTTAATAGTGCATTAATAAACTGACCTTGACTGAGGTGCTCGTCTCGAGATAAATCAAAGTATACGTCACGTCATAAACAAAGTTTTCTCACGATTCTTGACTTGAGACGGGGATCTCAACCAAAATCAGTTTACAATACAACCCTTGGTCATATTATTTCATAATTCGGAGTAGTTTTGTATTTAACATAATTATGTTATTATTCATGTTAAAAAATACGAAAGTATCTAGTTAGGTACATATTTTTCTATGTAGGTATCTGACTGCCATAGAAAAGAGTAATGTTTAGAAATGTATTTTTATTTCCGTGTTGTTAAGTAGGTATTAGTGAACAGAAATTCAAAGGACACCAGGAAAAAAATAAGACATTATAATAATATTGGGCGAGCTTAACCTTTGTTTGCAGTCAAAGAGCAGTTTACAAGACAGTCAAAATAGATTTAGGTATAAACTTAATTATACCCGACTACCAAGTAAGCTAGTAAATACCTATTATTATAACATTAAGTATTAGCTTTTACGACGCGGTTAGCCTAGTTGGTAGTGACTACGAAGCTAGCGTCCCGGGTTCGAATTCGTGTATGGGCAAATATTTGTGTGATAAGCGCGAGTATTTGTTCCTGAGTCATGGATGCTTTCTATATATCTAAGTATGTATTTATTTATATACGAGTAAGTATATCGTTGCCTGGTACCCACAGTACAAGCCTAGAGCTTAGTTTGGGACTAGGTAAATTTGTGTGAGATTGTCCCTGATATTTATTTATTTTACTTTATTTAAATTGTAAAAATCAATTGGGAATATGTGTGAATATTTTTATCGCATTTCTTAACAAAATATGAAAATACCGTAAAAGAGATGGCAAAAAGTGAAATTAAAATTAAAATCGGCCTAAAATACGGATAATATAAGCATTTCAAAACTACTAATTAGACAGAGAGATCCGACATGAACTGTGACGTCAGCGGGCACTACGGCCATATAAATTCCATGTTAAATTCTGTTTTGCTAGAAAGAACTTGATTTTTTATCTGTTTGTTACATGAATAACTTTATATTAAAGTAAAAAAGATCATGAATATTCTCTATTTGGGTCATATACAGTCACAGAAACAAAAGTTGCCCCTCCTGTTCCAGAAAGTTAAGGACTTTGAAACCAAATTTTTCGGGTTAGGATATATCCGCGTAATAGGAATCTGGTGTAGTTTTGGCCTGTATCGAAATTATATGAGTTAAAAACTCCCACGCCGTTAACTTTTAGGAACAGAAGGGACAATTTTGAACCTAACTCTGTGTATGACCCATTTAACCGATTTTATTTTTGAAGTCCTAGGAAAAAGATAAGACCACAATATAGGCACTCCAAATCTACTCCTATGAGTACGTAGTTCACACTTCACATCCACTCTTCAGATTATAAAGAAATTGAAACCTTTTTATTTATTTTTATAAGTACCTATAGCCTTTAATCATCATTATCATCAACACTATCATCATCATCGTCATCATTTCCATATCAGTTGAATTGAAACAAATTAGCGGTTAGCCTAGTTGGTAGTGACCCTGCCTACGAAGCTAGCGGTCCCGGGTTCGAATCCCGGTATGGGCAAATATTTGTGTGATGAGCGCGAGTATTTGTTCCTGAGTCATGGATGTTTTCTATATATTTAAGTATGTATTTCTCTATATAAGTATGTATATCGTTGCCTGGTACCCATAATACAAGCCTAGAGCTTAGTTTGGGACTAGGTCAATTTGTGTGAGATTGCCTGATATTTGATATTATTATTATTAAAATCCTCTGCAAACATAGGCCCAGGCTCAAATTCACTTCATCTGTGTCGCCCTCTGCCTCTTTCGCCTTTAGTTTTCCCTTCTATGATATACAAGGTGTCCAGTCGCACGTCACTGACACTGGAGATAGATGAGCCTAATACGTCGACCGACCCATCCTAACCTCAGTAAAAGTCGCATGGTTTCAAGACTTGTCAGTTTAAAACAAAACTATCTTAAAATGAAATATGTTGAAAACCATGCGACCTTTACTGAGGTCATGTTAGGTTGGTTCAGTGTGGGATCATGCGTAAAGGTGTCAGTTGATAGCCTACCGCACGCAGCAGCAGACGACGTGTCGCCGCGACACTGCTGGTTTCTTTGTGTTTGTATGAAAGCGACGTGTCGCTAGCTACGGAGGGAATTTCCAGGGAAACCAGTAGTGTCGCGACGACACGTCATCTGCTGCTGCTGCGTGCAGTCGGCTACCAACAGACACCTTTATGCATCTTAGGCTGGTCATCTCCTGTGTCACTGTGACGTGCGACTTATGTGACAGCCTGTATATTGTTAATTTGTGACGTTCTCAATATAAAGGAACCTTATGAAGGAAGGCAGTTACGCTCTTCTTGTTCTTGTTACTATACGAATACTATGGTAACAGTTCTAAAAACGGCGTAACCGCCTGCCTAGATAAGGTCCCTTTATATTGAGAACTGAAGAATTGTCTTTACCATTACGGGCGGCATGTCAAATAATAATTCATGTATGTTGTAACGTCTGCCTGATAACTCTTTGGCTGCCGCTATCAGGCCTGATAAGAGGCTGATAAGCCGGTGGTTGCTCCCACCCATGTCCCGGCCTTATTTATCCGAAGCACATTTATAGCGCTTTTATATGACGTAGAGCCTGATTAGCCTGGATTATATTTATCTCGGTTCTCAAAAAGATTATAATATAGTCCCTGGCACGAAAGTAAACCCAAGATGGCCGCTTCTTCTACATATATGTCGATTCCTCGGTGTAAACCGAGGTGCGGGGGGGTGCGGAAGCAGCCATCTTGGGTTTACTTTCGTGCCGGACTATACGTAGTTAAGGACTTAATTAAAAACCGCTTACCTATTACCATTTTGTTACAAAAATTAACCATAAGAATGTATGACTAATTTTAGAGAAATATACAGGGTCAGCTATCCAAATGGGTTTCTATGGGAAAGTCTGAAACTATGAGATAGGGAAGTTCTTAGGAACCATGGCGTCAGTATATTAAGAGATTTTATCTTGGTTGACACAAAAATAGTAGGTTTAAATAGCAATGAGATTAGTTAGGTGTATCAACCAAAACTGGTTTTCACATCAATTTACGTTCCAACTAACATCTTTGTTGACATATCTTGTCAGGCTCGTATGGAATCAAAACGCTTATTCATAACAATCACAATCTTGTTAGCAGCAACTTTTTTTTCAGTTAAACCTAGGTCAGATGTAGACGTTATTGCTACATGCCAATCTCGTCTGCCTCTAACCGGGAGCCATTATGCAGTTTATTTTACGATCGCCCCTATCAACGTCACAAATAAATGATCACAATAACACTTTGTCACACCCAACAGTACAACAAATTCACATGCCGCTTTAAACAGGACGTTAAAGCGACAAAGTCCTACGAGCTGTTTGCTGTGGATTGTTTTATGAGCCAGGATGCGCTCGTATACGGGTTCCGTCGCGGAAAGAACAATTAGTTGCTCCGGCGTAGTTTAAAAAGTATAATTATTTCTTTGCCTGCGGGCCTACAAAATTATCTAACCGCCTGTTTCACATTCGTTGACTTGAGTAAAGCATATCTGTCAAATAAATTTAGCCCTTACCCTTTCTTAAGGTGGACATTCACGGTCAGTTAAACTGATCAGTTGAACTGACGTACATCCAAAAACTGACCGTGAATGTGAAATCTTAAGTTGAAATTATACGAACTCAAGGTCAGCTTCTAGATGTACGTCAGTTAACTGATCAGTATAACTGACCGTGAATGTCCACCTTTACACTTGAAAATAGACAAGGAGATGGCTATCTTTATTTGACAGATGAATTTACTTGTCGATTTTGAAAACAGGCCTTAGATCTTATAATTGTTCTTATATCTCTAGCAATTATTGAAGCAAAAAATTACGAGCATTGTGCACAAACTAGCATACCAAACTACCTACCAAACTAGGTGTAATAAGTTGCACGTCACTGACCCCGGAGGTAGACCAGCATACAATATATTGAGTCAGATGCCTCTGACTATTGTAGTTTAGCATAAGTAAATTAAGTCGTAATGTGTCACATGTAAGTGATCACATTCATTTCGAAACTTGAAAAATAACTGCCGCACTCAGAGACGTCAATTAATTTTTAAGTTTCAATTAATTTAAATTAATAATTCAATTTCAATTAATAATTCAATTAATGTTTAATTCTATTGCTATAGCAATGAAAGTGACAACAGCAACTTTAATCAAACTTAAAAGTTAATTGACGTCTCTGAGTGCGGCCGTAAGTGACGCCATTCAAACAGTTAAAGTCATTACTGAGTGTTTCAAATTAAACTAAATAGCAATAGTTAGTAAGACTACCAAACTATCTTATGTAACGGAGTACGAGTTACTTGACTGTCTTAGCCGTTGGAAATCGGGTTTAGTCGGTTATCCTCTTATATCCAGACAAGGAAAGTCACACGTCTTCGTTTAAAGAAGAACATTACATGTAATATTAACGGTTGGCTAACCTGAGAGCCAGGTCTACCAACCTGACAACAGACAGAGTGACTTCACCCAAAGTCAACCAATTGCAGGTCTAGAAACCGTTACCTAGCGACCATTGTTATAACCGCACCGATCACAATTTAACTCTCTTTGTCATGACATTATGATAACTGTTGCACATAAATATGTTGCTATGGCTAAACAACAGCTACTATTGGAGATACAACGCCCAATCAGCTAATCATACTGAACACGGTTGTTATTGGTCGTTTTAATAGGGTTGCTATGGCCACGTATCAACAAAACTTCATGCTTCAAAATTGCAGATTAGCTTAAAATATTTCATAATTATTTATTGAAGTTTCCAGTAAAGAGATAGTTATGATATCTTGTATTATTATTTCGCTTTGACATAATTTATTTTTCATTTTGCTTCTGTCCCTGTGTTATAATGATAATTTTCTTTTGACTAATTAAATGTTCAGTTGAATATGACACTTTGGTATAACCTGTTAAATCTGGGGCGTCATGCTAGGTAGAACATGTTTATTTTTATCACTAACTTTTGACGTTGACTATACTAGGGTACCAGGCAACGATATACATTATACATTCTTATATAGATAAATACGTACATATGTAGAAAACATCCAAGACTCAGGAACAAATACTCGCGCTCATCACACAAATATTTGCCCATACCGTGATTCGAACCCGGGACCGCTAGCTTCGTAGGCAGGGTCACTACCAACTAGGCTAACCGCGTCGTCAATCTTATCTCTTGAGATAACTAATTGCGACCTAGCTCTGCATAATTATCATATTACCAAAATAATCCTCTAAGTTGTCTTATATTGCATTTTAATGCTTCTTTAACGACACTGTCCCTAATGATCTGAACGAAGGGCTAACTGCACCTAAATCGGTCAGGCCTCATATTTGCATGTGTGTGTTTTTTTTATGAAGGAGTAGGCAAACTAGCAGGCGTGTAACTTAACCCTCATTGCCCCCTTTCTAACACTAATTAGCTAAAACTGGTGCTAAAATTGCTGCTGTAGCTGTCACTTTCATTCACAGCGCGTGTAAGAAAGACCACTGAGCCCGCTGATCGATGCCCAAGGATGTGAGACCACAGAGCAGCGATATCGTTATCTGGTCGTAACCGCAGATCCGGTGAACAAAAAGCACTTGGCAGGTGCGTGTGCGCTCCGACCGCGCAGTAAACAACGCGCAGTAAGTCTTAAAAAGTGCATCTGAATAAATCTAACATGTGCGAGTTTATTATTAATTTTCTATTATGTTTACCTCTTACTTGTGCGTCTCTATTAAAAGCCGTGTATTGTCTTCTATACATAAAAACTTACGTGGGTGAATTTCATTGCCGTCATTAGTGTCACCAAATATATTGACGTAATCAGTGACACCTACCAGCAACTCCTGATGTAAACAGAAGCAGAACCGGGGATGTAGTTTCTATCAGCATCAGAAATTGCTGTAGTGTCATTGATTTCGTCAATATATTTGGTGACACTAATGAGGGCGGTTGAAACGCCCTGGAATTCACCCACGTACTGACAGACAACGCAGTCTAAACTGCTGAAGCTAGGGACTTGAAATTTGGTGGGTTCCTTGGATAAAGGACTGGGCATAGATCCGCGGGGTCAGTGGTATTTCTTCTTATTCTTTTATCAAACCATAACTACCCTCTGCTGAGTGAAGGTCTCCTTCAAAGCGCACCATTTTCCTCTGTCCTGAGCCACTGTTACCCACCCCATCCCTGCGGTTTGGATGTCATCAAGTGTCAGCCAACGTTTCTATGTACAAATCGAGGACGCTGCTCTGATGCCTTATTGCTCCCTTATCAACCCAACTTCTCTTCATTATGAATGCTTACTGTTAACAATTAACTGTGACAACAAGAGTGTTAACTGCATTTTATGTGTAAAGTATTCATACTGTTTTGAGGAGAATAGTTATAATTAGAATAATTTTATTACTGTTTTATCTGATGAAACAAATGCGTGGCAACAATGCCGCGGCAGCAAACGGGTAATTATGCCATATCCTATGAGGGGAGCGCAGCTGCGTGACATTGGGTCAGCTGTTCCATTCATGATTTATGCCCATGCGCAACTTTTACAGTTCAGAGGCAAGGTGATTTTAATTTAGCGATTGTTAGGTGTGACATAGTTTTTACTACTTTAGAAAGTTGTAAGAGTTATTTTAGGTAGTCATCAACATTACTTAAGAGCAATTTTCGGTGGAATAATTTCCATTCTATTCTATTCCAAGCCTTATCTTTACCACACTGATATGGAACAATGCCTACTCTTTCTGGAATAGAGATAGTGCTTTTAAAATGTTTTTCAAGCTGTTATTTAACTTGCAATGTTGATATGTTCGTTTGTTAGTGTCAAATCTTGCAAACTGAATTAGAACTACTTCTCGGTGTCCCAATGATCTGAAATTTGGTGTACCTACGTAACTTCGGTGACGATGGAATAATATGGTACCATGGAGCTGGTCTGATGATGCAGTTGGAAGGTGGCCATAGGAACTCCGCAACGAATCAAGATAGCCCCACCGTGTTTGGGCTCGTTGGATTTGTTTTGATAAGCAGATGATTAAAAGCTTGTCCCAAATATGATTTTTCGCACCCTTAGAATCAAACCGTCACTAAACAAGAAAATCTTTTATTTGACATCCAACTTCATTCAATAGCAACTGTGTCATTGTTCGAACTCCGTTCTATTTTGTTTAGCGACGGTTTGATTTTAAGGATGGGTAATCTTTGTAAAAATAATAGTGACAAGGGACTATTATGTATGATATGCAGTGATCTGAATAGGTAGAGTATATTTACCTAAACTTGATGCATGTTCATTCAATAATGTGTTCCCATCTCACTCACGCATGAATGAACAAGCGTCAAGTTAAGGTAAATATACTCTACCTATTCCGATCACTGATGATATGTTAAAAGCTGTGACGTTCCAGTGAGAGTGATAGAGCTACGCGAGTCATATATCGCTGTCCCTTTTACACCTGGAACTAGGTTCTGACAGCTTATAATATGGCCTCTGTACTTAAATCAGCTCATCAGCAGCGATCCAAATTAAAAAAAAACAACGGCTAAAATAGCCTTCATTCAGACCTCAAACCCAAATAAACAAAGCGACCTCTATTTTTTACATATTAAAACAAATTAAAAAAAGTCACTTAAACAATTAATTTGTCAAAGCATTTTCAACTCTATCCTGTTAATAATAAGGTTGAACATGATTTAGGAGTTTGTGAAGATGTGCCCTTTTGATTTAGAAGAGTTGGATAGTGGACAAAAGCTTTACATAAGATCGTAAGCGTCATGCCACGTGTACTGCACACCTGGTACAGTACACAAGCATTTAAACGGTAACCCAAGCTCTTTTTAACCACCGACTCAAAAGAGGGGTGTTATAAGTTTGACTTATGTATCTGTGTATTTGTGTATCTGTATATTTGTGAATCAGTGTATTTGTGTATGTGTTTCCGTAGTATCTGAGTATTTGTGTATCTGTGTTTTTGTGTGTCAGTGTATTTGTGTATCTGTATATTTGTGTATCTGTGTATTTGTATTTGTGTGTCTATGTATCTGTCTGTGGCACCGTAGCTCCTAAACACATGTCGTGCTACGAATGACAGGTGGGGTACAAGTGCGCAATGAGTTGGACTGACGACCTCGTTAAGATAGAGCGAGAGATTGGATGAGGAAAGCCCAAGATCATAGGAGATGGGGTGCATAAGAAGAGACGACAGGTTGAAGAAGAGAGAGAGAGAGAGAGAACTCCTAAGCCGATAGACCGATGTTGTTTTTCTTTTATTAGGAAGGTGACTTATTCGAGAGTGTTCTTGGCTCAGTTTGATGAAAATCTGTTTAGCCATTTGAGAGTTATGAGCTATCAAAGTAGAAATCCCGATTTTGTCGGGGGTTTTTTAACTCGGTTGGGTTAGGTTATAGAATAATAATAAAAAGCCGTGGTAGCCTAATGGTTTTACCTGCCGACTCTTAAGCAGAGGGTCGTGGGTTCGAATCCGGGCTCGCACCTCTAAGTTTTTCGGAATTTATGTGTGAAGTATAATTTGTAAATTTACCATGAGCTTTTCGGTGAAGGAAAACATCGTGAGCAAACCTGCACACACCTGCAAAGCAATTTGATTGTGTGTGCGAAGTTCCCAATCCGCACTGGGCCCGCGTGGGAACTATAGCCCAAACCCTCTCATTGTGAGTGGAGGTCTGTACCCAGCAGTGGGACATATATAGGCTGGATTATTATTTATTTTTATGAATAGAAAAGAAAACTTATATTTCAAGCAACAAGACCGAAAATCACAAATACCTTACAGACTAGACTAACACATATAACAATATAGACCTTAAACCTAGCACCGAGGAGACAAAACCGCGTGGTCCTGTTACACTCGGCCAATAAATTCGCGCGGGTAGTTCACTATTGAAAATTGATTTTAATTTACGACCAAAAACAAATGAAAGTAAAGTATAAAATCAAATGCATCTTACAATATCTCTAATTTGACATACCAAATAAAATGAAAGAGACACAACAAATAATAGCCAAGTGTGCGACATAAATGACAAGACCACCGATGTATTTCGGAGTGCTCGTACTGTTTTTTGTTGATTAGTGCGCCCGCGCAATAAACACGATCCATGTCAAGGTTCCTCGTACATGAACCCGCGCTCAGCCCGCCTTATTTATAATATCAATCTTATTTAATGCATGCAGTAATGTTTAAAATCAGATCTTTATCGTCAATTAGAAATTCACCTTTATTTAAATTATAACCCCCCCCCCACAAAATTGCGAACCATACTTTCAAATTACTCTCATAAATGGATCAACAGATTTTCATCAAACCTAGCTAAGAACACTCTCGATTAAGTCACCTTTCTAACAAAAACAACTAAATCAAAATCGGTCCATCCGTTTGGGAGCTATGAACGATGACACAGACAAATACACAAATACACAAACACACAAATACATAGATACACACATTAAACTTATAACACCCCTCATTTTGCGTCGGGGGTTAAAAATAAAGTGAAATAGACTAAGTAGTCTATACAGGGTGAAATTAAATTCAGTGATCATATTTGGGGTTTAAATCAGTAAGTCATACTGACCAACTTTCATTCATTAGGAACAAAAAATCGACCCTCCCATACAAAACATCGTCAGCTGATTAGCCAAAATGTAGAGGGCCGATTTTTTTTTCGCGATTGCGGAGTTGGTCCCATAGTGAAACTTCAGTATGATTTACTGATTTAACCCCCAAAATTTGGACACTGATTTTAATTTCACCCCACAGGGCATGTACAAAAGTGATTTTACTATTATTGTTTTTATTGAACCTGTAAAAAATTAATTGTAATCGGTTACCGACAGGATTAATTAGCAATTAAATAAAATATTTTATTCACTTATCAGTCCCTTATCAACAATGCTTGACCTATTAAGCCAGTAAGGAAATAATTAATTGTTTACAGTAAATATACTCTTTGTTTTCTATGTGTTAAGAGGTAAACGTGCTAGCGTTTACATAACCCCTAGCACAGTTAGAAGACTAGCAGAAATTCTTCAATTAAAATCAAACTCGCAAACATTTTATTTGAAAAATAAGCTGTTACACAACAGCGGGCGGGGAGTGACAGTGACTATAGTGATTTTCTTTTTTTTGTAGCGATTTTATCAAGACGAGACACTTCTAATTTAAACCTTAAGCGTTAAATCTTACGTTAGAATACGGAATAGATGTACTCAATTTTTTTATGTGTATGTATGCGAGTAGCACTAAACCGGCCGTGTCGTGGAGATCCTTGGGGAAGGCCTATGTCCAGCAGTAGGTAGACGTCTTTCGGCTGATATATGATGATGCATTCTAAGCTCGCAGAATATTACTTTCCAACTTCATGACAGAAATCCTTGTTAATAATAAATAAAATATATTATATACACCATGTTTTTTTTTTATTTACGCCAACTTTAAGGCAACATTCTTCAGGTGAAATAGAGTTAAATTGTCTACGACACTAGTATCTTACCTCGTACTATTTTTAAAATATTTAAAATTTGTATGTAATCCCTAATACACGTTATACCAATGTAAAAGTATACCAACATAAACAAATACTTACTTTTAAAATCCTGTAAGTAAAGAGTTTCTGATTCTTACGTATGCACAACATTAAGGTTACAGAAATTCGGTTAGTAAATTGACACTGGCAAAATATTCTACGAGACAGATGCTATTTAATCAAGAAAAGAAGATAATATTTTCTGTCATGACGTAAACGTCAATGTGATTTGGTATATATTACGTATGTGTGTGTGTGGATGTCATTCGAAATTGTCATAATTAACACTAACTGTTACTTAACTCAAAAGGCCCTTTTACAATGAACGTAGATACAACATTTAATTACTTTGTTCTAAAAGTAAAAAAAATATACATTTTTTAAAAATCTAGTAATATGCCTAAGTTATCTGAAAAAAAACACGGTGTATATGTATATAAATAAAGCGTGTAAAATCTATTATGATGTAGTCAAATGTGACGTTCTCCATATAGAGGGACCTTATGGAGGAAGGCAGTTACGCTCTTCTTGTTCTTGTAACTATACAAATACTATGGCAACAGTTCAAAAAACGGCGTAACCGCCTGCCTCCATAGGGTCCCTTTATGTTGAGAAAGTCATAAATGTAGATCGTGCTTCAGCTCGCTTGAACACCGGAAAGTAGATCTAATTTAACTTGTATGAATTGAGTACAGAACATTGCATGTGTTAAATTTTAAATCGTTAAGTCTCCTGCAGAACTACGCAGTTATATTATATCTACAATTTTATATAATGATAGAATATGTAGTATCAATTTAATAATTGAACTATGTTTTTTAAAGAATTACCGTTGAGTTACTCGCGGCGCTTCTTCTCAGCAGTGGTCTCTTCTTGGGAAGCGCTAGTAGATTGCGACCTACATATCTTTTATCTTCTTTTCTAATCAATCATCAATAGGAAATAACTTAAGCCTTGTACATTTGTTATGACACACCTGTAGTAAGACTGTCTTTGAAAAAATAGAAACAGAAATTCAATATCCTCCTCCTGATAAATATGTTTATGGCTCATATGTTGTCTTTTTCATTATCCCCCATTTTATTAACAGTCCTAATAGCCAAAAAAAATACTTCCCAACAATAATTTTACTCTCATAAGACGCAAAATACGTTCTAGATACTTCGACGGTCTCGTGCGCCTTTCAATTTAATTGGATCTGAACACTACATAACCTCATATCTTACCAACACGACAAACGCATTCGAAACCTTATTCTGAAAGTTTAAAGCTGTATTTTATTTTCTTGTTTAATGAGATGTGAGTTTGTTAAAGTGAACAGTTAAAATTATTTGCTGGGTAAATTATTTGTTTTGCCGTTGCTTCTTGTACAGGCGGCTGAGAAATGTGGCCTAGTCGTCATTTCAGTCGCAGAGTTAATAATAGGGGAAAACTGAGATGGTTGCCCCACTTTTTGAAGTCACTATATCTCTCAGTATAAGAAGCAATATACTTTATTTGTAAAACTGGCCAGTACTTTCATTTTTATCTACATGGAAAGTAAAAATCATTATC
Organism: Tortrix viridana; assembly: GCA_963241965.1. NCBI lineage: Eukaryota > Metazoa > Arthropoda > Insecta > Lepidoptera > Tortricidae > Tortrix > Tortrix viridana. The sequence continues at coordinate 12,926,426 of OY725185.1, forward strand.
TTTAGTATTTCCAGAGTATTAGCGATTTTTGCGGACCTCTATATTTTGGGACATCTATCCCACATAGCGGATAGTTGCCTAATCCATATAAATTACGTTTGGGATAGATGCCCTGCCAAAAAACAGGACATGTATCCCTCAAACACTTTGATCGCATTTTGCCTTCCCATGCAATCACACAGAAACATGCGACACTGTCAACTTAGTGTTAGTTGGAGAGTCTTTGGATAGTATCATGCGATTCATCCACGAAACTAGAGTAATTACAATCGGGGCAACTATACCCCTTGGGCAAATATCCTCTAATAACAGTAGAAAATTCTCACACAAATTGACCCAGTCCTAAAAGCTCTTGGCTTGTAGTCACACCACGAGATTGTTAAGCCGCCATAGAACTCTGTCATAATGAGGACGTCGCGTCACGCAAAAGAAATCACGTCATTTTACCGTTGACTTTTCTGTGAGAGGGTTCTATAGTGGTTCAACAACCCCGTATGGTGAACGTGTGTCTGGACTAGGGCTTGGAGTCCCGAGAATCGGGATTTTCGTTTTGAGACTAGCCCAATACAAAATCATTTTTGCCAGTAGATTAAAAGAACACGTGTATCTTTAAGAGATGCACTATACGCAGGCGCTTATTTTTAACATACTTAAAAAAAGAAGGAGGTTCTATTGTTCGACTGAATGTAAGGTTTTTTTTTCTTTTTAACTGCAGATTTAAAACTTGTGTTTCACTATTGGATCAAATCGCCTCGCAGACGACTGTACTGGTCTATTTCTATGCAACGCGGACGCTTGCCAGCGCAAGAAAACACATGTTTTAGAAAGGTCATTGGTCTGACGTGTAAAAAACAAAATTCATTATTACAGGCATCGGGTTTGGTTCCGGGCAGAGGCATTTTTTGGGTACTGTTAAATAAAAGCACTAAGCGAAGTAGTCTCTAGGGTTCCGTACAAAAATAGTAAAAAAGGAACCATTATGGTGAGACTTCGTTATCTGTCTGTCTGTCTGTATGTCACAGCAGTTTTTCTCAGCAACTACACAAAAAATTCAAGTGATTCGATTATAGCAAATAGGGTGTCATATGAAAGAGCTTAATCTGCACATTTCAAAACTATTTTTTTTTAATAATTTTCCGTGGTGTACTTTTTGATTTATAACCAAAAATTTTCAAAAAATGACCGTTCCCCCCTCTTATCTCTGCAGTTTATGACCCAAAAAATCTGAAAAATTAACTACTTATAGATAATTACTTATATTTTACAGGAAAAATAAAAAGAAGTATTCAAAATCTATAGTTTTCGAGATTTTGACAAAAAACTTTAAAGATCTGTACTAAAATTTAAGCAAGTCAAAATGGACCTTTTGCATACGAATTAAAGTACATAAAAAGGTATAATGTTGAAGTACGGTCTTAAATACGGAACCCTCGGTGCGCGAGTCTGACTCGCACTTGACCGGTTTTTTAAAGAAAGAAAGAAATATAACATGTATTCAGTCACAACATATGCAACCGACTTTAAAGAAAAGGGGTATCTCAATTTTGACCCCCGACGCAGAACAAAGGGGTAAAAGCACCTGTTATGGACAGTGCTCCAGTTATGAACAATGCAATAAATATATATGTTTTTGGTATTGCCAAGTTTTTTATAAAAAAATGTTATTGTTCATCACTGGAGCCTTGTCCATAATAGGTGACTTCACCTTATAAGTTTAACGTGTGTGTCTGAATTATATATGTCTGTGGCATCGTAGCTCCTTAACATATGAACTGATTTCGACTTCGTTTTCGAAAGGTGACTTGATCGAGTGTTCACAGCCAAGTTTGGTGGAAATCCGTTTGGCCATTAGAGTTATTATCTCTAAAATAGGGAACCCCAATTTTGCCAGGGTTTTTATATAAGTGACGTTCTCAATATAAAGGGATGTTATGGAGGAAGGCAGTCACGCTCTTCTTATTCTTGTAACTATACGAATACTATGGTAACAGTTCTAAAAACGGCGTAACCGCCTGCCTCCATAAGGTTTTATATTGAGAACGGCACATATTTTTTTACGTGTAATTACGTAATATCTTCGCCAACAGGGAATATGCATGATTTTTTTAGCCTTAATATAAAGTATTAATTCATGTAACAAACAATAGAGAAAAATTATTTATCGAAGAACTATAAAAATAACCAAGATATAAACCATTAATTTTTTTTTCTATCTCTTTCTAGCAAAACAGAATTTAACATGTTAATGTCGGATCTCTCCGTCTAATTTAGTTTTTAAATGCTTATAATTATCCGTATTTTTTGGCCGATTTTAATTTTAATTTCACTTTTTGCCATTTTTTTACGGTAATTTCATATTTTGTTAAGAAATGCTATAAAAAAAATCATTCATGTTCCATATTGTGGATCGATTTAAATCAAGGATTTATCGCTGTTTCAACAAGATCCGTATTTTTTTTATCTAGCCGTTTTCTAGCTTTGCAAAAAATCATGTCGATCCGTTTGTTCAGACATTACAGTACACGTAGCACGAAACAAAATTCAGGGATCTGCATATAGTGGTTGCGTTAATCAAGCATGGCCTAAACCAAATTATTGCAGTCTATTAACACAACCAGACCCCCTAGCATGCATGCACGAGATAAAATTTGACAGGTGCTAGGGAAATAAATACATCTATATCATATTTTAACTTAAGTCTTAACGCTCAAGGTTTAAAATAAAAGCGTAATAAAATCGCTATAAAAATGTGAAAGTCGCGTAGTAATAAAAGGTAATAAAAATCAGGACGAGACACTTTTATAAACCTTAAGCGTAAGTCTTAGAATATGGAATAGATGTATTTATTTCCCTATAGCACCTGTCGAATTTTATCTCGTGCATGCATGTTAAGCCCGCAGTTTACGCAGATGTGTTACTTTAGGTTCATGCTTAGGGTGCAGGACAAATCAACAAACAAACTGATACTCACTAAGTACGAGAGTGCATACTTTGTGCGTGTCAGTACATACTGGAATTTGTTTCTATACTATTCCCGTGATTTACGAACTATTTACATACTTACTAGTTTGTGCGGAACCCTCGGTGCGCGAGTCCGACTCGCACTTGACCGGCTTTTGTATTAGAAGCTGAGTTGAGTTACATGGGAGCCACAGAATTTATTAAAACACTATAGGGAATGAGGGAACCCGGTATTATAAATTACTAAAACGATTGCATCACGAGAACATTACAATTGTATTTATTCGAAAGAAAGATGTCAAAGTGCCAACAGGAAAATGTAAGCCATTATCGTAAATACAAAGTAACAACTGTCAAATGAATGTGGAAACGTCACAAAAGTAAGATTGAACAAGGATTTTTGGTGTTTTAAATAGCCTATTAAGGCGTTAGCGGGGGTGGATTAGAGGGGAGGGTAGGCGCGCCACCTACTGCCCCCTACCCCTGCCACCCCGCGCGAAGGTCGCGCTTAAACTTGTTCGATTTTAGTTCAAAATTTCGAAACTCTCTGTTTGTGTTCCGTTTTTTGGCTGAAACGCTTTACAGAATTAACATTACACTATGTGATCCCATAGTGTAACTTGCGCTGGTGACTCAGCGGTTAGCATACAATGCACGGGTCGCGGGTTCAGGCCCGGCTCTTGCCCTGCTTCGCATCTAGAACGAGTGCTCTGAAGGTCGCAGTATTTGGCTCACCAGTTTTAATTTTACATTTTATGACTAACAAGTCACGTGTAGAGGTTTCTTGTTTACTTAACATGTCATTAATTATGGATTTTGACTCACCGTTTACATGATAGGTGGTGAATGCACACATTTTGAATTTCCCTTAAGATGCTACATAATTAATTTAAAAAAAGTGAACATTGTAGCGTGTAGCGGTACACTGACAATTTAAGGGGAGAATATGAATCCTTACTTCATTCCTGTGTTAGTTTGTTACTCTTTCACGCTGCAACGGCTGGCCGGATTTGGATGAAATTTGGAATGGAGATAGCTTATACCCTGGATTAATATATAGGCTACTTTCATATCGCAAAATTTAAAAGTTCCCGAGGGATCAGCGATAAATGACTTCTACGCAGACGGAGTCACGGGCAGAAGCTAGTTTTACTATAAATGCCAAATTTTGGATGAATGGATGTTTGTTACTCATTCACGGCAGAACAGGTCCTTTTCGCACCGCTCCGTCTCCGCCTCAATGGAAAGGCAGCCTTAATCCTGTAAATTTTCATAAAAATACTTATTTTATGTTTTTCGTCCAAGTGGCTCCCCATTATTTTTCTCCACATACAACGGCAATCGTAATTTCTGAAAAAAAAACCAGTTAATTCTGTTAACTACGACAACACTTAATAATGGGTCATACACAACCGCAGAACCAAGAGTTGTCTCTCCTGGGCCCTTAGCCAAGATGCACTACGCTAACTAGCGTTTCTATTCGTTTCGTTTTTAAACCAATCGCGTCACTGGTAGATCACGTCATACGAACGTCACGTGACCTACCAGTGTCGCGATTGGTTTAAAAATGAAACTAATAGAAACGCTTTAGCGATGGGCATCTTGGCTAAGGGCTCTGTTCCAGAAAGTTAAGGACTTTGAAACCAATTTTTTTGGTTTAAGATATATCCGCGTAATGCCCGATGTAGTTTTGGCCTGTGCCGAAATTATATGAGTTAAAAACTAACTATTAGGAACAGAAGGGACAATGTTGAACCTAACTCTGTATAATCCTAATACGAATTCAAAACAGACGTAGAAAGCGGCGGAACGACAGAGCTGTAAGACAGATACGGGCTCGCTACGGTGGCTATGCGTTGAGGGAAAATATAGACCGTCCCCGTTCTGTGGACGCCTTTATCGCGCTGGATAAGTGCGGATAAAGCATCCGTCTCTCTCGCACTTACATACTAGTTAGAAAGTGATTTTTTTTATCCACATGTATAAAAACAACCATAATAGGTCTGATGGAAACATTGTTTATGAAATCAAATAAAATTCATCTATTTACAGGCTACTAGGCCCATAGATAAAATGGTAAACCCCTAAATCACCGACACTCTTTCATAGATTGTTTTACTTCGCCGAATTTTCATTTCATCGACAGGCATTTCCACGTGCAGGAGTTAAGTATATTTTTTTGGTGGTAACAGGTCTATCCTTTTTTTTGTCGATGGGAAAATGCATTTCGCATAACATCCAGGTCCGGGGGGACCGTTATGTGGGACTCACCGAGGTCTAACCTAACCTAAGTAACCCCTGTTTAAGGTAACCTGAACACAATAAGGTTTCAGCAGAAATTAGCTTTCGATGAAATGAAATTCGGTGAAACGACACATTCGATGAAATGAGTGTAGCAAAACAAGGGACACGAGCTAAAATACAAATTTATAAACTTAACACAACTAACATCCTAAACTATTTATGTATCCCATTTTTATTATTTTAACCCCTTTCTGAAATTAATTTCAGAGCAAGTAATTTTTCTAGTAAATTCAATTAAAGTAAATACATTTTAACTCTAATTTACGTACCTACTAAAGTTGAAACTGTAACTAACCATTTATTAACATAAACTCTGCCTGAAAAATATATTCATAAACGTACAAAAAAATTTAAAAATATGATTGTCACTTTCTGTCAAATCTAAATGTCACCACGAAAGATAAGGCCAAAGCAATTAAACATACTTTAGTTATTGTGCCTTTTCATCATCATCATCATCATCATCATCATCATCAGCCTATAGTAGTCCACTGCTGGACAGGCCTCTCCCATTGCACGCCAACGAGCACAATTCGTGGCCACTCTCATCCAGCCCTTGCCAGCCACCTTGCGAAGATCGTCGCTCCACCTAGTCTGAGGGCGTCCTACACTACGTTTGCCGATTCGTCGTCTCCACTGAAGAACACGATAGCTCCAGCGATTATCGGTTCTGCAGCACAAATGGCCGGCCCACTGCCACTTCAAACGTCTTATGCCATTTAAGAATTTATAAAACATTTATAATCCCAAATTTTATTCGAAGCCGAGACACCCTACACTTTTATCTGTCCTAAGTCACGCGTGTTTGTATACGACTCGGCAAATAGAAACCGTCCGTCTGTCTGTCTATGCGTCGCTTACGTAACGTCACACGTAATGTACGTTTACGCCTTCATGTTCTTTATGCGACGTTTAAGAGGTCACGTTTTACTTTGTTTACAGATTTAATTTAAAAACTACACCTTGTAAATTTTGGGTCATACACAGAGTTATGTTCAACATTGCCCATCTGTTCCTAAAAGTTAACCACGTGGGGGTTTTGAACAGGCCAAAATTACACCAGACTCCCATTACGCGGATATATCCTAACCCGAAAAATTTGGTTTCAAAGTCTTTAACTTTCTGGAACAGGAGAGAACTTTTGCTTCTGTGACTGTGTAAGTATGATCCATTTTTCAAGCTTTTATTTAACTTTCCTTGTTAGTATGGGTTAAATCTTGCAACTGAATTTTGAACAACTTCCCGGTGTCAGATTGAGCTGAAATTTGTTATACCTGGTCTGATGATGCAGTTGGAAGGTGGCTATAAGAATTCCGCAACGAAACCAGACAGCCCTGCCGTGTTTGGGCTATGCCAATGAAAGTACAGTCGGCAAGAAAAGCTTGTCTCAAAAATGAATTTTTTGACAGAAACTTATCGCCTTGTTGAACATCAAACTTTATAACGAGTTACGATGCATCGGTATTACTTTTAATTACCTACGGTTTTTGAGTGTAATAAGCAGATAATATGTGACGTTCTCAATATAAAGGGACCATATGGAGGCAGGTGGTTACGCCGTTTTTAGAACTGTTACCATATTATTCGTATAGTTACAAGAATAAGAAGTAACGCCTTCCTCCACAAAGTCCCTTTATGTTAAGAACGTCACATATATTTGGATTATTTAGGATTTTGTTCAGAATATTATTTGACGTGGTTGGCCAAGTTATTAGTGAGTCTGCCTACGAAGCTAGCGGTCCCGGGTTGAGTCTTAGATATGTTTTCTATGTATATTGGTATTTATTTATTTATAAGTATATAGTATTTATTTATAAATGTATACTTCTTTTACAGTTGTAAATGAATTATCCAGAGCACAAACTTATATAGAGCTTACTTTTGGACTAGGTCAATTTGTGTGAGATTATTTCCTGATATTTACTTATTTAGGGGAGATCTGTACAAAACAGTATACCGGGGTAAAACCGTACGGTGGCCTTATTCTAGACAAAAATTCAAATTTACCGCAAACCGCTCGTCGGCGCCCGCCAACGGGAGCTACTTGTCAACAGACACTGGTCGCCGCATGCGCCCGCCGCGTCGAAATATTCCAATTTATTGTTTTTTGTGCTAAAGTTATTTTTGCGTAATTGTATATATTAATTAGTAAATTAAACTGGTAACGTGGCAAGTCTGCGTTGGTTTTGTTAAAGTGTGCATTTTTGTTTGTTATTTAAGATTTTTTAAACGCGCAAAACTTATCTTTGATTGTACTTGTAAGCGGCATGTTTATACTTGAACCCCTTGGGTCACAACTGTACGGGGTAAGGTCGTATATGATACGATATAATATACTATATCGACTAGCCTAGTACAAAAAATACTCAAAATTTCAAATACAAGCTCTGGGGCAAATTCGGAAAGTACAAAGGATTTGTTATTTGTATTTTATTTTATGTTGTTACGATTATTGCATTATGGCACTGTTTTCCTGTAAATTTTAATAAATGAATATTTTACAGCTTTAAGTCCTTACCTAACCCCGGTCTCCATTTTTGTTTTTTGTCTATTTCTTACTTTCTATTTGTTTAGCAAAGTAAGACAAGCTGCGAAATATTCGTTTGGAAACAATACCCTAGCATTGAATACAGAATGAGTCAGAAGTATTTCACATGTGTATTTTATTTGTATAGATAAACACATAAAACTTGTAGTACCTTCAATTGATGCCATTAACATATAGGTATCATTTGAGTCACATATTCGCGTGTCTTTGTCCATTGTAAAACAGCTGCATCAATACCAAAAACAATATGTTAAATTAAATGCAAGCTGCATGGACATTCCAAGGATTATTGACTCTGTGCTTTATTTGTTTACGTTTAGTCACGTTTATAAAATAACTAGGTTTCACCCGCGACTCTGTCCTTGCATAAATTGTTTTCCGCAATTTTTTCGGGAACTATAATTTTCTGTATGGGTCTGAGTGTTGGCTGACAGAGAAGGATGCGGATGTCATGCTGGCTGTACACATTCGTTGAGAGACCCTGAGATAAAGGCATTAGACTATGCGATACTCAGACAGTCTAAATGGAGAGGGGGTTAATGCCTACCCCCCTCTCCAGTTAGACTGTCTGAATACCGCGTAGTCTAATAAGCCCATTAGGCTGAGAGCGAGTGTGTACACACTGCTTTTGTCTCGTCTCGCTCTTTCACATTTCGTTTTATATATTTTTTCTTGACATGTTTTCCTGCAGAACTACGCAGATATTTTATATTATTTTTACAGTTTTATATAATGCTAGAATAAGTAGTATCATTGTCATAACTAGTAATAAGTTAATTATGTTTCAAAAATGACTGACTGTTGAGTTTCTTGCGGCGCTTCTTCTCAGCAGTGGTCTCCTCTTGGGAAGCGCTGGTAGATTTTGACGTGTAAAAGTGCCCGTGCGGCCTACTTACTGGATAAATATCTTTTATTTATCTTCTTATCTTTATGTCAGAGGAAGTTTGAAATTCGTGCTAATTACCGATAACCTGAGGAGTAATAAATTAGCGTGGTATGTGGTAATAATACCTATATTAGCGTGGTATGGACGAAATGAGGGAGAAAAAACTAGTAATGAGCAGAAAGATGTTTACACTTTTTCACCTTATTCCATTGGAATAAGGTCCAAAAGTGTATACATCTTTCTGTCCTCGACTGTACATTATTTGACCGGAACTTTTATTCGATATTTGACCTTAATTATTTGACTACCTTCATACCAAAAATCACAGCTGTAGACTTAGGTAACTGTTTAGATTTAATTAACGACAGTAGGGGGTCATCAAGGTTGTATTGTTAAAATTTAACAAAAACTTAAATAACTTTCGAACTGTATAAAATCGCTGAACATACGCGCGAACATTCCGAAATAATTTTTTTCCGAATGTTATTTTGTCTAAATTTTCATTTCGACGAAATCTATATTGTTATGTTGGAGCTATTTAAAATTAAAAACATATTTGAATTGATATACGTTAATTAGGTTTAGTTTGATTTATGGGCTATATCAAAAAATAAAGCCTCCATTAAAAATTTGCATTCGGAATTATGAAAATTAGGGATTTCAATCAATTCGGAATTATGACTCTTCGGAGTTACGTAGTGCACCCGAAATGGATAGATCTCGGGGACCTCTATCGACCAGCTTCATCTGGACCTCTACCCAAGTTACATCCGGTATTTCATTAAAAACGAGCCCGATTCTCTGGCCGTACTCACACCTGTCAGTTCCAGGAATGGAAACGTGCCCCTTTCACTTCCATAAACAAAAAGAGGGGGAATGTGTTGGAAAACAATTACTGTAGTATTAATCCGTTTAAGTGTGTTTATTATTCGTACCTATCCAAAGTACAGGCCTATATAGAGCTTAGTTACCATCACGGACTTTAATTGCTCAGCCGCCATAGAACCCTGTCATAATGACAGCGATAAGTCACAAGAAGGAAATTCGACGTAATTTCCTTCTTGTGTATCGCTGTCATTATGAAAGGGTTCGATGGCGGATGAGCAATTTGATTCCATGATGGTACAAAACATCAGCAGGTACTTTGCTTCATTTTGAAAATGAAATCCTACTCTAACATTCATTATAAATGCGAAAGTTTGTGTGTGTTAGTTTGTTACTCTTTCACGGTGCAATGGCTGGACGGATTTAGATGAAATTTGGAATGGAGATAGCTTATACTCTAGATTAACATAAAGGACACTTTTTATCCCGGAAAATTCGGTAGTTCCCAAGGAAAAACCGTTAAAAGACTTTTATGCGGACGGAGTCGCGGGAAAAAGCTAGTGCACAAATAAAATCAAACAGGTAAACAAATTGGAGGACAATTTATCAAAAATTGACCTATTCCTAAACTATACAAGCTCCTAGGCTTGTATTATGGGTACTAGGGCGACGATAATCATGCTTATATAAAGAAATACATAGAAAACATATGAATGTTTTCTATGTACTTCAATGAGTCATGGCTCAGGAACAAAATTTTATGTTCGCGCTCATCACAAATATTTTCCCTAACCGGGAATTGAACTCGGGACCGCTAGCTTCATAGGTAGGGTCGCTACCGACTAACCTAACCGCGCCGTGTGGCTACTTTCAAATTTGTATTTATTAGTCAAGACTTGATATTTACAATGGTTATTGCGCGTATCGCTACCCTGATCCTAACCCTAACGAGAGACGCCGCGACGCTGGAATGAGATGGATATAACGTATTTCGGCGTCCCTCTCGTTAGGTGGGTAAGGTTGGTGTATTCGCTGCTTATACCTTTCTAAAAAGAAATAGCACAGAATTATCATACGATCCAATAGCTACTGTGCACTTATTATCATTATCCGTTACCAGACGGCCGGTATTGATAATTTGTCACGTCATTTTAAAGTAAATGTTTAAAACCCGACCCAACTCGATTAAACCAGATCCAACAAACGGCGTTAATTATATTCCATTACAAATTTAATTAAACTCTTGAGTAATGGCGGACTTAAATTTCAACAATCGTGTTCTTTTGTTTAAATATTCGCCAACTAATGTATTAATGAACTCATCTTGACTGAAATGTTCGTCTCAAGATTTGTCAAAAATTACGGTTTTGTATGACTTGACAACTTAAACCATTTATACCAGGACGGGTCTTACCCACCCAAGTAGCACGCAAGCTGTATAAGAGCTTATACCGCCATTATAACTTTAGTTTTAGCTGCAAAAGGGCTGTATAAGCTCTTATACAGCTTGCGTGCTGCTTGGGCAGACTTGCCCCTCTGCTGAGGTAAGATCGAATGATCTAGCACGTTTATAAAAACTACCCATTTAGTCGATTTCGCATTATCAAAATCGTCTTCGGAGAGTAAGAAGCTCCAAGAAAATACTTTGTTGTGCTGTGAAGAAAGATGGCAAAACATTATACATTTTATTATTTTTAACTATGAATTTTGTTCAATTTCAAATATTTTTGTGTATTATTTCTCGCACACCAATATATCGATTCCCTGATCGATTTATAAACGGCTTGCGTAAAATCGCTCGGTAGGTAACTCCTATGTAATCTGAGACGAAGTTCTTAAAAAAACTTAAGTTAGTTAAACTTAAGTTGAACTTTGTCTGTTGTGTTGCAGTGTGTCTGTCAAATAAATGTTTTGAGTTTGAGTTTGAATAAAAGGAAAGAAAGCCTTTTCGCACATCTCTTTTTAACTCATTATAAATAAGAAAATGTCAAACATATGTCTTCGGTTGCTATTTTTTGCATGTGTCATTGTAATGCGTGTACGCACATGTTGATTACATATTTTGTTAGTTTGTGTGGATGATTACAAGTTAGTGTTTATGTTTTTAGTGGTGGAAATGCGTAGGATTAAGAGCAATTTTCGCATTTGTGTGTTAGTGGTTTGTGTTTTACCTCGCCTCCCCCAAAAAACGACAGACCTTTGTGGTTAGGAAATGGTGCGTGGCATCTCCTGGTGTATATACTCAATGCTTGACAATTATATTGACGTGTTTGAGAGCATCTCAGTCAAGACGAGTAGGTTAGGTTATTTCATCTGATATAAAGACCACGTGTTCATTTGCCTTCCTGGTGACAAAAAAAAAATCAAGGACTTAAATTTAAGTAGGTATCTTTTTAAATAATAGCAATCTCGAGCGGAAGTCTGGACAAGGCAAGCATTAAAACAATCATCCAAAGACAAACACTTGATAACACAATCACCGGCCTCCATTCTCCATTTACTTTTATGTACTTGTGACATTATTTGGATAAATTAGTTGAACATTACTAAGGTGCGTATGCGCCGGTTATCTTACCACGCGACATTAAACCTTGAAGTGATAAAATTTAGAGTTGATTTTATTTTGCGCGTTGTGACAGCGTTCAACGATTTGCGAAAACGATGATAATAATGTAGGTTGATCGAACTAGATTTAACCGGTTTGATCCATTGAGGAGTCCTATTACGTGTGTTGATGGTAAGTGTCACGTCACATATTAAATTATCATTCAGAGCCCATCACCTATAATTTGTAAGTAAATTTAGACACCTTATGGACTCCCTGGCAATGAAACAGAAAAATAATACTTAAATCAAAGTGAAATATACTTTTATTGCCAACTTGACGGCTTGATTGAAACTGGATTGGATTAGTTTTTCGATTAAATGTTAAACACGTGGCTACTTATTATCACCAAGGTCAAGGAAAGGCCACTGGTGTTTTTAATTCAATTTAAGCCAACTGCTCATTAAAATAAGCTCGCAAAACAGAGTGTAAATGTATAGTTTTATAAAGTACAGCTACGTGATTCTGATCAAATTCCGAAATTTACAAAGAAGTCAAATATCCACGGAAAAATTATGGTTCAACTTTCCGAAACGTGTTTAAATTAAGTAAAAAACTCTCTGACTGTCTCTCTCTATGTCTATCTAGGCATTATCAATTCTTAGGAGAGTGAGAATACATAGCATACCATATTTTCGCTACGTCAAATTATGTCCAGTTGAGGACAGAAAGATGTTAAACACTTTTTCACCTTATTCCATTGTAATAAGGTCCAAAAGTGTAAACATCTTTCTGTCCTCGACTGTCCAAAAGAGACCGTTCACGTAGCAAGACCGCATCAAATTAAAGATAAATTAGTCAACACCAACTCTAATTTGTCTCTTCAAGCGATACTAGCACCCGTAACAGACGCTCGAACTCGGTCCGGGCCGGACAACGGATGTGGTTCGCTCCGAACCAGATCCGGCCGTCTGTAGAGTAAGTGGATATAGCACGACCCTGCATCCTGAGCTGGGAAACGGGACGCAGTCTCTTTCGGAATCACATTTTAAAATGTGTGTGTGTGTGTGTGTGTGTGTGTGTGTGTGTGTGTGTGTGTGTGTGTGTGTGTGTGTGTGTGTGTGTGAGTGAGTGTGAGAGTGTGAGTGAGTGTGAGTGTGTGTGTGGTGTGTGTGTGTGTGTGTGTGTGTGTGTGTGTGTGTGTGTGTGTGTGTGTGTGTGTGTGTGTGTGTGTGTGTGTGTGTGTGTGTGTGTGTGTGTGTGTGTGTGTAAGTTCGAGCGTCTGTTACGGGTGTATGAATGACCTATGTTACAGTTTCGTATTTCATAAAACACATTGGGCAATGTAGTCAGTTATCGTTCGCATAACCATAGCAATTTAGGGACTGACATGAGATACCTAATCAGAGCCTTGTGGAGGCAATCCAGCCGATTACCAGCGATGAAAATAGAATAATTTTGCTGTGCGACAATTCCATATTAGATACAGTATCATTATAAGTACTGGAAATTGAGCCTGGTGCATTTAGTACTCTACTTTCTAATATAACAAATAAATATCATAAATATCAGCAGAAAAGTTTACACAAATTGACCCAGCCCCAAACCAAGATCTAGGCTTGTACTATGGGTATTAAAAACACTACTTACGTAGAGAAATATATACTTAAATACATAGTAAATGCAATGACTGAGTTCCTGAAGGAAGAACTACATTTACGCGTATTATGTTTATGAAAATCTCTTACTAATTTATGAATTTCTCTATATAATTATGCTTATCGTTAAATAGTACTTATACAGGCTGAAATTAGAATGGTCACTGAATGGACACAAAATGGACACTGAGTATAATTTCACCCTGTATATACATAGTGGCTTTTAAACAATCGCGTATTGTTTACTCCGCTGAAAGCTCCGCCCTTTTTTATTTAAATATTTTTATATTTTATTTATTTTTTATCTATTACTTTATTTATTTTATTTGTTTTTATCCAAACATTTATCGTCTCTTACGATGAATTCTAGGGAAATTACTCATTGAATTTGCTTTTTAATTTCTGAATTTAAAATAATAAAAATGATTTATTCCTCCGTTACACAGAAATGTTTGTCCACGTGGTGTATATATTATGAATGAATTCTCCATACAACGGTGTTATTGCTAAAATTGTTTTCGAACCATTAATTACTCAGTACACCTGTTTAAATAAGTACATATTTTGGATACTTACAAGGTTTTAGTGTCGACGAAAATAAGTTTTCATATGGAAGTTAATTTAATAGAACCTTCTCCACGTATCATAGTTTTTATGATACTATCACGTCATTGTGATAGAAATTTAAACAAATAAAGAAATAAAATAAGTTATTTTGGCAAGCAATACACACTAAACAATAAACTATTCTATTTTCGTCGCTGGTAATCGGCTGGATTGCCTCCACAAGGCTCTGATTAGGTGTCTCATGTCAGTCCCTAAATTGCTATGGCTATGCGAATGATAACTGTATACATGAAAAAAATAATATAAAGTATAAATAAGAGGAAAATAAACCATTTATTTCTATTCCAGTTCAGCTTAAACTCATTGGCTAAATTCGTCGATGAACTGAGACGCAAGGTGTACAAGAGAATAACTGAGGCTAGGTTACCTCAAGAACTAAAACCCAACTGGCGGTTAGTATGACGCACCCTTATAATTTTTATATAGCCTATGACACTCGCACGTTTTTGACGAATCATATGACACCCCATTTATTAGAATCGGTCCAATAGTTTACGAGCTAGAGTGGAACATCCGATTTTTGGTCACATACATACAATATACAGGGTGTCCCAGTATCAGTAACCCACATTGACACCGGAGGTAGACCAGCCTAAGACGGACCGAACCAGAACCTTTTTTTTTTTTCTTAGCTTTTTTTTATTTATTTTTTACTTTTGATTTTTTTTTCATGGAGTGGAAATGCGTTACGCTTTGTCCCCACACCGAACCAGCCTAACATGATCTTAGTAAAAATCGCATGGTTTTCAAGATTTGCCAGTTTAAAGTTATTTTCCAGTACAAACTTTAAACTGGCATATCTCGAAAACCATGCGACTTTTACTGAGGTCATGTTAGGCTGGTTCGGTCCGTCTTAGGCTGGTCTACCTCCGGTGTCAATGTGGGTTACTGATACTGGGACACCCTGTATAGACTGTTCAAAATATTACCCTGTTTTTGGCTTAGCTCAGTCTCACCAGGTAGCTCGAACGAGACACCACCTTGATAGAGCGAGACAGAAAAAATATTTTTGAAAGAAAGAAAGAAAGAAAGAAAGAAAAACATTTATTCGTGACCAATATCAGCAAAGGACAAAAAAATACACACAGTAAGAATGTAGTCACGAAATGGTCCCAACTCAGCGTAATGCCGGCATTAAAGTCGGCGCTGGTCTTCCGTTGGAACCATCAGGTGAAACCACGGAAGGTTACACACACATAATTTTGACAGATACATAAAACATAAATTACAAAACAAGAAGGAGGAAAACGAAACAATAAGAAAGGGAAACGAACATAAAAAAATTAAAAATTAAAAATCACACGCTATCTTTCATGCCCCGCCTTATTTGGCAGTATGGGCAAGAGTCCCTTAGCCTCCCTAAGCAAGAAAAAACAAGCAAAAACAGACGTCACAACTTGATCATAACCTATCTTATCTAATGTTTTGGTGCAAAAATACACAGAAAAAATAGTTAACAATACATATTACAGTAGATTATACTAACATAACAATACCTAATTTAGTGAGTTACCTGAATATAAGGTCGAACAAGAAATTAACCTTGGTAATAAATTCAGTGTATGAATCGAAAGAATTAAAAACTACGTGGTTATGCTACGGTAAGTTGGTTTGCCTATATGTATAAGTACAAGTACAAGATCCCGGCTTGATGTTGATTTGCAAACCCCGGAAAATATTTTAACAATAATAATATTTTTTAATATTTTAATTTTTTTTTTTCATGTCTCATACTCTGAAAGTAGGTCATTGTTTATCTTAGAAGCGGGTTGAAAGTGATGCATGTCAACCCTAGGGAAGAAAAGTAATTTGAATAAGAACTGTCTATGGACTCTTGTGCTGTAGCCAAAACCTAGCTGTGTAATTGCTGTAGTAAGATTATTTAAAAATAAAACTAAGCCTGTACTGAGCCATGCTAAAATCTTGTCTTCTTTTTTCAAAAGTTTCCTTTTGAAATGTGAATAACTAGAATTCGAAATTTAAAAACTTTACGAAACAAAAGGCGGGGACACCTGCGGGCGGCGTCATTGCGCGTGAAAATAGGAGAAAGTTCTCACTCATCGGAATATTTTTTATAAATATATTTGTATGATTTCCTCATAATTGAAATGAAAAGTAAAGTGTTTGATTCGGGAGAAAGTCACCATTTATTTCACACTCGAAATATCTCGTGTGGAATAGGTGCCTTTCAGCCATTGATTAACAATCTACTATTTCACCTGACGAGCTCGGAAAGGCTTTTGTCGGTCAAAATCTGCGCGCAAAATTCCACTTTAACCGCTAGCGTGGAAATCGTGTAATTGTTTTTCCAACACCATGTGTTTTCCTCGCTACATTGAGGTGAAAAATTGTGTTTCGCACGGCAGCAAAGTTATTTGGGTCTTGAGGCCTTGAATCCCGCGTTACGCTCAGGTTTATATTTTTGAACCACTCGCTAGACTCGTGGTTCAATTTTAGAGTCCTTCGCTAACTCGGGATTCAACACTGGCTCTCGCACCAAATAACAACTTTGCAGCCTTGCATAACAAATAAATATTTTCCACTTTACAGCCATTTGTTCTGTTAACACAACTGGATAAGGCAAAAAAGTCTTTCTTTCTTTCCAATATGACTCACAATAAGAACATAATGAAACCTGAAATGGCGACTGACTCAACGATTTACTCAGGTGTTCAGTACCTCTACCATGAGTTGCTATCGAAAACTCGTATTACGTTCTACAGTCGATAGCGAGTAAACGTCCTTCGAATAGTTTTTGATTAAACTCGTACCATGAGTCACATAAACGTTTACTATTCTCGCTAACGTTAACTCGATAGTTCGTGTAGTTATCGTTACGTGTGCCTAATTTCACACCAAACGAAGTTGTCTCTTTCTAACTACAATAAAAAGACAGAGTAAGGATGATATTGGGCTAAAAGATAAGTATCCATGTCATCCATTTAAAAATATAGAAATAACCCTGCTAATTTAAAAAAGTGCCCTAGAGCAGTGTCACTATGTAAGTGTAAGTGATTCTTGAATTTGTTTTGATTTTTTTGTCAAATGTGACAGTTCATTCATACGTCTGTGTATAGTCAAATTAGACAAAAACTTATTTATTTATGTGCCTAAAGTTATAATATACTTACATATAAGTCATTAATTTCATATCTCATGGCATTCTTTTAAAATAATGCTTTACAGGAAGAAGTTACTGAAGTGGCACTAGAAACAAATGACAGCCTATCAATTTTCCTGCTAAATGAATAACTTGCTCAACAAACTTGTTCCAGTAAGTTTCCCTATCATTGTTACTATTGAAATAAAATAAACAATTTATTATATATATTTAAGATAAAAATTCATTTGATTCATGTCCTAGGAAAGATTATTTCAATGTGTTTTTTTTCACTGCAGGCGTTGGAGACTGGAATCTACTTGTACCACTTGTACCAGGGACATCAGCTCAGCCCTCCTTTTTTCCACCATTGCTTGTGGCTAACAGCACTTGCAGTGAACAAGACTTGGTGGACAGAGAGTATCCCGAAACAGTTAACAGCCCAGGTATAGTGACTGCAATGACAGTCAATTTCCATCAGCTCTTCAAGAAATAGGTTCCAATAAATTTTGCTGTTATTATCACATTTTAGAGTAAAATGTACCTACCTATCAAGTTTCATTAGTTAATTAAGAATTCAAAATAGTACTGTAAACGTTTTTTTATCCATTACAGCCCTGCCCGAGGTGGACGGGAGTGAGACCGGAGTAACGCACGGTGGTGAGCCTGCGGTCACAAGAACAGCATTAACAGCTGCTAATGCCAGGTGGCAGAGCCCCAAGCTCTTACCGCCCACACCGCGTCAGTGGCGAAGACGTCAGGTGCACAACCACTAATCTCCTGTCTACAGAAGGACTCGCACCCAGACAGTCAGATTTGGCAAGGCAAGCCTTTGTCAGAGCTGACAGTGAATGGCGAGCTTTTAAACAGGAAGTGGAGCGGGAGAGGAATAGGTTAAGGGAATCAGAGTTTAGAATGCAAGAACGGTGGTTAGATTTATTTGGTAAATTTTTAGCATTAGGAAATATAATTGTAGATACTTTAGCAAATAAATAAAGATTTTGTGTAATAAATAAAGATTTTGTGTAATAAATAAAGATTATGTGTGATGTATGAGTACTTTTTATTTTTATATTAAACAAAAAACAGAAAACATGGTACAAGTATTTGGAAATAATGCATTGATGCAAGTCTTCTAACTAATTGATCCCGCGGTGCTCTCTCCATTAATAAATCACTGGTGCCTTCATTTTCCAACACTAACTCCTGGCCCTCAAATAGTTCTGAAAATAGTAGGTACCTACAACAAACATAATAAAGATAAGGACATATTTAGTATTAAAGTTCATATATAATCATTATCTTTCACTATAAATACCTTGACTTTCTTCAGACATATCCTTGTCATTAGGATCGGGAACATTATATTTGTGAGTGGATTTCAAATCCGTGTAGTACGTTAACGAATCGCACAAATTCTCAAAAGCTTCCTTACTGAGCCTATATCCTTTAATAAAATTTATTCTCAGTTAAATTTTGAAGTGGATTTCTTAACGTAATATTTCTCATATCAGCTTGAAATCCTCCTTGTTTTCGTCGTTCGTCTACATAAGCCTACATATTCCACGCTAAATAATGTCTTGCCGATATTATTTGGATAGATAAATAATTGGAGTAACGTATTAAACAATAATTCTAAGTTTTCACGCACCAATTTGCTAGTGAAATAGTTAACTACAGTCGATACGGTATTTTTCGATGACATCTGTCAAATTTACGACTCATGGTACCGATGTTCTACGGCAACGGTTACAAAACGTTAGTCGCTAACGAATAGATTTCGACAGGTAATTTACCGTTGTACTCATACTAGCGATCTTTAGTTCTTTAAGTGACCGCTAGAGGAGCTGTACAATTCTCCATACAAATCGTTTACGCCGTCGCTAGCGAGTGCGGTCACTGTAAACTCATGGTAATGGTACAGAAACAAACTTAGCCATTCAGGTGGTTAATAAATACTAAAACAACATATAGCCTCTTGAGACCTTATATCTTTAAACACGTGAATATACTCACGTGGGTTCTTTAGAGTACTCGAAATAAAAAGGTAGTAAGTCGCTATTACTTGCTAAAGGATATCGGTGCAAGTTGTCGTCTTTAGTTGCAGTAAATTCTTTTGTTTAACAAACAATGATCAATTGAAAATGATTATAATATAGAACGTGTGCCGTCTGTGTCAATAATAATTGATAGTAATTGCACACTGTGTCAATACGTATTCGTTTCGATATACATACATAAAATAAATGTGACGTTCTCAATATAAAGGGACATTATGGAGGCAGGCGGTTACGCCGTTTTTAGAACTGTTACCATAGTATTCGTATAGTTACAAGAACAAGAAGAGCATAACTGCCTTCCTCCATAAGGTCTCTTTATACTGAGAACGTCACAAATAGTGTTAATATACTGAGTTTTAACTACCTTAAAAAAATGGTAAAATTTTTATCAACTTAAGTACCTACATAAAAAGGGATACACATTAAATATTCAAGATATTTTGTTTTATTTTTTCCTTGGATAATAAGTTATTTGTTTTCATCTAAAATGTAAACTTCTATATTAATTAAAAAAAACGTTATCAATTGAATCTTTTGATCCGTATCATAAATATACAGGATGTGTTATTGACACCGTAGACTGGCTCAATTTCCAAATAGAGGAAGTTTTCAAAGCTTTTCAATTTATTATTACGAGAATTAACTTCTATATTATTGTACTCGTATATCCACTACTAAAACAATTGTTTACTTCATTTTATTTCGCGCAATACCATGTGTTTATCAGAATAGCTCACTACGCATATACCAATTAGTAATTCTGATTTCACTTAAAAAGACTTATTTCAAATCAACACAAAGCAAATTTAATCTTGTATAACTATTTTTAAGGTCATTAGTGCATTGAGAGTTTTATAGATTTAAGTCGTTTTTTTTCAAGGAAAACTGAGTTGTGGTACGGAGTTTTATGATAACCGTAGGGTCGCAGACTCTGTTTTGTTTTCAGACAAACTAATCACTAACGTTAAAGTAACGAGTTCTACGTCGTATTGAATGACCAATATATTTAATTACTGTTTTATTGCAAAGAAAAATGGACTTAATAAATCACACCGTGAAGCTATAGTTGCAAAATAAAACCAAGATACTAAATATAAAATATAAGTTCTAAATAGAAACTGGGAAAGAGCATGTCGGACCATGCTCAGTGTCTTTCGGCGCCGTTACTTATTACCTTTTATTACGTTTATTAATTATTACCGTTTTTACGATAGGACAAATACAAAAAAACATTGAAAAAAACGTTTCTTTATATGGACTCCCATTATTTTTAATTTTTTTAATTTTTTATTATTTGTAAGTGGAAATCCGCCGTTATATCACATGTTCTGCAAAAAAATCAACGGGCTATCTTTTACGGTTCAAAACATACAGCTCTTTAAAGTTAGGACTGACGGACGGACAGAGTAGGCTAGTAATAGGGTACGGAACCCTAAAAACGATCAGCTACAATATTGTTTACATGAGCCTTATCTATTATACTTACTCCATTTTTCTTTTAGACGACTGAAAACATTCTCAAATCCAACTCCATAACTTTAAACATTATACAAATCATACTTTGATATAGTTATTCTAATCAAACAAAAACATGGTTTTTATAAACATGATAAAATATACCTTATTCTACTAGCGTAACGTTGAAAGTGCATCGAACCGGCCGCTGCAAGTGCATCCTTGTGGTAGGTCAGTGACCGCACTATCTATGAGTGCAATCGAAACGCTGTAGCAATGATCGTGCGTGAAATGAAATCATTAAGTGTACATACTAGTTGTTAGGGTTCCGTTCTTAACTATCAGTTAAATTTAACTCATCTTTTATAGGGTTCCGTACCAAAATGGTAAAAAGGAACCCTTATGGTGAGACTTCGTTGTCTGTCTGTCTGTCTGTATGTCACAGCAGTTTTTCTTAGCAACTACACAAGTTATCAACTTGCTTGCCCGCATCTGTTTTTAGTAAAATAAATATGAAATTACTTTTAAAAATATTTGAAAAGGGGTCTAGAATGGGGGTTGAAAAATGAGTGATTTGATTATAGCAAATGGGGTGTCATATGAAAGGGCTCAATCAGCACATTTCTAAACTATTTTCTTATACATTTCCGAGACGTACTTTTTGATTTATAACCAAAAATTTTCAAAAATGACGGTGAAAACCGAAAAATCTGAAATATTCCTAACTTATAAATAATTACTTATAAAACGGGAAAAATAAAACGAAGTGTTGAAGTACGGACTTAAATACGTAACCCTCGGTGCGCGAGTCTGACTCGCACTTGACCGGTTTTTTTTTAATGATTATGACCTGGATACTAAGTCTTTTAAGCCAATAGAATCTCCTTGATTTTAAAATAATGCAAAAATATTACTGGCCAGTATGGATTCCTGTTAATTGGTTATTCTTTTTTCAAATTTTTTGACGCTCATTTGTTTCTTCTATTTCATTGGTTTGTTTGTTTATTTAAAAAACTAGCGACAACAGTCTTGTTTTGTAGTTAGGTAGATTATTTCAGCCACCCCTTGAGGCGACCTGATGAAGTGGGCTCGGAGGCCGAAGAACATTTGCAATATCAAAACTACAAACTCAAGACTGCAAATACGAGCCAACCATGAGGATGAAGATGGATATGCTAGTCATCCTACTAATGAAAGAAAGAAAGAACGAAAATCTTTTATACGTGACTAACATCAACAAAGGACTAGACAAAAACAATGTAGTCACGAAATGGTAATGCTGGCATTGAAATTAGCGCTGGTCTTCCGTTGGAACAAGTGCGAAAACTGCTGCTCATGCCATGAAGGTGCCACATTTTTATTAAACATCTAACTAAACTTTATAAAAATGTACGTACATATAAAAATACGAGTTAAACCAAGTAGTATTATGTATGAGTAGGTACCTACCGTGATCTCATTACCATATCCGTGGCATTAAAGGCAAATGTCAAATTAAATGTAACAAAACAAAAAAACAATCGTTAACTGGCAGAATTAATGACTTCCGAAAATAATAAAACAGTTTGTTTCTGAAACCGCATTATAAAAATGTTTGTATCAGCTTGACCTACTGCCCACAGGAAGTGCGATAGATTAATTAAGTACCGGGCTAGAATTGGGGTATATTTTAAAGCTGCGCGGGAGTTTATCTGCGCAAACGCTGTTTTTAATAGAGTCCAAAGACCTTAGCTTGGTAATTAAATTAACCGCCAAATTATTCAAGTTACGGTGAAATGTCTAAATGCGGCGGGAAATTTAAATTTATAATAATTACTAGCGACTTCGCACGGGTAGCAGGGCATATACGCACCTAAACCTTAATGAATTATACAAGTAAATCTTCCTCATAAATCACTCTGTCCATTGGTGAAAACCGTATGAAAATCCGTTTAGTTGTTTTTGAGTTTATCGCATTCAAACAGACAGACCGACAGATGCGGCGGGAGGACTTTTATAATAAAATGTGACGATCTCAATATAAAGGGACCTTATGGAGGAAGGCAGTTAAGCTCTTCTTATTCTTATAACTATACGAATACTATGGTAACAGTTCTAAAAACGGCGTAACCGCCCGCCTCTATAAGGGCCCTTTATATTGAGAACGTCACAAATGATATAGTAGGGACACCTATCTGGGAGACCGAGCGTCGTCGCTCGAGTCGAAACGGAATTATCATCGATTTTCTATACAAAAACAAAAAAAAAAAACGATCCACAGCTGGGGTTCGAACCCACAGTCTTTGCGTTAGTCCAACGCTCTAACCATCAGTCTATTCAGACGGCGTTGATCGCATCTAAATTACGAACCATATTGCGCGGGAAATATTTTCGCGTGAAAATACAGGGAGAACTTTCCCAGATATGAGACCCAGCTAGATCGACATTTCGCCCCCGTAAACCCCCACGTCCCAATTTTCATCGAAATCGTTAGAGCCGTTTTCGAGAACATGAGTACAAATACTTTGGCACCATTCACGTTAGGCACCATTCGGGTACGGAACCCTAAAATCGATTTTTGTGCTACTAACGCTTCGGAAAACAACTATGTTTTATTAGGTATATCGCATGTTGTAAACAAAACAAACATAGTCAATTAGGTCATTATTTACGAGTTTAGTTGATAGATTAGCCGCCTGTGTCACAATCGACAAGTAAAGCATATCTGTCAAATAAATTTAGCCCTTTCCCTTTCTTACACTTGAAAATAGACAAGGAGAGGGCTATCTTTATTTGACAGATATGCTTTACTTGTCGGTTGTGAAACAGGCCCTAGATATTAGGTAATAGGGAATATGCATGATTTTTTTGCTTTAATGAAAAGTAATTCTACATTAATGACTTTTTATTACATACATACATATTATACAAACAGTACAGAAAAATTATAAAAATAACCAAAATATTAATATTAAATTACTTTCTAGCAAAACAGAATTAAATATGGAGTTTATATGGCCGTAGTGCCCGCTGACGTCACAGTTCATGTCAGATCTCTCAGGGTGGATCTCTGTCTAATTAGTAGTTTTTAAATGCTTATATTATCCGTATTTTTTGGCCGATTTTAATTTTAATTTCACTTTTCTGCCGCCTCTTTTACGGTATTTACACATTTTGTTAAGAAATGCGATAAAAAAAATTCATGCATATTCCATATTGTGGTTTTGTTGGTTTGATAGGGATAGAGGAAAATTATTTGATTTATAATTATAAAGCAAATAATATTTATTTTGTTTACTGTAGCAAGTATAGCGGGAAGTCGTTAATTTTTAATTTTAAAGATTTAATATAACTTTACTTGTTTGTTTGTTTATCAACTCAGTATATTATAATAGTCTAAACCCTTAAAGTCAATTTTAAACCATGTTTTGTCATTAGTTGGATTAATGTTAGGAATAGGTTTAGTCGTGGTAAAAAAAAGGTTCGTCACTTTTCAACTCTATATCGATACTGTTAAGGTCCAAAAGACCTTTTTTTACCCCGACTATACATTGTAAAACCAAGGATTATGGTACCTGGGTCATTCTTCTTTTTTAGCTACAATTTCTTGTCCTCATTTTACCACAGGTCATTAGTTAGAGTATTGATTATTAATGTTTTAGTGTTTGAATATACGTCCAAACATTTATTCATCTATTAGTACAAAATAGTCTTTCACTTTCTATATCCAGTGCTTTTTTTTATACCTAAGTTTGTTTTTCATAGAATCGCGTGACAGAGTGGTAATCCAAAATGTGGTCTCCGCTGGAAACGGCCACTCTGTCACAGTATATTTTGAAAAACCATCATAAAGAAAAAAACATTATCGCCACGGAAATAATTATTTAGTCCTAATAAAAAATACATGCAACGTTTCAATCAAACATTAAAACCATAATTATCAATAGCTGAAAAATGCAAAAAACAGAAAAATGACGATATATTGTGGGTAAAAAAGAAGAACGACCCACCTGAGAGTTGATCTGACGGAGACAGAAGCTAGCCACAGGATCTCAGCTACAGTCAGTTAGATTAGAACTCGGTGAACAAAATATTATAGTGCAAAAATGACACTCGGCACCAAAAAATATTTTTCAACAGAAACTAAGAATAGTAAATTTGCGAAAAAAGTCAATTACAAATTTAAATCGTAAATAAAAAAGGCAGGTTTTTGTTCAACTTTTAATTGACAGACTTTTTTTAAAATTGCAACCTTTAATTAGTCAAGTACGCAATTTTAGTCTTTTAAATGTATTATATTATATGTATACTTTCAATGCTAAATGTGACTTAATAAAATAAGTGGTTGAACATACAAACTCTTTGGTTGGATGTATTGCTTGGAACAACAGTAAATTAAAAAAAATCCGAACGATATGCAGCTACAAAAAGTGCCACTTTTTGAGCAACTGTATTAAAAAGTAGCTTTGCGTAGCATAAACGTCGCATTTTATCTGCGCCAATTACTCGATCTAATCGTCAGCCGTTTAAACTATGACAATCAAGCTATAAAATTATAAATTCATCTTGGTAAGATCTGGTTTGTAAGCACCTTGTCAATAGACACTTAAGTACGAGCTTTCGTAAGCTCTCGTTCTTTTATAAGCTTGACCAAGTTTCAAAAGGAGTTTAATTCTAATAGTGTATCAACTGTTTTTAGGGTTCTGTACCCAATGGACCATAATACTACGCCTATGCTGACCGTCCGTTCATCTATCATAACATTCATAACTTTAAAAAGCTGTATCTTTCGAACCGTAATAAAAAGTAATTTGATTACTTTACAGAATATCTGCTTCTGTGCAATAGCGTCACAAATCAAAATGAGTCTTCGTTGCATTTAAATTCGGAACGCTGTTTACTTAAGATTTAAAATCAAACTATATCTGTTTTTTATTTGTGACGCTATTTCACAGAAGCAACGAGTGTTGTAACGGCATTTTTATAAAAAAAAAAGTAAAATAATAATGGGGTTAATTTGTTTCAGTTCTTGATACGGTAAGACATACAAATGTCAAATTTGGTGTGATTATAGTGAAAAAATGAGAAGCGACAGATAATAAGATCCGGTAAAGTGTAAGTCGGGCGGTACCCTCGGTGCGCGAGTCCGACTCGCACTTGGCCGGTTTTTTGTTCTGTGCGTCTGTCTGTTCGGTCATCCTCCGAACGTTTCAACCGCCCGTCGTCCTTCTAATTAACGAGTCACCGAAATTGTTAATTATCACAAAATTTCATATAGAACCAAATGCTAAACCATAGATAATATAGGCATGTGCTGGGAATAAGCTTTAAAATTGACGTTAGGTGTACCAATTATTAGGTGACTCGTTAATTAGAAGTACGACGGGCGGTTGAAACGCTCGGAGAACGACCGTGTTATTGCTTATCTACTGAACACCGATTGACATCTACTAAATTTTGACAGATTTTCTCACACATAAACAATTTGAAACCAAAAATAGCACAATGCTACAAAAAAAAACTAAGAAGAGAAGACTACTTCCTATCAAGTGGGCCGTCTGTATGTTCGTCGTACTGCCCTGCTAAGGTAAAAGGCAGTATTTTACATAAAAGTACTGTAGCAATTGCAACCTTATTACCCAGTAATGAGGTTGCAATTATTACAGTAGATTTGTGTAAAATACTGCCTTTTACCTTAGCACGGCAGCGTATGTCTGTCGATGGCAATAAAAAAAAAATATATTTACCTTGAAGTAGCGCTTACGGCGTGACGCATAACATTCAGCATTATGTCACTGACCTTTATTTATTTTTCCGTATTTTAATAAGTGCATACAGTGCAATGTATTGTGCAATACGTCCGGTTTGGATGGGGTTATTGATTTGTAGCCATTTTGGCCTAGTTAAAATTACAATATTAATTTTTGCACGCGACTCCGTCCGCGTAGAAGTCGTTTTTAGATTTTCCCTCGGGAACAATTAAATTTTCCTGGACAAATAGTACCGTATTTGTTAATTCAGGATAAGGATAATTATGTGGACCAATTGGTTTTTTTTTTAAAGATCGAATGTTTATTGGGTGACAATTATTGTAGTGACAATTTTTTTTTATTTAATTCATATATACTAAGATAAAGATAAAAATATAACAGATATTTATTCAGTAAGTAGGCCGCACGGGCACTTTTACACGTCAAAATCTACCAGCGCTTCCCAAGAGGAGACCACTGCTGAGAAGAAGCGTCGCAAGAAACTCAACAGTTAGTCATTTTTTAAATAAAGTTATGTGTTTTATGACAATAATACTAGGTACTTATATTCTTCTAGCATTATATAAAACTATAAAAATAATGTTAAAATATCTGCGTAGTTCAGCAGGAAAACATGTCAAAATACTACGAGAGAAAAAATATACATCCATTACACATACATATACAATAAATACATACAGTATAATATTAATAATATTAATATGTTTTATAATGCGAAAATGCGAAAGTAACCCTGTCTTTCTGTTTGTCTGTTTGTTACGCTTTCACAGGTAAACTGCTAAACCGATATCGATGAAATTTGGTATGGAGATAGCCTAAGTTCCGAGGAAGGACATAGGCTACTTTTTATCCCGGAAAATTGGACAGTTCCCGAGGGAGCAGCGATAAACGACGAATAAAAACAAAATGTTGATGTTTAATGTAAATATGGTTGTACAGGGTTAGTAATTAGTTATTGAAAACTGCTGGAACTCGTTCACCAACGGCCAGTAAATGCAACTGCAGCTGATTGCAACCAGGAAGTCACTTTCACCGTACGCGCACGTTTTCTAACGCTGTTTTGAAGTGCATTCAATGCAATGATGAGGAAGCAGTGACTTTATCTACATTAGATATATAACAGCGGCAATATTCATATACTTACAATTTATTTGATCTACTGGATCTACACACATATCATGAACCTTCTATAATGCGTTCAAAAACCGAAAATTATTCCTAGTATAATTATAAACTGTTTTGTTAGAACAAATTTCTTATCTGGGAAAATGTTATTATTGCTTCATAATAACATCAAATTCGATATAATTAAAAGACCAAATGGTCAAATGACCTCAATTCGAGATGACATTTAATTCGAGATGACAAATCTCGCATGTTACTTGATGTCGAACGATGTAGAGGCCGACTCTATAGTGTCTCTGAATTAAAAAAAAATACTACGGTTTCCGCCATTTTTGACGTTCTAATAATTGATCAATGCCGCTATGCCGGTCGTAACATGCGGTTCCTGAACACATCATAGAGAGCTTATAAATGTAGATAAAATAGTGTATGTAACTGTACATAATTAGGCATTAAAACACTTGTGTGATGTTATTATGAAACTCGCCTGTCGGCTCGTTTCATAAACACACACTCGTATTTTAATGCCTCTCATTATGCACCAGTCACATAAACTACTATTACAGCTGTTCTCTGTTACTCTGTCTGTTTGTTACGCTTTCACGGCTAACCACTGAACCGATGTCGATGAAATTTGGTATTGATATAGTTTGAGTCCCGGGGAATGACATAAGATAGGTTTTATCCCGGATATTTGGGTAGTTTCCCAGGGAGCAGCGCTAAACGACTTCTACGTGGACGAAGTCGCGGGAAATAGTCTTCTATATTCCTAAACCCTTTCAAGTTTGCCCCTCAAAGGTCCCCACATATCAATAGGATGATAAGGCTCAAACTTGTTACCAAACTAATAAGCAACATCGGCTGAGTTCCTCCATTATAGTGTTTGGGAACAATGTGGAGGGGGGGAAACGTGGGAGTTCTGGGGGCAGGGTCATAGAGCCCTTTGTATTAAGCAAGTGTAATGGTTCACTGATGAATCTGTACTATTTGGACCCTTTGGAATGCAAATTCCAATTCGATACTTTTATTTAGAATATCCTTGATCCATTTACTCATCATCATCATATCATCAGCCGAAAGACGTCCACTGCTGGACATTATAGTATATATATAGTATTTGTTAGTAATTACAGAAAAAAAACAAACAGTAAGCACGGGCACTTTTACACGTCAAAGTCTACCAGCGCTTCCCAAGAGGAGACCGCTGCTGAGAAAAATCGCCGCAAGAAGTCGTTTATTTAAATAAAACTTATGACAATGATTTTAAGTTTGACGTGTGTGTTTGTGTATCTGTCTGTGGCATCGTAGCTCCTAAACGGATAGACCAAATTTGATTTGATTTTTTTGTTAGAAAAGTGACATAATCAGAAGATTTCTTAGCTTGGTTTGATGAAAATTGGTCAAGTAATTTAAAAGTTATGAGCTCACATAATAATTAGGGTCCCGATTTTGCCACGGGTTTTATCTATTTAATTAACACTTGCTTTTAACAGAGACAACCTACCAACTAAGCTGACTGCGTCATCAAACTCTACTTGACCATAACGCTAAACATAATTAGAATCTACTACTACCCTCAATTCTGTGTACCCACCCATGATTACCTAACGAAGCAGATCTAAACGAGAAGATACAGCTATCTCGATAATATCCGGGTCAGCCATTTGCGGCTAAGTGCCCCCAGGGCAGCATTAGCAAGATGGTCATTAAAACTAAGTTTGTATACCTCAGTAACTTCGAAAACTATGGTAAGTATGTACTTACCTTTATCAAAAGGATCACCCTTGCGGAAGGTTTTGCGCCCTAAAGGCTTCATATCAACAGATGCTTGTGATATTGCGTTTGGAGCAGTTTTTGTGCACGATTCGACTTTTTAGAGGCCTTTTTAGAGGCCTTTTTTGCCGGAATTTAAGAAAGATTTTGATTATTTCTGGTCTTTAATATAATATATTTCTTTCTTTTCTTAATTTTAGGTTTCTAATATTATTTATGAATTTCTCAGAGTCAAGAATAGAAGTAACGGCCCATAAGGCTGGTTGCATTTTCTCGATATTTATTTAATTTTTTACTCACAAATGAATTCATCAAGTAAATTAATTAATTAAGTTTTGAAATCTCTTCACCATATAACTTAAACTAAAGCGTATACGCACTAACTCCGGCTGTCTAGTCAGATCATACCCGACATTAAGCCGCTCCTCCACTTAACATTTAAAGCGAATCCCGGGCGATATATCATCGCTTCCGACTGCGCACCGTTGCAAAATTTACTTGGGCTCGGTCCGTTGCGGCAGCGGAGTGGTGAAACGGAATAATTTATAATGCTGTAGTTATATATGCGATACTTCCAAGCTGTATTATTTAACTTTTTTTTTATATCTTTTGAATCTTTTGAATGCCACAATCTGTAGGCTTGATGATTTCCGTGTCGCGGACGCCAAACTGTTGGAGAGTAGGTATGTAGTAAATTAGATCTACGCTTCCATTTTGCTTTTGGTTTACATTGCTCCACGACTTCCTATAGATCACTGTTTTTTATTAGCTATGCTACCCCACGTACATCGTACATGTACAGTCAGCTACATAAGAGGTCTTTTCAATTTTAACACTTCCTATTTTATCAGTTTACTTACACCTTAAAGTAAAACTTCGAGATATTATAATCAGGCTAATGTGAATATTTAAAACTTTTGCCCAAACGACATTGCCGCACACGTCCGGACCCTTTCCCGCAACAAATGTACTGGAAATGGCTGATTTATAGCCCTCGGGCAACAAAGTTCAGCTCGCCCTTTGCCAAATGCCGGGGAATTGATTCCAATGGGTAAGTTTGTTTATAACGTATAATCATTTAAGTTCCTCAATTTTGCATGACCTACTACTAAAAAAGTATCAATATACCACAAACCATCTAACATAAATTGACCTAGTCCCAAACTAAGCCCTACCTATTTATTGTACCTATTGTAAATATACCTATTTAAAAACTTTTTGCACTGCGTACCTAATGTGTCCCTATAGTTTGTGTATTGGTAAATAAAAATTCCATTTATTTATTTAAGCTCTAAGTTTTTTATAGGTACAAGGTAACGATGGACATACTTATAAAGAGAAATACATAGTAAACATCCATGGCTCCTTGTGCTCATCACACAAATATAATTACCAACACTGGAATTCTACCCTGGGACCGCTAGCTTCGTAGGCAGGGTTACTACCACTAGACTAAACGCGTCGTCAATCAGTCGTCTCTTCTAATATCTTCTCTTCTAAAAAAGTTGAATTAATTATTATTTATATCGTGCGAATACTTTCTTTCTATGTAGTAGGTATCACAATTAATTGACCTGCGGATAATGTAATCTCATTAGCAGATTAACAACCATCATTTTATTAATTTCACCCCAATCTTTACGACACATTTTCATCAAAAATCAAACAATGGACTTATCCCCGGCGATCTCTTCGAGACAATGCGGCTGCGTTGCTCGGGGTCCATTATTCTGAGATACATTAACCGCCGTCGGCCATTTTGATACCGATCTTTCATTGTTCGAGAGGTCAAGTAGGTATTATTATAAAATTAAATATTTAACTTTGCACGAAACATCAGAGATAAAACCTATGAAAAATTAGCTATGCATTCATTGTTTGCTCATTCTGCCCCACAGTCTGTCAGTTTACCTTAAGAGGATTGTGAGGCTGAGACACACTGAGAGATAAGCGAGAAAATACAAGATATAATACCTAGCTGTTTTTGATGTTGTGGACACAGCCACAACATCAAAAACACTCACTGAACAAATAAAACTCCCAATTCAGGATCGCATCCAAGGAAGACTCAGCTATGTTATTCTGTTATAACGCATTGTCGTTCAGTTCTATTCTACTCAGTCGATGAACAGCCGGCGAATTTACGTCATCCGTCAAGGTGGGTAAATGGCATTCAACTGCCTGCACATTTATTTAGTCGCTGGTTTCACAGCTGGTCGTCTGTGAAACCAGCGACTAAATGAATGTGCTGGCAGTTGAATGTCATTTACCCACCTTGACGGACGACGTATATTCGCCGGCTTTTCATCGACTGAGTAGAACTGAACGACGATGTGTCAACAGAATAACATATGTAGCAGGTCTAACCTATTTCAGCTCAAAATTAAACACCTTGTAATCTCCATTTCCGCAGGCTACTAAATTTAAATTGAATTTTCTAGCACTAGGTCATCCTTTGAGGCCTTTAACAATGCCCTTAAATCCTTAACGTCCCAGGAGCACAAAGATCTGCGCCGCCGAATCCGGACTGAAGTATTTTCGGGGAGTAAATTGATTCCTCGATAGTAATTTACTTCAAGGACTTATTTCCCTGAGTGCTGTCGAAAGGCCTTCTAATCTGCCGTTTAAAATGAAGTGCGGCAAGGCTGCCATACAAATATAAAGCTAAAACTTGGTAATGAAAATGTATTTCTTAAAGCGGTTTTCGGTAAACCTCTAGTTAGAAACAACGACGTTTACATCAAAGCGACTAAAAAAGTCCAACCCTTAATCGTCAAGTCATAAGTTAGTTTAACTTTTTATTTAAACAGCGAGCCAACATGCATCACATGAATAAGAAGTTGCTAGAGTAATTAAATATCATGCTTGGCTTAGAGCCTGTGCATACTAACGTTATTAGCTCTTAGACCCCCGGTCAAAAACGCTAGTTTGCGATGCACAGCTAGAGTAGTGAAATAAATAGTCCAAATCTATTAAGAGCCTCTTGTTAGATTTGGACTATTTATTCCATTACTCTAGCAATACTGGATAAATCGCTTAGTAATAAAAGGTAATAAAAGTCAGGACGAGACACTTTTATTTTAAACCTTAAGCTTTCAGTCTTACGTTAGAATATATAATAGATCTATTTTCCTACGTACATTGTCAATTCACTACATATTAACCAAAGTCCTCGCCGCGCTAAGCTTGTGTTATATCGGGCTATTCTCAGAAACTTCTATACGGATTTTTATATAATTTTCACCAGTAGAAATAATGATTATTTAGGAAGGTTACAGGCTATAGTTTAATAATTTAATGCTACCTGTGCAAACCCGGGACGAGTCGCAATAGCCAACATTATAAGATCTCGAATGTTGTGAGTTTGTGTGAATCTTTGGAACTACTGCATCTATTTGAAAAAATACTTCACCACTTGAAAGGTACCTTATTCCAGATGGACTCTAAGGACAAAGGCTATATGTATTTAGACTAAAAACGATGAGTAATTGCTTATATTATTTCAAGACAAAGTACTACCCAGTTCGATTCCCGT
Source organism: Tortrix viridana (assembly GCA_963241965.1). NCBI lineage: Eukaryota > Metazoa > Arthropoda > Insecta > Lepidoptera > Tortricidae > Tortrix > Tortrix viridana. Next base: position 12,959,578 of record OY725185.1, read on the forward strand.
AATTAATTTGTGTGAGACCACGGACTTGAGAGAAATCTTAGTAATTTATATACTCAGAGTGTCGGTAGAGATGCTTTAAATTACATTGCTAGAAGTAGTCGGCGGAATCTGGAGTGGGCTTATAAAGACGGTAAAACTAGAACCATATCACCAAGGTTATCCATAGCACAAAGGTTAGTTGCCTAAATTTAACAAAAAATTTCAAAGTTTGTTATTTCTCAAAATCTGAACATTTTGAACACTTCATTTTATTTTAATAAGATATAGAGGAATTTTTCAGATTTTTTGGTTTATAAACTTTGGAGATTCTACTATGATTCTACTACGGAGGCTTTTTGGCTATAAATCAAAAAGTACGTCATGGAAGATAATAAAAAAAATTGTTTTGAATTGTGCAGATGAAGCCTTTTCATATGACACCCCATTTGCTATAATCAAATCACTTTCAATTTACAACATTCCATTCTACACCCCTTTTCAATTATTTATAAAAATACTAAAAACAGATGCTGGCAAGCAAGTTATACGACTATGCCCAATATCAAGTCGATAGCATCTGCAGTTGCTGAGAAAAAGTGCTGTCACATACAGACGGTCGGACGGACGGTTTCTATTTTACCACTTTGGTACGGAACCCTAAAAAAGAAAGATTTGTAATCCCTATTAAAGAGTGTAACGCAGTAGGTAACATTTAATGTACCTACCTACTCTTGAGTTACTTTTGTTACCAAAACCAAAGCGACATCAAACTCCTCCAAAATGTAAAATTATCAACGTTTATAATAACGTTAACGTAATCAGGCAACAGGGGGTAAAAATTCGGTTCAGTACCAAACTCTATGAATGCCTTACAATACTGGCTCGATGGAGAGTATTTGGGCCGCGAACGAGTCCGCTGCGTCTTGCTGATAACAGATAGACAGTAAACAGCTTACACGTCCGTAACTCGACGCTTCTTTACGACTGCTTGCGTGAGAGTCGTAAAAGCTAACGTTTAGACACAGTATAGTTAGATACCAGTGGAACACCTTTGCATTTTTGATATTAGCTGGCATGCAGTCTTTTAAACGCACAACGCAAAACTTTAACATGGTATCTGTGTATCTGTCTGTGGTATCTTAGCTTCCAAATGGATGAATCGATTTCGATTTCGATTATTTATTTTTTTATTTATACAAAATCCACAGCACAAAGTACAGCAATTTAAAAGAAAGGTAATATGTTTACACATCACATCACTGGCCAATTACGGATTTACACTTTATAATTGTAACTGTTAGGTATTTGTTTTTTTTTTTGTTTGAAAGGAGACTTGATCGAGTGTTCTTAGCTAAGTTTGGTGAAAATGTGGCCATATAAGGCGATAAAATTGAAAAAATTAAACCTCCCAGGTTAAGCTTGGTTTGGATTTAGAAACCACTGTTCACTAACTATACTGATTTTAGCCACATCTTAAATATTATTGGCAGTTTAGATTAGGTAAAACTAATTATTTCCCCGTTAATAAAGCGAAGTGCTGCGTTAACGAGCGTTTCGGCCATTTTGACGAGATAAAAATATAAACCCGAGTTCCTCGTTGTAGGTGCTTGGGTATTTTATCTGTTAAGTAAGTAATAAATTTTATTTCTCGTTTATTAAATCAGGAATGAAAGCGCTTGGTTTTACGTAAGTGTTTTGTACGATTTACCACAGATTAAAGAGTTAATTCATGATTTAATCTTTAGTTTACCTAAGTTTAATTTAAATGAACACGATGGTGTAAAAGCTTTCTTTCACCTTTACGTATTTATTTATTTGTTAGTGCCTATTGTACGTTTGTTTTGTCTATTTCTAAGATGTGTTTTTGCAAATCATTAATTTCAGTCAAGGCTAGCTACCATACCTAGCTAAGCTGATCCCGTTGTCACACATTTGCAAATGAGTATTTTTAATTTAAAATAAGTTTCAAAATACCTAATTCCGTCTATGATTTGTTTCAAATCTAAAAATAATAACGTCAAACAAAACAACACCCTATAATACTGTCAAAGGCTTCAAATTAAATGACGACAGTAGTCAGCAGGAATTCGGAGATATATAAATATAAAAAATGTACTCTATCAGGTTAAGAATAGGGTTTAAAATGGACGAAGTGAAAGATTAAAGGATAAGGAGGTATTTCGGACACGCAGATTTTACGCGCTGATAGAAGGGTCGTCCCTTTTGCCGGAAATTATGGCCACTCAGACTCTCGCGGAAAAAAGAGAACCATTGAATTTATTTAGCCGATTGAATGGTAAGTAAAAGTAAAATGAAGTGTTAAGAATTTTATCAAATTGATCATTGATTTATTATATACTAGATAAAAAATCCAGAACATAAATCTTTTATAAACTGGCTAAAAATGACATTGACAGGTAAATTCAGATACAATATGCTAATATACCGCTAATTTTTACCTTGAAATGCGAACAATTTTAATGCAAAATATAACTCAGTGTACTAAACGTCAAGTGTCAAATTTGCAAACTTACGTTTCAAAATATTGAATAGATACTTATTAGTTAGTGGTCATTGCCGTAATATTTACCAATACTTTACGTCAAAAGAGAACATGATAAGTCATAATTTGTACGTACAAATTAAATTACTGAAAATAATGAAAGCATTATAAGTTTAACTAGAATCTGTTTAATAATAAATAGAACTAACGTAAAATAAGATATTTCATCCTTTTTTTGTTTTATTGCTGTTACTTACGCATTTTTTTATTCAACGTTTAACCATTATTGGCAACTGCCAACTGTCTAAGGTCGGATCAAGACAGCAAAACTTATGCCCAAGTCGATTCAGCATAATTTTTGTCGTGGCACTTTTATTATATACTAAATCAATGAAATTGATACATACATTGTAAAAGTACTCACTATGTTATTTGTTTCACTGTTAAATGTTAGTCGTTTGTGTTAAATGTTAGTCGACTGTTCTGTTCTTTTCTGTTCTAATCGTCTGTTAAGTCGTCGTTGAAACTCGACATAAGCATTGGTTAGTAAGGTTAGGCTAAACGGGGACCACCAAAAAATACCACTCCTGCGCATAAAAATGCCTGTCGATGAAATAAACATTCGGAGAAGTAAAACGTTCTAAAAAACTGATCCTGTTGAATATTTTATTTTAAAAAATGATATTAATACAAGCATTACATTTCAAGAAAATAAAAAATAAATCTTAATTATCTGAAATTAGAGCTTCTTTTGCAAATTGTTAAATATCAGTAGGTATTCTATTAAACATTAAGAAGTGCATTAAGATACGTCTTTCTTTTTATGTCTCGTGAGTAAACGGACGCACGAGATTTGGCGGACTTGTTTACGCATGTGACGTTATAATTATTGTTATTGCCATGTTTTTGCGACGTTGTCGCACGAGTGAAAAAAAGCCGGTCAAGTGCGAGTCGGACTCGCGCACCGAGGGTTCCGCACAAACTTTTAGGCATGTAAATAGTTCGTAAATCATGGGAATACAAAATAAAGTCAGACCAGTATAAACAGACACGCAATAAGTAGGCACATTCTTACTTAATGAGTATCAGTTTATATTGGACCTTTTTTTTATGTGATTTAACCACAAATTAACGGTTTTCGGATTTTTTCCTTTACTTGTGCTATAAGACATTGCTTCTTGCCAAATTTCATGATTCTAAGTCAACGGGAAGTACCCTATAGGTTTTGATTCCCTTGAGATTCCCTTGAATATGCGGCATAAACGGCCGCCACTTTTGATTGCGTTGACTTAGATATCTGATTTTTTCACTGATCCAAGGGATTACAGGCCAAAGTATTTGATATGAATTTCAACTTGATAACTTCACGCGTTCCTGAGAAAAAGGGTCTTGACAGACACACAGACAGACAGACAGACAGACGGACAACAAAGTGATCCTATAAGGGTTCCGTTTTTTTTTCACGGAACCCTAAAAATAACACAATTACCGATCATATTTTTAGTAAATAGTCAAGATTTTTTGAAGAAAAAAAGTTACATGATTTTTATTTCAGTCAATAGTAAAGTTTTTTTAGGTGTCCTGTTGAAATAAATTAACCGGATTTGCGATCATTTCTCAGTTAGATATTTTTGAATCCTGAAACAATAACGGTAACCGGAAAAGATGATTTTTATAAATATAATCTTTTCCGTCCACCCATTCAGAAAACATTATTTTAAGTAAATTTCCAATATTTACCCAATTTTCTTTTTATAATAGAAAAAAATATTGGTAGGACTTTTTCCTCAACTGTACCTAAACTACCTTTTCTTCAAAAACGCGTGCTATCTCCCTTCCGCTCGGCCGACTCACAATAAATGCGGGGAATCAGAATAAATTACCAGTGGGACATTTTATATCGTCTCCCATTCATAAAATAGAAAAATCATTGAGTTTTGTTACCAAGAACGGAATATGTTACTGTGGGATCAAAATTACATTACTTTGCATGAAATATTCCATCATCCTCTACCTAATTCATATTCATTATAATATTATAAATGTGTGTGTTTGTTTGTTCTTCTTCATGGGGCAACGCCTTAACCGATCGACATGAAACTAGGTACAGGGGATAGCCTGAAGAATCGCACAGTTCCTGAGGAAAAGTGATTAACGATGGAATCGGGGGCTAAAAATTTTTTATAAGTATATTACGAATAATCGGCGGTTCATTTTCAATTATCCATACTGTTGCTGTATCGCAATCATTTTGTTAACGTTATGGGAGGTCTTTCACGTGTGAATAAGAGCTACCTATGACGTCAACACTACAGGGTGTCTTTATAAAGTGTACATATTGAAATAAGGGACGTTAAATTTTATCGACGAAAAAAATGTTATTTTTTAGGATTTTTTTTGTGTTTACATGTGGTACACAGTTGCGAAATACTCTGTTTCAAGAGTCATAAAAAAGCTAATAACATTTTTTTCATCGATATTTAATTGAATGTCCCTCATTTTAATAATATGTGCACTTTATAAAGACTCTCCCTGTATAATAACGATATGGAAACAAGAGGAGTAAACAAATAATTTCCCTGCTTATTACCTGAGTGCCATAATACATAGGTGCCATATAGGCTGCCTTTTCATAGAAGCGGAGACGAGCGGAGCGGAGAGGAGCGGAGCTGTGAAAAGAGGTATGTGATTCCACTGAGGCGGAGACGAGCGGGGATGAGTGGCGTACCCACCTACTATACAAATTTGATACAGTCGTCTCCGCTTGACTGTTTCCATTGAAGAGGAGCGGAGACGAGATGTGAATTACAACCAATGTGATTGGTCGATTCCTACACAGCTTCTCTCCGCTCCGCTCATCTCCGCTTCAATGGAAAGGCAGCCATATAGTCACATATTATGTGAGTATATTTGTATAGTTCTGTGTCGCGTCGTAGGCGTCGTAGAGGATGGCTCGATTTCGACAAACCTAAAGGTTTTATCTAAAGGTTGACTGGTATATAATGCTTGTAGCAATAGGTTCACCTTTTGTACACTTTTTTGTGCAATATAATTAAATAATTTAATAAATAATATACGATGTATCGTTGGATTTATCAAAAGAGCCAATTAAAATATACATAACCATGGACAAATTAACATGCATAAAGAGGAAAATATTTAAACATGCAGTGGGTGGGACAGCTTGCTTTGATCACTGGATCATGGGACACGTCTACAACATTTCAACATAGCGCCACAGTTAAAAAACTAATCTTAAATGTCAGTGAACTCCAAAAATAAACACCAAAACAACATAATCCGTAAGAATTAAAATCATTAATTTATCGCCGTGTTTTTCGTCCAATATTTTGACTTTTACAAACACGTGTCGTCCGTTTGCGCAATAAACTCGGCGCACTGCCAATTGGGTAATTTATAGCAAATTATGATTATGTCCATGATAGCCAGGGATCGGAAATTCGGTAAGATATTTACCTTAAGTTGGCAAAAACCCGGCAAAAGTTTGGCAAATATGGAGGCGGCTTCTTAATTAAATTATTTTAATATTATTATCTTCCGGGATTCCGGAATTGCATAAAACGATACAAGAAGGTAAAAATACACCAATTATAATGATAAAGATAATAATAAATAATAAATATCAGGGGATAATTTCACACAAATTGACCTAGTCCCAAACTAAGCTCTAGGCTTGTACTATGGGTACTAGACAACGATAAACTTACTTATATAGAGAAATACATACTTAAATATATAGGACAACATCCATGACTCAGGAACAAATACTCGCGCTCATCACACAAATATTTGTCCATACCGGGATTCGAGCCCAGGACCGCTAGCTTCGTAGGCAGGGTCACTACCAACTAGGCTAACTGCGTCGTCAAATAATGATAGTGATAACGATAACGGTAATGCTAATGATACTGATAATTATAATTATAATGATAATTAATAATGATTTGCTGCTGATACTTAGGTAGTTCGCAGGTAAATCAAATTCAATGGAAAATAAAAATAAATTCAAATAAATAAGCAATAAGTTAAATATACTTAAATATGCATTGTGGAGGTCTAGTTACTAAAATTAGAAACCCCGGGAATTTTATTAGAAAAATTAAATTTGGTCCGTCTCCATACCGTTCACGCCGCCAAACTTTAGGTAAATATCTTACCGAATTTCCGATCCCTGATGATAGCAATGGTGATTGTGATACATTGATAATCTTTTGGCAGTGTGCATGCAACTTTGACAGGTGTTAAATGCCACGTAGCGACCAGGTGTTGCCCAGAAACATTGGCTAAATATCCCTCCTAATGTTTGATTACAAAATAAGATTGTGTATGATGCCAGCCGCGAACATTCATCTCATTTCAGCCATAGGTACTTATAAATGAGAAAGTTTGAGATCAGGTATTGGTAAAAAAAAAATGGCCCTTTTTTGTAACACAAATATAGTTTGTATGTCAGCTGCTTTTCCCCAAACCAGAATACCGTATGACATAACACTATGAAAATAACTATGATAAACTAAGCGAGCTGTCTCAACATTGGTAAGTTGTCTAATTTTCCTAACGGCGTAAGCGGCATGACTTAATTTGCCTGCTAGAACTGCTATATGGGGACTCCATTGCAAATTATTGTCTATAGTTATGCCTAAGAAAAGTGCCTTATCTACCATTTCTAAACACTCGCCATTAAGAAAAATACTAGAATTTACCGGTTTAACATTAGGCAAAACGAACCGAAAAACTTATCTTAATATAGTTAGTGTACATAACTTATATAGAACTTACATACGTCATAATAACAATATTTGCTTTTGTGTATATTTCACGCAAAAACAATAATCAAGAGTTTCAAAAATCACAAAATCGAAGAAAATATTTTTGTGTATCAAATTTGTTACTTTTATTTTTCAATATATTATTATAGTTTTTAATAAGTGAACCTCCATTTATTACCTACCGCACATGCCTAACCTTCCGACTTCCAAAACCTCGGGATGCAATTGTTTCTATAATACATACATAATTGGGTCAAAATCAAAAAGATTTTGTTGTTGTACTGAAATTCTCCACTCTGTCATGATTGTAATTTTTTTCTTTATATACCCATATGAAAAAATCATCTAAATATGTTTATTGTATTTGAATAAGTAAAGTATTGTCATACATCGTCAAACAAAATAAAATATTACTTCCTACAAAAACAACCACTCTGTCACATTTCCTGGGGACAAATTTCAATGCAACGAAAAATTTAACCCAATTATTAATAAAAATGTCAAAACTGCACTGAACCCTGGTGTACCGGAGTCCTTGGAAGCCGCGCGGCGCGCGCGCCGCCAATAGTCAAAGGAAGCCGCCTTGCATGAAAGCAACGAAAGCCGCATGACCAAAAGATGTCGAAAAGGAATTTACATATCACATACCTACCTATAAGTTCATAGGTAGGTATGTGAACATATTATTTAGTGTCAACCAACAGTTAACAAGTATGTTAGTTAAATAATTTTAATTAACCTAACCTAACAATTTATACTCACTTCAGGTTTGTGTAGTTTATAAAATTACAATAATTAAAAATCATATTTCAAAGTATGACCAAGTACAAGTAGGTGACTAAAATAGAAGAACAAGTTTGGGCAACCCTAGGTGCTCGAGCGGCATTAGGACGTATTAGAATCTTCTAAAGGGCCTGAGATGACCTACTGGTCTATTTATACTGTGGTGATACGGTAATTACAAGTACGGCGGGCGGTTAGGTCACATTAGGTACATCACAAAAAAGTACTATATCGGTTTTAACACTTCAAAACACAGTTTATGACTGTATCAAGTATAACACATTAACGGCTTTATCGGAGAGCGCGGCAATCGTTTCAGCATCGGCGCTGGCGCACGGCCAAGCCGCGCGTGCGCGGGAGCTATTCCCAGCGAGGCCCGAGTGCGCCCGAGTACGGCCGAACATGCCCGACTGATTTGTTTTAAAAAGGCAATATTTTTTATAGATTATGAAACTTTATTGGTCATACTTTTTTGCATGATATATTACGTAAGCATTTCTTTTTTGATGTAGGTAGGTACGGATACTAAATACTGAATTGTTACGAAAACTAAAGCGTTGGATTGAAGAAATTTGAATGTTTGAACTGTGGGAAAAAAAAATGTTTTAAATTTCTAAAACTCTGCGCCTTAAAAGGACAAAAATGAATATTTGGACACATATTTAATTTTTGAGACAAGCTTTGTTGCAAATTTCTGGATATTCCAAAATTGACTAAAGTACACATTTTAAATTAATAAGTGAGTACCCTTTTTTCTATATTGGCAGAAGTTAATAAACTATAGATTTAAATAAATATTTGTAATGCCGGATGCCATATTTTTTTAGACGCTTAAAATTAATTTCTTATAATGATCTTATAACCAATAATGTTTTTTTTTTATTTATTTCGATTTTTTTACAAAGTAAGTACCTACCTTAAACTAAATACTAAAACAAAATAGCTGACATTGTTATAGACGACTATATTAGTGGAGATGGGATATTTTTAGTTGTGTATGATTAAGCAATTTTTAGATTAATCTCGTTTAGATTGTATTGAGACATGTCCAAAAAGGTAGTCGGTTTTGGACATGACGGAAAAATTGTTGACCATAAGAGTCGCACCATTACCATTTAATTAATTTATTTTTAAGTTCCGTAGCTGTAGTTTGGCATAGTTGTTTGTACATTTCAATTACACCGACAAATATGTAAATCCAAATCTTGATAAAAAAAAATTTTTGGGTACCTGTTTAATTATAATGTTTAATTGATTCACGAGTGCTGGCACGAATTGTACGAACGAAACTTATCTATGATTGCGTGAGTGCCATCCTTTCATACGCTGTTCGAATTTCAAACCGAAAACCTTCCAGTACTTAAAAATTAATTGAAAAAGTCGATGATGTCTAAAGCGTACGGGTCGAGGACTATCTAACAGACAAACATGCTTGGCCTAAACCAGAAAATTAACTAGTAGCTTACTACCTCATAAATTACTCATGAAAATCATGTAAACGCTGAATCTTGTCTAGGGGACCACAGGTTAAATGTTAATGTAGGTTTTATCGAAACTCTTTTATGTTGTTATATTGTCGCGTAATAATTCTGATATGTTTTCCAGCAGAACTACGTAGATATTGTATATTATTTTTACAGTTTTATATAATGTTAATAAGTAGTATCATTGTCGTAAGTTTTATTTAAAAAATGACTAACTGTTGAGTTTCTTGCTTCTTCTCAGCAGTGGTGTCTTCTTGGGAGGCGCTACTGGTAGATTTTGACGTGTAGATAAAAGTGCCCGTGCGGCCTACTTACCGAATAAATATATTTTATCTATTATTTTACACACGTAAACTTTCATTCGATTGTTCCATCCATTCGTGTGAATCAACCTGTTCGGGTTAAACGTCTAAATTCATGGCTCTTAGCAACCACGTTTCCGCCATTTCCCAAACCGGACAAGCTTTTTGGGCATCTCCCAACCACAACCTAAGCGAGATTGATCTAATAATATTTTAATCATAAACAACTAAAAATACCCGATCTCCACGTGTGGCTCGTGGCTCGTTGGCAACTTGGCACCGCGGGAGCTACGTTCGGAGTTGTTCCGCGGTGGTTTCCCTGTGTTAGGGTGATCGAACATTGTCGATTGACGATCATACAACTAGTACAGTTTGGTGTCTCTTAAACATCTCGCATTTTATTATTCGATAGTGAATTTTACCGATAAAAATAAATTGTAAAGTGCTCTGAGCATTATGAATTTTGAACTTTCGTATGTTTTGGCGACGAAGCAATTCGGCTAAACTTTTAAGTACTTTACACTTCTTTGCGTGCCTACGAGCGCGCTGAACAACTAGCTTGATGATTAATACATAAATACTACAATAAAATGTTTAAAAAACAATGAATCAGCTACAAATTTTTACGGAGTTACGTTGGTCTTGCGTGGACTCCATGAGCAGATCTTATGAATTTATATAAAACTATTGAGATATAACCCTATTCCATAAAAATAATTATTAAAATCTCCACAATTGGCGAAGATATTGAGTAACATATACACGAAAATAAAAGACAAAAAAGATAAAAGATAATAGACATTTATTCAGTAAATAGGCCGCACGAGCACTTTTACACGTCAAAATCTACCAGCGCTTCCCAAGAGGAGACCACTGCTGAGAAGAAGCGCCGCAAGAAACTCAACAGTTAGTCATATATAGACGAATTAAGAAGCAACCTCTTTTTTATCTGATGTCTATTGAAAATAAAAACCCAAGTATTATTGGCTTAAAATGTGTTTTACTGGCGAACCATTATAATCGCACGAGTGCATTTATCCTAATGTGGGCGCCGCATGCATCCCATGCACGTCTTTAGTGATATTGTTGCTCGAGGCGACATGCGGTAAGGCGGGCCGTCGATCACTCCACGTTTGCTCTATTTGTGGACGACATAATTGCATCAATGTCTTTTATAATAGCCACAGTATAAACATAGCTAAAGCAGTAAGGAAACTACGAACAAACGTTCGAAACGTCGCATATAACAAGACGCACGTCTCAACTATTTGTCTCCACGCGACAGCACTGCCATGTCCGCTTAGCTCTCGTTGAGACGTGCGTCTGTGTGAGTGCGACGTTTTTTATACTATATGCAGGAAGAGTCTTTATAAAGTGCACAATATTTTAAAATGATGGACATTAAATTAAATTTTATATTATATAATATATATTATTTAATTTTTATTATTTTGATATTTTGTGTTTAGTGACATGTAGTACAAAGTTGCGAAATATTTTTTTCAAGTCATAAAAAAATAAAACAATTAAAAAAAAATTTTTTTCGTCGATAAAATTTAATTTAATGTCATTTTAATATGTGCACTTTATAAATACTTACCCTGTATGTAAGTAGGCCCTCCCTGCAGCCTAAACCACTGCATGTTTAGAAGAAGTGCCGCAGAAAACTCTACTGTAAGCCTTTTATTCCACTTTGCTATGCTGCTGCCAAGAAGGGTTATTTGAAATAAGTTTTTTTTTTAATTTATTTATTAATGACAAATCTTAAAAAAATATTCGCAGAGTTTCGAATGATAGGTATATCTCAACCTAGCGTTATATAAAATTGACTATACATAAAACATTATAATGAAACTTTTAAAGTACACTTTTAATTAACCAATGTCAAGGAAGATTTGCGGTGCTTGTATTTGTTAATAACGTTTTAAGGAAAAGTACATGTATATTTAGCAAGAACCAAGTCCCTTACTTGAGGATAATAATCCAGCCTATATACGTCCCACTGCTGGGCACAGGCCTCCACTCACCATGAGAGGGTAGGGTTACTTGAGGATATATAGTCACAAATAACCATTAATGTCAAGACGAGAGAAACTCCCGGATCGTAAAGTTCGCTTTTGATGATTAATTGCTTACGTTAGGGACAAGGCTCAAAGCAAAAGCATTCAAAGCAAAAGCATTCATCTCAGGCCTCGGTAGCTCGAGCACAACCATTTCAATCATACTAACATTTTCAAAACAAAAAGCGTTTCCGAATCGCCTTTAGTATTCGAAAACGCAGGGTACAGTCAGCATCAAAAAGATAGGAGCAGCAAAAGTAGCCACATATCTTTATTACTATAGCGATAAGATGTCTTGCGATATATTTGGCCATTTTGGCTGCTCCTATCTATTTGAATCTGAATGTACATTATCGCATGAGTGCATTTGGACTTATCCTGTGATCTAAAAATTGCTGTACAGGGTCCATGATGATCTCAAAGCCTTATGTTAACATCTTAGCTCAGACAAGATGACGAAGATACAGAATGTCTGTACTGCCAGGGTGTATTCCGAGTCTACTGAAGGATGGATCACAGTCAGACTTGCGGTAAGTGGGCGCATTGTGGCTATGCAGGAGTGGAAGACAACGATGACCAAGCTGTCCATGTCAGCCCGGTTTGTGAAGATAACGACGATTACATATTCTATACCCCATCGTAACCAAGTAGGGGAGACCGGGGATGGTTGAGTATAGGGGCAGGTTGACTAACTATCAAAAACTCGTCCGAGGCAAAGCCTTTAAGCCAACCAATAAGGCACGAGAGTCCACCACCTCCCCCGGTGAGTGAGCGGGGGGAGGTGGTGGACTCTCGTGCCTTATTGGTTGGCTCAAGGCCTTTGCCTCGGACGAGTTTTTGATAGTCAACCTGCCCCTATAGTCAACCATCCCCGGTCTCCCCTATTCCGTCTTGCCCGGGGCAAGATGGGATTTTTTTTTAAGTTGTTAGTTCTTCTTTTTTTGTTTTGACTGATTATAAGTGAGGGGAAAAGACTGATTATTTCCATAATAAAATTGTGCAATCAAAAACGGAGGGTTTTATTTATGCGATACCTTAAGATCTCCGTCTTAACCTACCTTTCCCTACACACATTGTGGATAAGCAATAAAGTATTGAGTATTATTTGCCTACGTCATACTATAACAAGAAGGTTATAGTTAACTGATAGACTGGTGACAACTGACAGACCACAGCAAATAGAACGGATGGCCGATAGGGTCCAAAGAGTTCTCAACTGGCAACGCATATGATACCGAAAGTCGCAGCATTTGTCAACGGGTGAAATGCTCAAAGAATTAACCGGGTTATTGTATAAATTTTATAGTTTCCTATAATTTCTTTCCCCATAGCTATGTAACGTAACTATCCGTACACTAAAAACTTCACGCACTTCTTTAGTACGCATTGTTGGTTTTTACATTCAGTTCTCAAGTCTATCTAACTATATAGTCTATTGTATGGAAGACAATCAATAACGTTTCCCAACGCGTTTGCACTTAATTAATGCGAAATTACACCTGTTAACTGCTAACCCTACACAGCCGTAAATGCCTTTTGCTACTGTTAATATTTATTATAGGATAAAGGTTATTGGTCGTAAACTTGAATTAATTTGAGAGAGCTTGGTATTTTGCGAGATGACGCGTATTTTCATTATTTAATTAAGTTTTAATGTAAAATGTGACCTTTGTGATCTTATTAAATCATCCAGATCCGCAGAACTAAACTTAGGCTGCCTTTCCATGGAAGCGGAGACGAGCGGTGCGGAGAGGAGCTGTGTAGGAATCGACCAATCATATTGATTGTAATCCACATCTCGTCTCCGCTCCGCTTCAATGGAAACTGTCAAGCGGAGACGAGATGTTGATTACAAGCAATGTGATTGGTCGATTCCTACACAGCTCCTCTCCGCACCGCTCGTCTCCGCTTCTATGGAAAGGCAGCCTTACCAACATAGCTATGCGAGTTTGTAAACCTTGGAGGGAAAATTTACAACATTTAATTTTTCTCACCCTTGTATTTTACGTCAGCTTTGGAAAGTGCATAAAAATAACAAAGCCCTTAGCCAAGATGCCCATCGATAACTAGCGTTTCTATTCGTTTCGTTTTTAAAACAATCGCGTCACTGGTAGATCACGTGACTCTCCGTATGACGTGACCTACCAATGACGCGATTGGTTTAAAAACTAAACGAATAGAAACGCTAGTTAGCGATGGGCATCTTGGCTAAGGGCTCAGAACACGTTTTCTTATAAAAATGCATTTGAAGTAAAAGTCATTCTAAAAGAGCGGTGACATGATATGCCTGAATCGACTGTCAACCTTTGCCTATGTTTTGAACCGGTGACTAAAAAAATTTTTTTTGACAGAACCAATAAAAGTGCTATTGCCAATTAATTAGGGATGTTTTCACTTGCAGCCCGTGTTGTGCTTAATCCCGATAAACCAAGAGAATTGATCAACATTAGACGGGTTGAACTAAGAGAAGAGGCCTTACTTATTTATTGTAACATATTTGAAATGAAATGAAATGAAATGATTATTTATTTGCTGAATATGGTTTAACAGGTGGATACGTACATTCATAATATCAGGAACATATTCTACCGGGATTCCGGCGTGCAAATTTTTGTATTGTTTATAAAATTATTATAATACTTTCATCTAAATAAATAGTCAAATTATGGAAATAGGTAAGCGTCATATAACTTTACTTTATTTGTTATTTTTTTGTCCGGAGTATAACTTGGGTATCTAAGATGGTATCATCATCATCATCATCATTTCAGCTGAAAGACGTCCACTTCTGGACACAGGCCTCCCCCAAGGTTTGCCACAAGGACCGGTCCTGCGTCGCTTGCATTCATCGGCTTCCCGCAATCTTAACCACGTCGTCGGTCCACCTTGTTGGAGGTCTGCTCACGCTCTAAGAAAGCGCTGCAAGAAGGTCTTTTTTATTAAAATTATATCCTTTTGGTAAATCAAAATTCTAATATGTCTGTTTTTGATCACCGGAAATTTGACAATTTATACCTTTTTCTATGCTAGCGTAATACTTTGTACTTACGAGTACATTCCCAAATAAACTGACTTATGTCAGTTTCCATATTGACCTATTAAAGCTAAATATAAAGGTTGGCGTAAATAAAGGTGTTAGCTGAAGCTGGCTGAGACGAAGCAGGAGCGGGTTAACGCGGTTCACGTAAACACGCTGAATCGCTGCGTGTGCGCATGTCACAGGCGGGAGCGGGAACACTAAAATGAATTCCAGCTAGACAAATGTTCTTTCCTTTTTCTCAGTATACTGTCGTCCTTTGCTGAACATATGAAGATTTTTTTAACATTTTAATAAAAAAAAAATGGTATGAATGAAGGCGAGAAGGTTTAGCACTTTGGCCAGGTGATGGTGCGTGGGCTCTTAAAAATAGACATTTGTGATTTAATTACTGCCAATCCCAAGGCTTGTGTGTGTGCGTGTGTGTGTGTGTGTGTGTGTGTGTGTGTGTGTGTGTGTGTGTGTGTGTGTGTGTGTGTGTGTGTGTGTGTGTGTGTGTGTGTGTGTGTGTGTGTGTGTGTGTGTGTGTGTGTGTGTGTGTGTGTGTGTGTGTGTGTGTGTGTGTGTGTCCTGCTGTATAGCGACAAAATAAGGGGAATAGGAAATAATGGTAGGATTATAGACATATCAACGAAATCTGGTAGTATCAACAGCAACTTCATTTGTGATTTGTCTTGCTATCGTATACGATGAAGACCCTCATTCACAACTGTCACAATCTTGTAAGAAGCAACCTATTTCTATAGTGAGCCTGTCTTTTTTATACTGGAAACTATAAACCTATACAAACATGACTTTAATACTCACGCCTAATTATTTTTATTTTTATACACGACAATAATTGGTGCGTCCGCGTCCGCTCCCGCTGCCGCCTGCGATTGGGCCATTCGGATTTGTTGCACCGTTAACTGCAGCTCAACGTGCGAAGTGTTGAAAGCGCATTGTTGCATACGTGCGTTCGACGCGTGTTGCTAACCAGATGTCAGAACACGTAGATGCGGTATATAAACGACACATCCTAAGATAAAGTGTGTATCTACAAAAACCAAATTTTACTGGAGAGCACTATAAAGTTATTATATTCTTTGGAGTTAGCATTGTCAGTTACACCTTTGGAAAAAATATGTTCTGGTCACCTTTTTCTTTTATTAGGGTTCCGTACCTCAAAAGAAAAAAATCACTTTGTTGTCCGTCTGTCTGTCTATCTGTCTGTCTGTCTGTGTGCCTGTCAAGACCCTTATTCTCAGGAACGCGTGAAGGTATCAAGTTGAAATTCATATCAAATACTTTGGTCTATAATCCCTTGGATCAGTGAAAAAATTAGACATCTAAGTCAACGCAATCAAAAGATACGGCCGTTTATGCCGCATATTCAAGGGAATCTCAAGGGAATCAAAACCTATAGGGTACTTCCCGTTGACTTTGAATCATTAAATTTGGCAAGAAGCAATGTCTTATAGCACAAGTAAAGGAAAAATCCGAAAACAGGTAATTTGTGGTTAAATCACATAAAAATCAAGTCCAATATAAACTGACACTCACTAAGTAAGAATGTGCATACTTATTGCGTGTCAGTTTATACTGGACTTGTTTATATTGTATTTCCGTGATTTCGAACTATTTACATGACTAAAAGTTTGTGCGGAACCCTCGGTGCAAGAGTCCGACTCGCACTTGACTCGCTTTTTATTTAATGTACATTATAAAGTCGATACCGTAGATTACGAAAATGCCATAGTATAGTATAACTGTGTATGGGGCAGATAGACACTTTAACTTAGGATGTGTGTTAGGTTTGAATATCTTTTAAGTATTTATAATAGACTTGCTTTTGTAAGCATTTCCGTCCGTATATTATTTGTATAGTCTAGTAATTACTATAGTATACTAGCGACCCGTCCCAACTTTGCACGGATAGCACTAAATTATCTAAATTAAAACCTATAACCTTCCTAGATAATCCCTCTTTGATTGGTGAAAACCGTATGAAAATCGGTGCAGTAGTTTCCGAGATTAGCCCAAACAAACACAAACTCGACGCGGCGGGGGACTTTAATTTATGTAGTGAAAAAAGCCGTGGTAGCCTAATGGTTTGATTTGATCTGCCGACTCTTAGGCAGAGGGTCGTGCGATCGAACCCGCGCTCGCACCTCTAAGTTTTTCGGAATTAATGTACGAAATATAATTTGTAAATTTACCATGAGCTTCTCGGTGAAGGAAAACATTGTGAGGAAACATGCACACACCTGAAAAGCAATTTGACGGTGTGTGCGAAGTTTCCAATCTGCAATGGGCCCGCGTAGGAACTATAGCCCAAACCCTTTCATTGTGAGTGGAGGCCTCTGTGCCCAGCAGTGGGACGTATATAGGCTGGATTATTATGAAGTGGTATCATAAAGCAAAGGATACACGATGCAAAATTATCTGTTACACCCCGGTGTATAACTTCCCTTGATTCTCTACGCTCGGTCTCTAAGCAATTATCAGCATAATTCCCGGCTAATAACGGATGATTAACGTAATAGTTTAAACCTTGTTTATCCGTTTAAAGTTAATTATCGCCAGATCGCTTGTTAGAAAAACCTATTTAACTCTAGGGTTATTCTTGTAAGGCTGATCGATATCGAGTTCCTCTTTTATCGACTTATCCTCTTCTACTTAGCGAATAGAAGGGTATATAAAAAAGGAGTCAAGATACTAATTTGAAATAATACATTGGGCCAATTCGACACATGATCACTTAGACAATCTCTTATTAGACAAGAATCTATACTATGATTACTAAATTTTGATGTCTCAAATATTAGATGTTGAGTAGAATTGACATATCTAAATTTAGTGATAACAGAGCCCTTAGCCAAGATGCCCATCGCTAACTAGCGTTTCTATTCGTTTAGTTTTTAAACCAATCGCGTCATTGGTAGATCACGTCATACGGAGAGTCACGTGATCTACCAGTGACGCGATTGGTTTAAAAACGAAACTAATGGAAACGCTAGTTAGCGATGGGCATCTTGGCTAAAGGCTCTGTTTCACATCGGATCTATTGTATTTCTGGAATTTTGTAGATTCTTATAATAAATTGATGTCCATTGCATTGCAAAATCACCCTACGAGTATAGTATAAAGCAGACCATTATGTCGTAGAAGAAATTTTGCCTGTATCATCTGTTGGCGATATATCTCCAAACAATTTTGATTTCAAATAAACATTTTTTTTTTGCGTTTTCCAAAAAAAGTACCTATAGTGAATAACTAAAATTAACAACGCTAATTGCTTCCATTACGTCACGAAAATTAACAAACACAAAACAAGATAAATTATATTTCAGACAAAACTCCCGTAGCAAGTGCACCCATATTACTAAGGGGCGAGGGTTGAATCTGCTTCGGTTATTTATTAAATTTGAGATACTGCCTATTGACGTATGAGGGCCTATTTGGCGTATAACTAATTTTTGTGACGTAACGGAAACAATTACCGTTGTTAATTTTACGATCGCACTCAAGAGTCGTCAATTAACTGTTAAGTTTGATTAAAGTTGCTGCTGTCACTTTCTTTGCTATAGCAATAGAATAAGATGCAGCATCTTTAATCAAACTTAAAAAATAATGGACGTCTCTGAGTGCGGCAGTTAGTCCTTAACTATGCGTACTTTTTTTAGAAAACGCCTTTTCACGTATCTACTCGACGTAGATTAGATTATGGTACAGAATAACATTGCAATTATTGTTATTTGCTAAACAAATTATTCTCATTGTTCTTGTTACGATTGTTTTCATTATCAGGAAAACTGTTGCTAAGCGAAATATACTTTGTAGTTGTGCACTCGGTGTTGCAGTTATCGAACGACCTTAGTAGGGGACAATGCATGAAGGAAATAAGAAATTGATCTTTCTAATTAAGTAATTGAGTAGGTAGCAGTAACACAGTAACAGTACCTAGTGCCCAGTAATAAGTGTTATAATAAAAAAAAACAGTCAAATACGAGTCGAACTCGCGCACCGAGGGTTCCAGTCCGTACTTCAAAAATATACCTTTTTATATACTTTTATTGAATGCAATAAGGTCCATTTTGGGTTGCCTACATTTTTTTGTCAATTTCTCGAAAACTAAAAATTTTAACACTTTGTTTTATTCTTCCCGTAATATACTGGGTGTTTTTTTATTCATCTTAAACATTTTGGGGGTTAAATCAGTAAGTCATACTGACCAACTTTCACTATGGGACCAACCCCGAAATCGCGAAAAAAAATTTGACCCTCCCATACAAAACATCGTCAGCTGACTAGCCAAAATGTATGGGTTCATGTATGGGCTTTCATATGACACTCCACTTGCTATAATTAAATTAATTTCATTTTCAACCCCCCATTCTAAATCCCCTTTCAATTATTTATAAAATTGATTTCATATTTCTTTTACTAAAAACAGATGCAGGCAAGCAAGTTATAATACTATGCCAAATTTCAAGTTGTTAAAAAAAAAGATAAAAGATATTTATTCAGTAAGTAGGCCGCACGGGCACTTTTACACGTCAAAATCTACCAGCGCTTCCCAAGAGGAGACCACTGCTGAGAAGAAGCGCCGCAAGAAACTCAACAGTTAGTCATTTTTTAAATGAAAATATAACAATGTCACTACTTATTCTAACATTATATAAAACTGTAAAAATAATATTAAATATCTGCGTAGTTTTGCAGGAAAACATGTCAGAATGACTACGAGAAAATTTATATATATATATATATCACACAAAACAGTTTTGACATGTCTTTTTACATAAACCGTGTCCCCTAGACAAGATACAGCGTTTACATGATTTTTATGAGGTATGTACGAGTAGTAGGTAAGCTATTGAACATTAAACATTAGTTAATTTTCTGGTTTAGGCCAAGCATTTTTGTCCGTTAGATAGTCCTCGACCCTATAGTACGCCTTTGACATCAACGACTTTTTCAAGTAATTTTTAAGTGCTGGAAGGGGTAACTCTAAAACTACGTCGGGTAATTTATTATAAAAATGAATGCATTGACCTACAAATGATTTATATACTTTACGGACACGAAACTTTTTTATGGCAATTTTATTTTTATTCCTAGTATTTATATTATGTATATCAGAATTTTTAACGAAAGAGTCTAGGTTCTTAATAACATACATAATATTTTCATAAATATATTGGGATGCTACTGTTAAAATATTAATTTGTTTAAAAAGTTCTCTTAATGAATCACGGGAATTTAAGTTATATATAGAGCGAATGGCCCTTTTTTGTAACACAAATATAGTTTGTATGTCAGCTGCTTTTCCCCAAACCAGAATACCGTATGACATAACACTATGAAAATAACTATGATAAACTAAGCGAGCTGTCTCAACATTGGTAAGTTGTCTAATTTTCCTAACGGCGTAAGCGGCCTTACTTAATTTGCCTGCTAGAACTGCTATATGGGGACTCCATTGCAAATTATTGTCTATAGTTATGCCTAAGAAAAGTGCCTTATCTACCATTTCTAAACACTCGCCATTAAGAAAAATACTAGAATTTACCGGTTTAACATTAGGCAAAACGAACCTAACACATTTAGTTTTCTTAGCATTGAGTAGTAAGTTGTTACTCGTAAACCAATTAAGTACTTTAACAAGCGCGGCGTGTAGTCGACGGATTTTCGGTCTACCTTGAAAATGAGTGATGTATCATCAGCAAATAATACAATATCACAAAGTGTATCTACTATGGGTGGTAAGTCATTTATATAAACCAAAAATAAGAAAGGACCTAATATAGAGCCCTGGGGCACACATAATTTAACTGCAGCGCCAGCAGACTGCGTATTGTTTACAACAACCGTTTGTGTTCTATCACTGAGGTAAGAAGACATAAGTCTTAGAGCATTGTTAGCTTGTGTAGTTGCTGAGAAAAACTGCTGTGACATACAGACAGACAACGAACTCTCACCATAAGGGTTCCTTTATTACCATTTTGGTACGGAACCCTAAAAAGCATGCTCCAAATACCGGAGTACTTGTTTTTAATATTTCCGTGTAAACTATTTATGTTAGGCACTGCCAAAAAAATCATAGCCTTCTGTGAAAGGCATATCCAACGATACTCCACACTAAAAATGTACAGATTTGTCTCATATGGTGTTTCCCAATTCTTAGCTTTTTAGTAGTGTTAGGCTGCCTTTCCATAGAAGCGGAGACGAGCAGAGCGGAGAGGAGCGGAGCTGTGAAAAGAGGTATGTGATTCCACTGAGGCGAAGACGAGCGGGGATGAGTGGCGTACTATACAAATTTGATACAGTCGTCTCCGCTTGACTGTTTCCATTGAAGCGGTGCGGAGACGAGATGTGGATTAAAACATCTCCGCTCCGCTCCGCTCGTCTCCGCTTCTATGGAAAGGCAGCCTTAACCTTTTAAGAGTCGCGTGAAACCACTGAACATAAGCCAACCCTCCCTATCTGGAACACGGCCCGACTAGCGCAGTAAATAACGAACGCTTTGCTTTTATCCCATAAATATGAAAAGCCATTAATATTTGACCATAAAGTCAGCCCTGACACATGGGCACGGCACACGCGACGGTATTTTTGTGAGACAATGTTTTGGAAAGTTGTACAATGTTGCCAGTTGTTTTTTTATTCACTGTAGAAAGCCTTTAGTTTGAAATGTGGTGATGGAGGCGGATGGAGAGAACATGCTGGACGGTGAGGAAGACGAACGAGCTAGCCATTGAAAACAAGAAAAGAAATCTAATAAACGGTTCATTAATGTTTTACCAAAAAACTTTCACAAGAGGGCTTAGTGTAAGTTTTGCAACGTTTTTACGTTCGCATTTGCGTTTAGTCTCAATTAGTATGGAAGTGTGACAGCGCCCCTTGCGGCGCGTATTCGAAACATTTGACAGTTCCATACAAAGTGACTCTTTTACGCAAACGCGATCGAGACGTAAAAAACGTTGCAAAACTTACACTAGGCCCTCTGATTTATTTCACAAAACATATCATTTAGCAAACCGCTTTTTGAACCGCGTAAAATGACAGGATCCCTAACTAAGCACAATAGAAAATAGACGAGGGAAGATGTTTGGTCATCTGTTACGGCACGACGAGTACATCAAGATTTTAATTGAAGAAGAAGAAGAAGAAGGAAAAGGAAAATAGGGAGACAAAGAAGAGCTTATCTAAACCAATTGAAAGAAAAAGTAGGAGTCGAGCCGTATCAGCGTAAAGATAAGGCTTGAAATAGAACAGAATGGAAATTACTCCACCAACAGGAACATAGCTCTTAAATGAAAGATTATTAAAGATAAATAAAAATATAGTAATGTATGTATGATATCCAAAATTCGAATGATCCACTCTATACCGCAGCGGGCTTAACGCTTACGAGATAAAATTTGACAATTAATACATCTATTCCATATTCTAACGTAAGACGCTTAAGGTTTAAAATAAAAGCGTCTCGTGCTGACTTTTATTACCTTTAATTACTAAGCAACTAAAACGATTTTCACTTTTTTTATAGCGATTTTATCAAGACGGGACTCTTTTATTTTAAACCTTATGCGTTAAGTTTTACGTTAGAATCCATATTATTATTATTCCGTAATACAGGCTTGTGGCGCGTACGTGTAAGCCGCACACATAGATGGAACTGGACGATATTACCTTTGTTCTAAGTTTTTCTATTGGTCTGTTTATACTGTAGATTGAAAACACTATAGCTTCATATACAGGGTGTACAAGGATAAAGTGCACAAACGAATAACGGTGAAATTACATGTGATTTTATCACGGAAAAAATGAATTAATTTTGCATACGGTTTACATAATTATTATTGTAAAAATTTAATTACTTAAATTTAAAATTTAATTAAAAAAAATTGTCAACAAATATAATGAACACCAAAATTATCTTTGAAAATCAAATTCAGAAAACAATCACCAAATTAAATTTTACCTGTAGATCAAATTTAATAAATGATTACCAAATCTTAGCGAATTCTGTCGGTTAGGTTTAGGTTTTTTTTTGGTGGTCATTCACTATTTTTGGTGATCAAAGGTATTATTTTGAACGTTATTTATGACTAAATCTGGTCCATTAAACACATGCCATGAGAACTATTGTAAACCCTATGCAAAATTATTTTTATTTTTTATTTTTCCGTAATATAATCATGTAGTGTCACCCTTATTCGTTTGTCCACTTTATCCCTGGACACCCTGTATACCAGTTAACTTACTTTGTAAGTAAATACCGCAGGATCGTATACGTTGGAAACACACGTCCTCAATCGCCCATGCCCTTTGTTCCCCACAAAGGCCGAAGATTTACAGTCCTCATTGTTTTTAGGCTCCTTTGTGAACGGGAGACTTATTTACTAACTACATACTAGCTCTGCCCTGTGGTTTTGCTCTATAATCTGTCAATTAAAAAGTTTTTTAGGGTTCCGCACGAAAAAGGTAGAAAAGGAATCCGAATGGAATATCATCCGTATGGCGACACGACGCCACATTCAGCAACTGTAACATTTATATTAACTTTTTACACTAATATTATAAAGAGGAAAGATATGTATGTTTGTAACGAATTAACTCAAAAACTACTGGACAGATTTCAAAAATTATTTCACCATCATTTAGAATGGACTTTCAGGGTGGACATAGACTTTTAACTAACGAAAGACTCACCGCAGAAAAAGTCGCGGGCGGAAAGCTAGTAGTAAACAAAAAATAAATTAAAATATATCAAGTTACGATCTGTGACAAAAATCTGCTCGCTTTTTTTCGACGGTTTTATAATAAAGTAACCTCAAAGACAACCCGACAGGCAAATAGCTATGACACACCGTTATAACTTTTATATAGCCTATAACACTTGCACGATTGACGAATAATATAACATCCTATTTATTTAATGCTGTCCAATAGTTAAGGAGCTAGAGTCACATCAGTCACATACATATATTTACTCTGCCCTGCTAAGTTAAAATGCGATAACTCAGACAAAACTGCTGTAGCAATTGCTACCTCATTACTAACAGGAGAGGACTGAATCTGCTTTGGCTATTGAATTTGAGATATCGCCTTTAAGCTTAGGACGGCAGTACTGTTGACCACATTACCCTTCTCTTTGCCTCGCGCAGTCGGGTACAGAAGACATGGTGCGTCGACCCCCCAGATGATTGAGTCAAGAGCAAAGAGATGATGTCGATGGTTTTATTAGGGTTCCGTACCCGAAGGGTGCCCAACAGGACCCTATTAATATGCCTACGCTGTCCGTCCGTCCGTCTGTCCGTCTATTTGTCTGCCTGTCTGTCCAAACTATAAAGAGCTGTATCTTTTGAACCGTAATAGATAGCGGGTTGATTTTTTTTCAGAATATGTGTTATTACGGCGGATTTAGTAACAAATAAAAAAAATATTATAAAAAGATATAATAAAGGGGGTCCCCAAACAAGAAACGTTTTTTTTTCAACGTATTTTTATTTTTGTTGTATCGGAAAAACGGTAAAACATACAAGCGTCAAATACGGTATGATTATAGAAAAAACCCAAAATTTAAGAAATAGAATATCAACAAATACTAAAAACCAGCCAAATGTGTACGGAACCCTCAGTGCGCTAGTCCGACTCGCATTTGCCCGGTTTTTCAGCTCAAATTTATTTGACAGTAACTATTATATTATAAAGGCAGAAATATGACTACGAATAGCAATGATCTAACATAAATTGGACTAGAGCCCCAGGAATCACATATAGCTTAAATAGAGTAAGGGTTCCGTAGAGTTAGAAGGGCTTATCGGGGCGCGTATTCATTTATTGTGAGATAGCCATCGCGAAAGTTGGGCACGTTTCCATTGTCGATGGTGACTGGAGTCGTAGTTTAATGCAGTAACGTAGCAGTAGGCCAGCCAAGAAAGGTTTTATTCTCAAATGTTATTTGATTTATTTTTTAGTGAAATTATATGGAATCTGCGATCAAAACACGCCGTGAATTTGATATCACGAAAAAACAATAAAAAACTGACTGCAATTTTGGTATTGTCGTCTATACAATGTCATGATGTCGTATACACAGGGTGTCCAGGGATGAAGTACGCAAACGAATAAGGGTGAAACTACATGTGACTTTATCACTGAAATAATTAAATAAATAAAAATTGCATAGGGTTTACAACAATTAGGAAAAAAAATATAAAGAAACACAAAAAACACCACCTGTAATTTTTTTTTTCAATTTTTTCCGTGTTAAAATCATAATAATATATTGTGTAGTTTCACCCTTATTCGTTTGTGCACTTTATCCCTGGACATCCTGAATAAGCGTGTTTTCCTTTAATTAAATACGTCATTTTTGTTGTTTTGTTTTAAGAAATAAGTACCTACTTGAAAGTCAAGTTTTCTTATAATTTTTCCCCTTATTATTAAGGCACATTAATCAACAAGGACATCAACTATTTGAAAACGCTTTTAACAAAATTATGTATGTCCTAGTTCTAGAAAAACAAGATAAACTCTTTTCGGTATGGCCTTGTTTGGATTCATGCCGAGCTATTTCAGCTTTGGGGTCAGCCTTATCATAAACATGTTGCCAAAATTGTGTTTACACTTACGGGCAATAAAAACGGGTCAGTTTGTTAATAAAATTGTGTGTGCCGCGACCTGTTTTCAATGTTCTTAAGTGTACAGAATGCGCGAGGTCGCAAACAATAGCAGTCTTCAACTCGGCCTTCTACGTTTTTGGTGCTAGTAGATAAGCATGCAAATTGAGAGAACAGGTGATATAAATGTTTATGCCAAAAATGTTAGACTCAAGATTAGCGATAAGTGGACAGAGTGGGTTGCTAAAGGTGCCAAAATGACTCTTGGGGTCTTGGTCTGAATATCACAACTTTTAAGGTTGCTTAAAAAAAGTTTTTTTTTTGGAAATCCTTCTGAGATAGTTTAAGTACCCGAGTATATGGAGTCCTTGGATGTTTTCTATTTTGTTTTTATTTATCTAGTTATGCTTACATAATAATTATGTATATCGCTTAGTAAAATAAAAACTAGTTTGGAACTAATTTGTGTGAGATTGGCCCCTGATATTTATTTATTTCTTTTATTTCTAATACTTACGGCCTGTCGACAAGTAAATTTATCTGCCACTTAAAGTAAGCCCTCTCCTTATCTATTTTCAAATGTACGAAAGGGAAAGGGCTTAATTTATACAGATATGCTTTGCTTGACGATTTTGAGACAGGCGGGTATGACTCTTACGCAGTGTGTCGCTTTATTACTGCCCAATTAAGTCAACTCGTAATAAAAAAGGCTATGTAACATATACAGAGTACACTAGACTTATACCCTTCTTCACGTAAAGTTTAGAAGATTTATGCCCTTTTTCACTAGGACCCCAGATATCTAGTGAATATCTAGAATAGCGTCTGGAATGCGGCCAATGCTATCCTTGATCTAGTTACTGACCTATTAAACCTCGTAAAACATAATAAAATTTGCAAAACTAAATAGTCTTGTTGATTACCTTCAAAATGGTCACGCAAATATCAAGGAACTCTACTTTATTTACAGTAAGAACAATTAATAAGGTCCTTCAAACCGGATAGCTTTTCACATCACTCTTTAGGAGATCTCGTCTTTTAAAAATTGGCTTAAGAGTCACGTGCAAGCGAGATGAAGCTATAGAAGTACAAATCGTTCTCTACTCTTATCTATGAAGCGGTAAACCTAATTGGTGACCCTGGCTACGAGTTGAGGGCTCCGGGTACAATTCCCGGCAAGGCAAATATGTAATTGTGATGACATGAGCGTTTGTAACATAGTTTATATATATCAGGGGACAATCTCACACAAATTGACCTAGTCCCAAACTAAGCTCTAGGCTTGTACTATGGGTACTAAACAGCGATAAACATACTTATATAGAGAAATACATGCTTAAGACCATAGAAAACATCCATGACTGAGGAAAAAATACTCGCGCTCATCACACAAATATTTGCCCATACCGGGATTCCAACCCGGGACCGCTGCTTCGTAGGCAGGGTCACTACCAACTGTGTGTCTAAGTATTTTCACTTTATTATAACTCTACAATTTGCCATTAAAACATTTGTGGCCATGTCTAAAATGTCAAAGCAGATCGCTCTTCGTATAACAGATATAACTATGAAACATGATCCTTCGAGCCGGATCTTTTTCCGTCATTTCACAATAATGGAGCCGCGCGCTTAGGATATACACTCCAGCGCACACCTCAGCCCTTTGTGCGCGGCAACTGGGTCGGGCAATTCAATCTATCTCACTCGTACGATAATGCTTTCACAAATTAACGGGCATATTAAAATGAGCGACAATCTGATCAGCTGACCAAAGACCGTAACTGTTACAAAAGGTGAGCTGGCAACGTGGCAATATTTCGTTTTTCTTGGTTATTGAATTGAAATTGAATGAGTAACAAATTATGTCTGATATCACCAACTTCACAGACGATTAGAATGTTAAAAACTGTCAAAATGTATGAACTATGTAACAGTCGATTAACAATAACATCGTATGGTGAAATTGGTACTTATGGTGTTTTATGCGAAGTTGCCAGCAGTTTTTGTAAGATGTCTCTTAAGGGTCTCCCACAATTATCGACGCGGAAAAGACGTCGGGTTCGGCACGATTCGGCTAGCTCAGCCGAACATCTTTTTCGCTCTTACTGCATGGACATAAAGCTTTTTTTGACCGGCGCCGATTCCGCGTCGATAGATGTGGGAAGACCAACTTGCCAAGTTCCGGGCAGCAAAAGGCATGTTTATCTCACATCCTCTCAGGTCCTGTAACTTAGGGAATCCTAGCTCTGGACCCAAAGCCATTATTTCTTTATGTATTTGTTTTTGTTGAATAAATATATTTAATTTCATATTTAATTTAATTTAATTTCAGCAGTCATATATGACGTTCTCAATATAAAGGGACCTTATGGAGGCAGGCGGTTACGCCGTTCTTAGAACTGTTACCATAGTATTCGTATAGTTACAAGAATAAGAAGAACGTAACTGCCTTTCTCCATAAGCTCCCTTTATATTGAGAACGTCACATATACGCCTGTCCCTTTTTCTGCCAGGGATTAGGCAGTCAGTCCGGTGGCCTGTCGGCGAAAATCTATGAAGAAAGTATGAAATCGTATACGAGAAACTGATAGTCAGTGACGTCATACGATGAACTGACAGGGTAATATCTGCCGGCAGACTGTCAGTCTGTGTTACCCTTAAAACTTGTGGTGAAACTAGCATTGATAACAGATAGCAGTCAATTATTAACCCCCGAAAATTGACGGGTGATGAAAATTTAAAGTGTGTATTCGTGTATCTGCCTGTGGCATCATAGCTCCTAAATGGATGAACCGATTTTGATTTAGTTTTTTTTGCGTGAAAGTTGACTTAATTATCAATGTTCTTAGCTAAGTTTGGTGAAAATCCGTTAGGTCATTTAATAGTTATGAGTTAAGAAATTAGGAGACCCAATATTGACGGGGTTTTATCTATTTAGTTAAATTGCAAATGTCCTTGGGCCTCAAACAACCCATTTATGGTGAAGCCACATGGGCGTAATGTTGTGAGTTGTGAGTCGCGTAAATATCGAAATTCAATATACGGTCGTGTTGATACTGTTGATTGAACCGGACTTTTGTATGGAATTTCGATATTTACGCGAGTCACAAGTGTCACAACTCACCAAATTACGCTCGTGTGGCTTCACCCTTACCATCAGCTGGTCCATGGGCTAGTTCGCCATGCAATAAAAATGGATGATGTAACTGACCCGGGCGTTGCGTTCGCGGTCAATTAAGTCTCCATTAATTAAAACTCTATTAATTATTATTCTTACGCTAGTCTTTTTGCCTCGGTCTTATTGAGACCAATAGCTATTAACTAACTATTTAATTGCGGTTTTTTTTACAAATTGATGATTGTGCAAATTTTACGCACCCTTTACTAGTTTTAATATAGCCTGTGACACACGTTAGGACAGATAGGGAATGCGAATCATATAATATGATTATCTCTGTTTGACCTGCCGACTCATAAGCAGAGGCTCGTGGGTTCGAACCCGGGCTCGCACCTCTAAGTTTTTCGGAATGTATGTGCTAAATATAATTTGTAAATTTACCATGAGCTTTTTGGTGAAGGAAAACATCGCGAGGAAACCTGCACACACCTGCAAAGCAATTTGACGGTGTGTGCGAAGTTCCCAATCCGCACTGGGCCCGCGTGGGAACTATAGCCCAAACCCTTTCATTGTGAGTGGAGGCCTGTGCCCAGCAGTGGGACGTATATAGGCTGGATTAATATATTATCTCTTTCAAAATTTAAACATTTATTTAGTCTTGCTCCCTGCCTGCTTCCTAATAGAAGACCCTGCTGCGAAGCTAGAATTCAGAAGCTAGAGAGACACATCTGAATTTTGATCACATACATGTTTGTATACGAGTAGGTATAGGTACATTAAAAAATTGTATATGTACCTATTTAAATGTATTTGTCCTAGCGGCCCACCCTCGCTTCGCTTTGGTTAACCTAGTTGGTACTCGGCGCGTCACTACCCATACAAAAAACAAAAAAAAAATCCGATTGCTACCAAACTTCACATGATCACCCGCTGAGCTGATATTTGCCTGAAAATTCCATCAAAATCGGTCCAGCAGGCAGTTTTGGAGTCCATACGGAACATATACCTATACATATACACATCGATTTATATGTATATTTACATATAAATTATAATACCTAGATGTTGATATGGAATCATGTAGATTTCAAATGGTGAACTAATTTTTCAAAAATCAATGCTATAGTTACAGTGTGCAAAAAAAGCTTATAACATAAAACAACCCTAAACAGATTCAAGACATAATAAATGAGCAACTGGGTGGAGTTACGTCAGTATCCTTCCATTTCATTTGCTATCCGCATATCACGGACACCCGCCGACTGCAAATGGCACAAAGGCTATGGTTGCGACATACGAGACATACCCCGCGTTTTTGTACAAATCGGGAGTGGAAAAATATGTGAATATTTTAGGAGGCCGAGCTTAATATAGTCTGTGCAGAGTTTTGAAAATTCAACGAAGTGCATGTTTGTTATTTAATTCTGTAACGTAAAATTCTATGTTTTCTAGAATTCCTCTAACAAATGCGTCACTTAAGATAAAAACCTAATTTACAACCTTTGTTTATTTCACTTTATATCGATGTAAGATGAGTTTAACCAAATTAGAAGACTGTTTTTAAATACATTTATTTTTCATTTCATACTTTCAGTGATGCCCATACCAACCGCAATATATTTTAAGCTTGCTGCAAGCAAAGCCAATTGAAAATCAATGTAGCTACATACTGTAGTGCATATGTATACTTCACGGGCGATCTGAGGGACGATCTGGTCGTCTGTGAAACCAGCGACTAAATGAATGTGCAGGCAGTTGAATGACATTTACCCACCTTGACGGACGACGTAAATTTGCCGGCTATTCATCGACTCATGAACGACGATGCGTTAACAGAATAACATAGCTGAAAGTTGTGTACATAATATTCCCAGATACATTTTTGTAATCGGCAGAGTTGTTCTTAAGATAATCGCGTACACATGTTGTACGGGTCAAACAAAAAAACCTTTTTTGTAGTCCGATAAAACTGATCGAGCACACATCCAAATCACCCACAATAGATACTACTCAACGCCGTGGGCTCGGGGCTGGGCTGCGCCGTCATTTGCGATTATTCAGTTGAGAGGAAAATGCCGACGCGGGAGTGGCTCGTGCAAGCGTATTTGATAAAATGACGGGTTTGCCCGGACTTAAGACACTGGAATCGGACAGATATGAACCTTAAATCAGATTTGAAATTGTATTAGTGGCGATGGTGGCACTTCACTTGGTTACTTGTCAAACATTTTTGTTGTATCTCTTTCAATCGGTATGTCAAATGAGAGAGATGTAAGATCATTATTTAGCAAATACTCGTACTGCCAAAATGTAGTGCCACCATGAGATATAAATAAATAAATATCAGGAACAATCTCACACAAATTGACCTAGTCCCAAAATAAGCTCTAGGCTTGTACTATGGGTACTAGGCAACGGTATACATACTTATATAGAAAAATATATAGAAAACATCCATCACTTAGGAACAAATATTTTCCCATACCGGGATTTGAATCCGTAGCAGGCTTCGTAGGCAGGGTCACTACCTACTAGGCTAACCGCGTTTTCGAGATAAGCCCACCGTTGTTGCAGATCAGACTTAGAATGATACTAATCCTAAACGAAAATACAAATAGCTTATGCACTACCTAATTTGTAAAAGTATTAAATTAACTAATGGACTCAAAGTACGCTCAGAAATATTTGATTTGGTCTAAATGGCTAAAAAAGCTAAAATATCTTAATAAACGGTTAATGAAGGTGTACATCCGGAGCATTGCGTTGTACAGCTGCGAGACCTGGACACTAACACAGAGACAGGGAAAGGGAAGTATTCGAGATGTGGTGTTGGCGGAGAATGGAAAGGATTAGCTGGACGAAAAAAAAACAACGAAGAGGTTCTAAAGATGGTAAAAGAAAAAATAAATTTGCTAAAAACTTTAGAATGTAGAAGAGGAAAGATGATGGGACACCTGATACGGCACGACAGTTTCTTTTTGAACATTTTGGAGGACAAAGTCGAAGGAAAAAGAGGAAGAGGAAGGCCTAG
Organism: Tortrix viridana; assembly: GCA_963241965.1. Lineage (NCBI taxonomy): Eukaryota > Metazoa > Arthropoda > Insecta > Lepidoptera > Tortricidae > Tortrix > Tortrix viridana. The sequence goes on from OY725185.1 coordinate 12,991,278, forward strand.
GCTTAGCCACTTTGTGCCAAATAAGTCAGAAGGCCAATGTTTTGTCGCATCAGGAGGTGAAACAATTAGCGGTGAACAGAGAAAAGTGGCATTTACTACACCGAAAAGAGTTTAGCTCTTGAGTGAAATGATGATGGTGGTTATCGAGATCAACAATCGAGTCGAATTTATATGTTTTTGAACACTTATTTGAAAACCTTACTTTCTCTAAAAATATACAAAGCTGAATCGATAATAGAAGAAAATTATAAGTTTCCATATATGAACCTACAGTATAACGTAAAAAGTCTCAAATAACTAAAAAAAACGAGAGTTACCCTACGTATCTGTAATTTAATCATGCTTTTGTTCGATAAATACATTTAAAAACATCTCATTTCTACTATAATTCCTACCACCTCTTTGTTTTCTGGCGTCCGTGTAATGTAACAAGGTTTGCAGGTGTCGACCGACCCTCGACGATTTCGTAATACATTATTTGACGCGGCGGTTCTGCGGCGCTCTCCACATTTCTTATTCCCTGGTACATTTTACTAGAATTGGACTTTTCTCAAGGCAAATTGCGGTGGAAAAAATTGGTTTTATTTCTGTGTTAGCGCGTGAAGTACTGCCGACCAATGGCAGAACGTGGCAAGTAAAACCCTAGTTTCGAGAAAAACGCATTTAAAGGTTTTGCCGCGTTTTGAATTGACGGTGACCTTATGAAATTTGGTAGAAGAAGTATATGAGGCAACAACAATTGTTAAAAGTTTACGTAGGTACGTTCGACGTTCGTATGATGACACGAGCATCCTATCATGAGCGATCATCATGCTCTTGAATTTTTTTGACAATATTTTTTAACCTATAAACTTTCGATAATGGTGTTAAATTTACCAAAAAGGGTTTTTATCGCTTGTTGTTTCTTCAACTTGCTATATTTTTAATTCATGGTGAATTTGCATGGGCTATAAAGCATGTTATATCCAAATAGAGGTGGCAACTCAATCACCCGTGAAGCGGATTTAGCCTAGGGTCGCAATGAGGTTAGCGGGTGTCGAACTACGTTACCGACGGTCGCCAATCCAATCACCGCCGGTCCAGCCAGCCAGCTATACTTCGATTCGCACATGTAGGTAATTTGAATTTCAATCCTTATGTATTTATCCAATATTGGGTTCAAAAATTTTTACACGTCTCTATTACTATAAGAGTGTATCTGATATTTTTGTAAATATTAGATAATTAATATTGATGGTAGGTTGTCTGGAAGAGATAGCTATTAAGCGACAAAACGGTCTGTTGTTACACCTTAAATTGGCACTGTGCATCACAGTGCACATAAAATAACATTCACTTTTTTATATTTTTTTGTGACAATTTTTTTATGCTTTAATCTAAAGAGGTTTGAACACCCGACTTTTTTTTTGCCAATTTAAGGGGAGCATGTTAATTTTTTATGATTGTTTCAATTCTAATTCTCTGTGGTGTGCAATAAAAATGATTGTCTTGTATTGTATTGTACATTCGAAAGTGCTAAGAGCATTCTAGAAAACATTTGGAAGCAATGAGAATATTCTCATCTATCCAAAAACTAATAACATTCTTTTTGTCGGTATATCCAATGCAGTGTTTTCAAGTGAATGCTCGTGTTTTTCTGCGCTTACGATAGTATCTGATCACTGCATAAATAAGTAGTCAAATACTAGCATTTTTTGGAGTAACGCTCCCCAGGTGTAAATATAACGGAGCCACGAGGAATGCCGCTGTTCCGCAATGGGTATACACTTGAGGACAAATTAACATGCTATGGATTTTTATTTTATATTGAGTACCTACTGGGTGGATGCAAAGTAAAATGTTTGTATTAATTTATTAATTAATATCCGCACAATGCCGTGGGGGGACTTTTAGATTTATGTTTTTAATTTTAATTTTATCTTTTTATTCAGTTTTATTTCTAATCTTCATTTTGATTTATCACGCTTAGTTTAACCAGCTTACCTATACAGAGATTATAATAATAAGACCTGTGTAATGGTTTTAAATATGTGTACACGTTTAGTAAGTAGATACCTGTTACTGAATCGCTGTGACATTCGTATATGGCAGTTTAAACATGACATTAAATAGACAAGGCTAGTAACATGTCCGATAAAAAAACATTTTAATACGGAGAATGTGTATGTGTTACGAAATCAATGATGACATTTTGTACATTTTTGATAATAAAAATAAAATAGAATTCCAATAGAAACGATAATAGTGTAAAACTGGCCCGCTCAAAACCAAAAACCCTTTGTACTGTTCCTAATTTTGATATATTTTTAATTGCCTAAAACTATAATATTATTCCGAGACTACCTATCGCTTTAAAAAGTTCGCCAGGGCTTTAATAACGAAATTCGTTATTTTATAAAGCTTAGGTACCTACCCAAATAAATATTTAAGTTCTTTGTTTTAACTTTTAAATATTTTTACATGACATAATTTTAAAAACAAATGAAATAATACTAAATTGTAAGGAACTCCGAGTAAAACGATATGGTTTGTTTTGAAACCATCTCGGGCTACCATAGCAACAAAATGATACTAATCTTTATTTCTACGCTCTCAATAAAACATCCAAACACAACATAAAAAAGGCTTTTAGCTAATTGTATCGTTTATTTGGCGGGTCCATGTGACAATCATCTGACAGACGAGATTTACGCCAAGGGTTCTAGGGGTCCAGAAAACCCTTGGGCTTGGTACTTCGGCCGATTGTATTGTTTCGCGTGATAATAGCTCGCAGGAACCATATATTAGGAAAAAGGTTTGTATTGGGTTTTGTTTGGTTTAATGCGTGAAGAATATAATTGCTTAGGTAAGATTTTATTAGATTAAGTTGATATAAATTTTGCTTTAAACCCGTGTAATTTATTATTGTAAACATTTACATATTTATCCTTGGCCTTTTTTAAGTTATAAACTTGTTTCATTTTGAAATACCTACTAATGCTGACTAGGAAACAGCGATCGAAGTTTCAAACCCCGGTACGGGCGAATTCGTGTGCTGGACATTAATATTTATCCTCGAATCTAATCGGTTTTCTACGCAGATATTTAAAAATCTATTTATATATATATAAGTATACATATCGTTGTCAAGTACCCAAAGTACAATACTGAGAGTTCGGAGTGTTTGGACCTACATCATTTTGCGTGGGACTCCGTTGTATTTTATTTATTTATTAACAATACAAATTATTTAAAACTTATTACTTCTGGCAGACTCGCTTCGTCTTGAAACAAGAGAGCTTTTTAGCTTAATATCCATTGCCGTCGTTACCTTGGCCTGCACTATATTTTTTCTAATAAAATCGTGAACCAAAATACTTCAAGACTCGCATGGCTCCCCTGACACAATTTAAATAAATTAAAAAGCTACCCTATTCCCATTTCCATCACTAACGGAAATTCAAGCCTACATTCACCAATCTAACTATTCACTTGTTTTTGGCGCCACTGTCAACGTCAAAGTCAAAATTTGAACATCCAAATTTTAGTTCCGTTTTTCTCCGTGGTTTGGTGAAACGTTTTGCCCGTTGTTTTGTCCGCCAGTGTGCGCTGGTAACGTTTGGGAATCACGCGAATCTACAGTGTAATTATTTTTCGGGGTTACTTCCGCATACAGTTAATAAGTTTTATAATTTAGGCTCGTGCCGCGCTGTTGTTTACACTTTGCGTTGTTTTGTTATTCTACTGCGCCTTTTTTCTAAAGTCGGGGTCATAGAAACAGCCAAAGATGTAAACAATAAATTGGTTAGTTTCGTTAGTTCTCCGTCCACGTAGAAGTCGTTTATCGCTGCTCCCTCAGAAACTGTCAATTTTTCGGGATAAAATGTAGCCTATGCACTATTGCAGACTAAAATCTATCTCTGTGCCAAATTTCAACGAGATCCGTTCAGCCGTTCTGGCGTGATTGAGTAACAGACATCCATCAAAACTTTCACATTTATAACATAAATTAAATAATTCGCAATGAGAGAATTAAAAAAATATAATGTTTTTTCTTCCATTTTACTAGATTATACGTTGTAATAAAGGAGGTCGTTAGTGAGTGGGAGTCTCGCCAGTATTTGTACATTAAATTACTGCTCCGTGTACGCCATATTGCTCCCCAGGGGAAGATTAAATAAAATTAATAGCAAGTTCAGCTGCACGAACAAACGCGAAAATCATATAATTTTATTAACTTAAATAGATAGAAGCTATTATTTCATTAAAGTTATTAATATTCATTACACGGTTTAGTGTATGAATTTATTAATATTTAGTTGAAAATTCACAATTTTTTTAGGTTAACTAGCGGAAAGCTTGCTAATAATAATCATCATCATTTCAGCCGAAAGACGTCCACTGCTGGACATAGGCCTCCCCCAAGGTTTGCCACAAGGGCCGGTCCTGCGCCGCTTGCATTGCATCCATCGGCTTCCCGCAATCTTAACCACGTCGTCATCCACCTTGTTGGTCTGCCCACGCTGTGTCTTCCATCCAATAGTTTAGTAACTTGAGTAGAACGTCAGATTTTTGGTCATACATATATTGTTATAGCTTTTGCCCGCGACTTCGTCCGCGTAGAAGTCGTTTATCACTGCTCTCTCGGGAACTGTTCAATTTTCTGAGATAAAAAGTAGCCTATGTCCTTCCTCGAAACTCAGGCTATATCCATACCAAATTTCATCGAAATCGGTTCAGTGAATTAGCAGGGAAAGCTTTACAGACAGACAGACGCAAAAGTATGTCTACTTTCGTGTTTATATAATATTAAGTATAGCAACCCGCCCTCGCTTAGCTTCGGTTATAAGTTAAAATATAGCCTATGTCCACCCTGAAACCTCATTCTGAATATCACTGAAAGCATTTTAGAAATCGGATGGGTAGTTTCGGAGATTACCCCCTACATCCAAACTTATTAAGTACCTCTTTCTCCCCTTCTTAAGTAAGTCGTTTATCGTTTTTACCCTGAACACTATCAAATTGCAGGATAACAACTACCTGTGTGACAATTTCATCCGAATCCGTTCAACTATTTAGGCGTGACTGAAAAAACATCCCAACATCCATACAAACTTTATTTAGCGTCGTCGCTGGGGTCGCAACCGATTTTTCATCGAATTTCTATACAAAAACAAAAAAAACGGTCTATAGCTGGGGTTCGAATCCGCAGTCTTTGCGTAGTAGGCCAACGCTCTAACCATCAGCCTATTCAGACGGAAGCAGCCGCCCCGTAATTACGAACCATTGCGCGAGAATTCTTTTTGCGTGAAAGCACGGGGAAAACGAATTTTCCCAGACATGAGACCTAGCTAGATCGAATTTTCGCCCCCGTAAACCCCCATGTCGCAATCTTTACCAAACTCGTTGGAGCCGTTTTCGAGAACGTGAACTGAGTACAAATATATATATACGCAACCCTTCCACCCGCGACTTTGTCTGCGGAGAGTCCAGTACCTTTGTTAAAAAGTACAGATGAAGTTTTCATTATCGTACGTATCATGCATGATGGGATAGAAACAAATTTAAACCTAGCCTAGGGGTATAAATTGAAATTGAAATTGAAATTATTTATTTTGCGAGAACATACACAGGTGTTATTAAAGGTATATGCTCTGCCAGAATTTCCAAAAACGCGAAAACTCATATTTTATATAATAAGTAGTCTACAAACGTATTTCCAAAATAACAAACTCTAACAAATCTACACCCTCAATTTTACCCCCTTACGGTAGTATTTTCAACATCATCGAACGTAATACTTTTAGTTTGTAAGCAGTAGCCAAAATAAAATTTCACGTTCCTAACTTCAAAATTGACCAAATATTACCCGCATTTCATCCCCTTAGGGGTAGTTATCCAAAATCACCGAATATTGTATTACTTTATTTGTTAACAGTAGCCTATATACCTATTTCCACGTTTCTAACTTCAAAACGAAAATAGTGTTTTTTATTTATTAACAGTAAGTAGCCTATATACCTATATCCACGTTTCTAAATTAAAAAATGACCAAACGCCCATACAAACTTTCACCCTTCCCGTTTCTCCCCCTTAGGTGTAGTTTTTCCAAATTCACCTAAAGCGGTATTTTTTATTTGTTCATTTAGCCTATACACAAATTTCTATGTTTCTAACTTCAAAAAGGACCACCCTCCTTCCCATACAAACTTTAACCCCCCATTTCATCTTCTTAGGGGTAGTTATTCAAAATCACCGAAAATACTATTTTTTATTTATTAACAGTAGCCTATATACATATTTCCACGTTTCTAACTTCAAAAATGACCAAACTGCCATGCAAACTACCACCCCCCATTTAATTTCCTTGTTGTTTTAAAACTTCAAAATTGACCAAACTCCTATACACACTTTCATCTCCCCTTTTCATCCCCATACGGGTAGTTTTTTCAAAATCGCCTAAAGTAGTATTTTTTACTTGTTAACAATAGCCTGTACACAAATTTCCATGTTTTTAACTTCAAAAATGACCAAACTCCCAGACAAACTACCACCCCCAATTTCATTTCCTTAGGGGTAGTTATCCGAAATCACCGTAAGTTGTTTTTTTTGTTAACAGTAGTCTTTATAACAATTTTCACGTTTCTAACTTCAAAATTGACCAAACTCTCATACACACTTTCACCCATCCGTTTCATTCCTTTAGGGGTAGTTTTTTCAAAATCGCCTAAAGTAGAATTTTATATTTGTTGACAGTAGCCTATACACAAATTTACATGTTTCTAACTTCAAAAATGACGTAACTCCAATGCAAACTACCACCCCCCATTTCATTCCCTTAGGGGTAGTTATCCAAAATTGCCTTAAGTCGTTTTTTATTTGTTAACAGTATTCATTATAGCAATTTTCAAGTTTCGAACTTCAAAAAGGACCAACCACCACTCCAAAAGGAACTACCACCCCTCCATTTCATTCCTTTAGGGGTAGTTTTTCCAAAATTGCCGGTAGTACTTTTTTTTTTTGTAAACAGTAGCCTATAAACCAATTTTCACGTTCCTAACTTCAAAAATGTCCAAACCCCTATACAAATTTTAACCCCCCATTATAACCCCTTAGGGGTAGTTTATCCATAATCGCTGAAGGTAGTATTTTTCATTTGTAAATAGTAGCCTTTATACCAATTTCCACGTTTCTATCTTTAAAAATGGATTACTTTCATACAAACTTCCAACCCCCTTTTTACCCCCTTAGGGGATGAATTTTGAAAAATCCTTTCTTAGTGCACCCCTAGACCTCATAAGGAACTTACGTGCCAAATTTGGAATCTCTAGGCCCAGCGGTTTGGGCTGTGCGTTGATATGTCAGTCAGTCAGTCAGTTTCTTCTTTTATATATTTAGAAAATCGTTCCCTTTTTTTTAGCTTCGCACGGATAAGAAGCACATGTTTACCCCAGACAGAAAAGCCGTAGCTCGACAGACGCGTAAGAAATTTCAATTTACTTTTGACAGGCACTAACTTCCTCTACGCATCAATCTCCCCGACAGCCTGAAATTGTAACAAAAGGCCGTATAGGTATTATGTAATGACTTCAAATGCGAAATGCGAAAGAATCAAGACAAAGGGGTATTGTTAAAATATATGTAGATATTACTAGATATATGATACGGGGGAGGTAATATATTTACGAATTAGGAGGAAATATGGGGTTCTGTGTCAGAATCTTTCGAAGCGAGGTGCGGTTTTTACGTAACAGAGAAGTTAGTGGTTTATACCGATACCCTGGAGAACTGTTAGGGTTTCTGTTATAACAACCCGTTTCCTTTTCTTGGCTATAAATTATGTACATGCAGTTAAGGCCCATTTTAACGAGTATAAAGTTAGAAAGTAAGTATTTTACCGTGCTTCTCAGCAATGGTGGTTGTAATCATAACCATACCACAACCAGACACCACTCCATATTACCGAAGCACAAAAGAATCTTGACGCCGATTTGCTGGATAAAAAATTAAATGATTTGTCTTGACTAGCACCAGTATTATGGTCGCTTTTATCGCGGTGGATAAGTATGGATAAAGCATGCGTCACTCTCGCACTTACATATTCGTCAGAAGGTGACAGGTTGTTTTATCCATGTCTATCCACATGATAAACACGACTATAATACTGCCGTCCTAAGCTAAAAGGCGATATCTCAAATTCAATAGCCAAAGCAGATTCAGTCCTCTCCTGTTAGTAATGAGGTAGCAATTGCTACAGCAGTTTTGTCTGAGATATCGCATTTAAGTTTAGCAGGGCAGAATAGGCCCGCTGATTTCTCGACATCCAAATTCCAACAAAACATAAAGAGACTATATTTTTTTTGCAACTCAATCTATGGTTTTAATTGCAACTTAATCTGCGTAGAAAGCTTCAATCACCATCCGTTTGGAGATTTTTTTTTCTTGTTTACAAACATTTTTACTTATTAACAGCTTTGTCCGCAAAAAACGCAGATGAATCATGAAAAGCTGGACAAAATGTTCGTTCCAGCAAACGTTATGCTATGGTCAATGATTACGAGTAGTTAGACAAAATGCTTACTTGGTATCCTATAGAAAAATCAAAATCCGTCTTAGCCCCCAGGTTATCGACGCATTTGCAATATTCAGATTGTAAATCTCTGTGGGTCTCAGGGCCCAAGTCTAATGTTAGACCTGTGTGTGCACATGTATATACATGTGTGCCTTCTCCATCGTATAAAAAAACAAATTCTGTAGGAGGTAAAAGTCGTATTAACTCCCTAGCGACAGGGCTGTCACCGCTGGATCATTCGATATACTCCGCGGTGCGGGGCGTATTGACGCGGCCCTGATGGATTGCACGCAAATATTGGATACGTCAGGGCTGCTAACCAAACCAAACCAATCCGGATTTTACTGGATGCCCTAGTCAAGACTGTTCTTGCTTCAGGGTACTTGAAATGACTTATTAATGCAAACTGGGATAAAACAAGCGAGCTACTTGAACACTGAGAGGAACAGACTGGCAAAGACTGCCTTCACCATCACCTCGATGGCTAGCCAATCTACCACTATGCGCGTTTTGAAGAATTTATTACCAAGTACAACAGTTTTGTGAAACTAGTCAATTGCGTCGGTATTTCCTAACCCCTACGTCGTAGGAACCATCAGGTGACGCGCCTACTATTTTTTTTAAGATTATCAACGCATTTGTGGTGTCTCTCCAAGGGGCTAGCCAAGACACAACGCTATCTTAAAGATTTTCGAGATATGGAATTGACATAAGCAGCTGACAGATCGTTAGTTTACATCAATTCTATTCCATCAAAAACATAAAATGTACAAAAATGACAGTCTCGCAATGCTTCCATTCCACCGTAAAAAGTTGTGAGATCTCATGTAAAGCCAAGCCTACATGAATGTATATATTAGACATCTATATTTCTATAATAAGTATAGCAACTTGTCAGTCACACAGCACAAATAAACCGCTGCTGCGTGGAAATACCTTTTCAAATCGCTAATTAATTTATATTGTTGTCGATAAGTTATTGCCCAGCAGTGGGACACTCAAATGGGTCAGAGAAAGAAAAAAAGATAAGTGTTTATGTTGCCGTGCGATTGCCAAGTCAATATACTTATTATAGTAATAAAATAAAGATGTCTAATAATAATACATTCACTAATGCCCGGTTTCTATATACAAACCGCGGATAGATAAGGATACCTCGAGTTAAAATTTGACATTTGCCACATACAACATGTGTCAAATTTAAATTTGGAGCAACCTTGTCTATCCGCGGTTTGAATATAGGAATCGGACATAAATGAAGGCTTGGCTTTACATGAGATCTCACAACTTTGTACGGTAGAATGGAAGAATTGCGAGACTTGACATTTTTGTACATTTTGTTTTTGATGGGATCTCATTTCTTTTTGTAGGTACTCCACCTTTATTACAGATTGTTTACATCTATCTGTGGCTGACTGTACCTACCTATATCCACTAGGTACGTCTTTTATCAGATTATTTTATTTTCCTTTCTATATGAGCTAAACACTACCCGAAAGCAAAATTTAAAGTTTGTGTGTCAGCTTGAAGTGCCTTAGAATTTTGATGATCGGTGAGTCAGCCAGTGAGAAAAGTAAGGAACTTTGACTTGCAATCATTCTTAAACTACTGGTTCAAATTAAATCTAATTTGAAAATATATCTAGCTATGTAATGCCCTCTTGGTCACTGAAAATTTAGGCTTCTAGTTTTTTCCGCAACGAAGTTACAAGGGGGGTCTAAAATAGCCCGAATGGCTTCGGGAAAAGGATGGTACGGCTGTGCCTTTTTTTGGTCGACTTGGCATCCAGATAAATTCTCTTTGATTTCGATAATAGTTAAGTTAGCCCTATGCATCCGGATAAGCCCTCGAGTGTCCGACCCGCTAGCTCGATATTTCCAGTAATAAAAAAAGAAAACCAGCTGTGACAACCCTGTGACATTGAGTGACATTGACGGGGTGTTTCCACACGATGCATTTCGGGAGTAAATGCGAGCAGAAATACTGACTGATGGCGGAATGCTTTATGGAGCTGGTGACTGATGTTACTGGGAATCTAACTGACTATAAATGGTAATGTGCTATATAATAATACCTACGTACTGTGAATTTGTCATTACATCACTAAGTACATATGATAAAACTAAATCTGTCTGTCTGTCTGAACGCAATAAAGTCAAAAACTACAAAACGGAACGGACGGAATTAAGTCACCTTTCTTACAAAATCAACTAAATCAAAATCGGTCCATCCGTTTGGGAACTACGATGCCATAGATAGACCACAGACACAATTGTGTAGCTAACACGAAACGTACGGACATAGTTTTTGTTCAAACCACATCAAAACTTGGTCGAAATCTGTTAACATTTAGGGGGTGGAAAACGTTATCGCCGTTTATACAAACGCCTCACAATCCTCAGAGTTATCGCACTGTACTAAATAGAGACAGAATACCAATGCACTAGCATGAACCAACGCTTTTCAATTGTTTCCCGCATAGCAACAGCGGGCGTGTTACGCAAACCGTGTAATCACCGACATCGATTGTCGTTTGAGTGCTACATTGTAAAACGCACTACTGTGCCCCCTACCATTTGTCTTTTATTTAATTATTGTCTATTTATTAGACACTTTAATATTCATAAGGATGAATATTGTCCCACAAAACCGTTTCAACAGTTTGACTGTAGGATCAGTATCTTAATACGTAATATTAAAATTGAAATTTTGATTATTTTTGACTAGAAACAGTAAAATACCTTAATTTTGCGTCAGAATTATACAGACTGGGGAGATATTATAATACATATTTAAAAGGGCTTGTCTTCAAGATAGTTTTGATATTTCTAACCTACTTTGGAGTCAGTTCATTGTTTTGGAAAGCTTGCAATATTTTGAAGTAATCGACCGATAGAATTTAATATTAGCGTTCAGTCGTCCTGACATTTATTACCTTTTATTACTAAGCGACTATAGCGATTTTAAAAGCGTTTTTATCACTTTTATTTTAAACCTTAAGGGTTAAGTCTTACGTTAGAATATGGAATAGATGTATTCATATCTATAGCACCTGTCAAATTTTTTCACGTGCTTGCGCATGCTAGGGGGCAGTGTATGTTTCTATTGTCGGTGTCGAGACGAGAACCGTTAGTAGCAAGGCTCGGATACCGGTTAATTTTCCAAACCGTTATCACGTACTTGGCGGAAAACCTTTTATTTCGGTTCCGTTCGCATAAACCGGTTTTTAAAACCGGTTTTTGGAGGAACCTTTATATAACGTCATTTTCCAATTAACCGGTTTTGAGCAAAAAAACTGGTTAATCCTGACGCACCATAAACAAGCGCCTTCACATCACAAGTCAAAAACAAGTTGCAACGCGTTTGTTTACCGACTGACCTCGCGCGACCCGCCGTTCGTGGATTAAACCGGTTATTTTAGGTTAAAATATAGTTCTCAAAACGTTCGCGTTCCCTAGAAAAGTTCGGAGCAAAACCGAAATAAACCGGTATTAACCGCTATTTTTTAAACTGGTTCTGAGCCTTGGTTAGTAGCGCGAAGTGCGTAACCTGCGGCAGATAGGTGAGGTTGGCCAATACGCCAGTCTGTTAACGCGCCGCAAGGCATAAGCGAGGCGGGTTATGAAGTCGGTTTACGAAAAGGATACATACTCGTACATTATATATACAAGCACGATGGGCTTAGGCAAAATGCATTCTGCATGTTAACGACCACGGAGATAAAAAAAGGTATAGGATTGACGTCAGCTGCCAAACGGTCGAGTCGAGCGCTTATGGAAGTTTCATACATTTTTTCAGTTTTCAAAAGTCGTTAGCTATCTTAGAATGCAACTTGTTTAAGCCCGCGGGATAGTTACTATATGAAGCAATAAATTCGAAACTTTTGATGCCCCATCTCTTTCGCCCATCAATTGATAACTATCCCAATTAATAACGAAAGAGACGCACTGAGCAACAAGTTGTGCTCACCATTGAGATATGCTAACTAGAGGAGCGTAACCGAGCCAAAACCGTGTCACGTAATAGTTTGGCGAGTATTTAGTTGGTTTAGGTACTGTGTAAAAAATTGAAAATAAATTAAAAAAAAAAAAAACCTCACTAGGGACCACTGTGTCTAGTCTGCCATACGTCAAGTTAGTTGCCAAACAAACAAGCTGCGGAAAATGGGCAAATGCATGGTGAAAGAGTGCTTCTCGAATCTCCACCGGATGGGAATGTAGGTGCTTTGATGTTAATACCCTATTATAATAATAACAATAAATTTTTGACGTTTTCTCAGTAGGTAGCGAATTGACACGTTTTACCGAGGTTTGCCCCTCTAGTTAGTATACCTCAATGGAGCTAACCATATATAGATGTCATAGCTCTTGTAACTTGGGCCACTAAGCCGCGGGGTCGGTTGCTGTTGCTAGACGCTAGCGGACGGGCTTGCGGCATTGACTGTTTGGGATAAGAGTTTAGAATGGCTCTATAGTACAGTCTAGAAGATTGTAGAACCTCAAGGAATTATTACAATTTGCGAATGGTTACTGCAGATTTTAAAAAAATACCTTTAGGATCATAGGCTTTCTAAAATCGTAAAATCGCGCGAGAAGAGGCATAACAATGTTTAAGCGTGTTTGTTATTTATTTCTTTTAGCAGGAACAGACGGATGTTCTAGACCACGTGGTGACCACGGCAAGCGCAGTGTCGGTACACCTCCCACAAGGTGAACCGAGGATCTAGTGAGGATCACCATTCGATGAAATGACTATCTGCAAAACAAGGGACCCATTTCATCGAATGTGTCGTTTCACCGAATTTCATTTCATCGAAAGCTTTCTACTGAACCTTATTGTTTTCAGGTTATCTTAAGCACGGATGACCACCAAAAAATTGTAACTCCTGCACTTGGACCTGTCGATGAAATGAAAATTCGGCGAAGTAAAACATTCTATGAAACAAGTGTCGGCGATCCAAGGGTAAGCCGAGGATGACTGGAAGCCGATGGATGCGAGTAGCACAAAATCAACCGTCTCCTGGAGATCCCTGGAGTCCAGCGGTGGACGCCACGTCTTTTGGCTGACGGTAATGAGGTGGCTCAGGCTGGAATGGAAAACACGCTGCACTTATGATTTTGAAGCCCATAGTTACCAAATCGCATGTTAAATATATCAAAGTAACTACGCCACAAGCATCAAACCACAACCCATTGGCAACGTAACCGAGGCAGTTAGATTTGCGGTGAGCCAGTACACTCGATTTAACTCGATGTGGTCACCACGTTTTAACTTGCGTAACTAACTAATAATATGTAAGCGTGACATAAGTCGTTCGTAATAGACGTAAAGGCCTATAATATGTATATATTTATATACCTTATAATAAACGAGCAATATGTGTTTTTTTTTGTAATAAAAATGGCAAATTACAGGTTTTTTGGGTGAAGAAATCGATCTGTCAAGTTGTCATCTTGGCGAAAATTTGATTTGGACCCGAGCGACACTCGGTCTCCCATTTTAAACCTTAAGCGTTAAGTCTTACGTTAGAACATGGAATAGATGTTTTAATTTCCCTAGCACCTATCAAATTTTATCTCGTGCGAAGCCCGCTGTTCATTAATGTCTTATACCTACTTTTACCTACCCTTAGTAATGTCTCCGACTCCGAACATATGATTGAGGGAGGCGATGGCTGAGATACGCGTCATACTCGTGAACGGGTGCTGTTCGTGGGGTCCGGTCTGTTCACGTCTGCAAGGACTTGTTCCATTCCAGTTATGGCTTTTGACAAAGAGACCTCGTCGTGTTGTTCTCCTAGTCATTACATTTAGTGTAACGTATTTGACCTTACATTTGTAATGTTTTCATTTGCGCTAGTTCTAATAATTAATATTTGTTACTTTATTACCTTGTAATGTAACTTATAATATAATAATATATAATTATTCGAAGCGCTGGTAGATTCACTCTATATTACTGACGTGTAAAAGAGCCCGTATGTGGCCAATTTACTGAATAAATATTTGACTTTGACTTGACTTTGACTCTCCTAAATGCGAAAATGTATTTTTGCCTCACCAGCTCGGAAAGTTTTTTTTTGTCGGTCAAAATCTGCGCGCAAAAGTCCAATTTAACAGCGTGGAAAGTAATATTGCAGGTGCTGTGCGCGGAGGGGCGCTGCGCGAGGACGGCCACAGCTGATGTGGCGCTCGTGTAATTGTTTTTCCAACACTAAGTTTTTTTTTTTTTCGGATTTCCAACACTAAGAGTTTTCCTCGCTACGGTGAGTTAGAAAATAGTGTTTCGCACGGCAGCAATTTTGGGTCTCGAGGCCTTGAATCCCTTAGGATTCTATTCTTGAACCTTAAATTTTAGAATCCTTCGCTGACTCGGGAATCGATAAATACATAGAAAACAACCATGACTCAGGAACAAATACTCGCGCTCATCACACAAATATTTGTCCATGCCGGAATTTGAACCCAGGACCGCTAGCTTCGTAGGCAGGGTCACTATCAACTATGCTAACCACGTCGTTTTAACTCGTAAACAAATTTTTAACAATCTAAAAACAAAATTAACTCGATGTCTACATGTTTACATTTGCTTGGCAGTAAATATTTATTTAAATTTGGATAATCCGGCAAAACCAACTAGTTTGATAGTAGACCCCGAAGCTTCATCATAGTGGAACTTTTGAGTTTTATTGGCTAACTTTGGATTAATTCGGTTAAATAATGTGTGAAGTTTAGATTGGATTCGGATTTCGGAATAAAACGTGGCTTGATTATAGTGTCAGGCAAGGCAGAATATAAAGTTATTTATAAACTCTGGTTTACCCTTGAATCACCGACACTAGAATGTTTTACTTCGCCGAATTTTCATTTCATTGACAGGCATTTCCACGTATATTTTTTTGGTGGTCACAGGTCTAACCTAACCTAAGTAACCCACGCTTAAGATAACCTGAAAACAATGAGGTTTCAGCAGAAATTAGCTTTCGATGAAATGAAATTCGGTGAAACGACACATTCGATTAAATTAATGTCTGCAAAACAAGGAGATACGATAAACTCTTAATGCCTGGTTTACGCGTAGTTGTTGACTTGTCAGCTAGAACTTAATCCTGCTAATGTTATGAAAGTTTGGATGGATGGATGTTTGTTACTCAATCACGTCAGATACGGCTGAACGGATCTAGATGAAATTTGGCATAGATATAGATTAGTCAATAGCACATAGGCTACTTTTTGTTTCGAAAAAAGGACAGTTCCCGAGGGAGCAGCGATAAACGACTTCTACGCGGACGGAGTCACGCGGGCAAATACTAGTTTTAAGTAAATTACAGTCTGTTAAGGTAGCTGGTTAAAAAAAAATAACATTGCCAAAATTGCAATTTTTGAGGTCTATAAGATTTTGGACCTGTTGTTAACTCAGCGGCGAGCGAATTTTCTAATACATTGCGTGTAACGTGTACTAACTGCTGTGCGGTGAGCGTCTCGACCGAGCAATGAAGAGGGAATTCGTTCGCCGCCCCGCCGCGGCCCCTCAGTCGTGGCGTGACACACCTCATCGTTCCATGAAATGAGTCAGGATACTTAGCTAGGTGCCGTTGCCGTTTCGTAATCACACACAGACACACACAACACACACACAACTATAAATAATATTGCTATGTTTATGCTTCATGTTTAAAATGCACGCAAATGTTGTTATCTGTAGTGCTGTGCTACGTGTAAATGATTGTTTTTTGTTATTTCGTATGAATTTCACAGTGCCTTGGTGTATAACTGTAATACTGTGTAATTATTTAAATAAATAAATAAATAAATAAAAAAAATCACGCAAAATAGGCGCTTAGTCGTCGAGTTGCGGAAAACTAGCCCGCTATAACCTATAAATAAAAAAAATATAAAACGGGTGTTGGGAAATAATATTTAGTATATGTTGTTATATTTTAGTACTTAGAAGTAAACTTTTATGGCACGAAGAAAACAAATCACTCCGCCGCCTGATAAGTGGCATTTAAGACCCATATCAATTTTCAATCTCAACACTACCATCTCAAGACTACAATCCTAAGGGGTGTATTAACACGCTGATCTTGACTGAGATGCCCGTCTTAAGACACGTCAAAGTAAACTTCAAGTCACAGAAAACTGTAATCTGACGTATCTTGCTTGACACGGGCTTCTCAGCTACGATCGGTTTATTAATACGGCCCTAAGACTGCAAATGCGTTGCCAACTCTGAGAAGTCATTTCACCGGTTGTCTATCTCCACACCGGAACACAATAATGCGAACACTGTCGCTTGGCAAGGTTAAACAAGACAAAATAAAATGTAATTAAATCAGACTGTGATTATGAAACGCAAGCGTTTAGGAGTTGTAAGTAGCACTATGACCGTCTTTAGGACTTTGTTTACTAAATAACGCCTCGGTAATTTTCGCTCCTGTCTCAACTAACCTAAGAGACATTTTTCCATGTTGAAATTACTACTTGGTCTTATGGAAAATGCTAGAATAACTGACCGACCTCAACTCGTTGTTGAAACGTCAGTAAACTGTTTTACTGTGGATTTACGACTATTTTACGTCCTGAGGGCTTATTGCCTAACGCACTCGCGATCGCGATCGCTTTCATATTTGACAGTTGAAGTCAAATCTGCCTACAAAATGAAAGCAATTGTGTCACTTTCAAGTCGAACGCGATCGCGAGTGCGTTAGGCAATAAGCCCTCTGGTCGAGCGGGAACAATGGTAGGTGTTACTACCTATAAATCGATATTTTCTATTGTGGGCAATCTAAAACAACCGAAGAAGCCCCGAGATGCGATTAGCTTAAGGCGTGGAAATTAACAAGGAGTTGTATGTAGGGCATCACACATAGTCATGCTACGCTTGGCGCGTCGTGATTTTCACGTTGTATTTGTTTACAAATTTACAGTGTATTTGTAACCACGGATGTATAAAAATGTATAGATTGTGTGAGAACGTCCAGTTCTATATGATTTGGGCCATAAAAGCTACAAAACTTGGATTGCGTTTGCGAGAGAACACGTCGTTTTCCTGTAGTGTGACTGCCGCGCCGTGCCGTTAGTGCGCCGCGCCGCCGCGCTGGCTGTTTGACGAAGCCTTTAGTCGTTACTGACCATACCTACGTAGAAATATGTACCTATTGTGTGCGGTCATAAAGGCTAATATTCAATTTTGTTTAATGAGCGTACAGTCTTCTGAGGTGAAAAAATATATACTTAGTTTAGCATGGTCTGTCTGGATTAATTCGACTTACATCCGTTTTCACTAGAGCCATTGTTTTGGTTAACTTCTGCTTTTACGTATTTATTTATCTAGATGTAATATGTGGAGAAGGTTATGTATGACTCAACTCGCAGCCCAAACCGCTGAGGCTAGCAACGTGTTAAGTAATAGCTTTCTTTTGTGATGTACACACCTACCAAATGTTAAAACAGTGTGGTCATCCATAAAATAAACCTTGAAAACCGTAAATATTGTAATTTTATTCAAATTTAAAAGCCTGAAATAACCTATCAATTAAATAATGCAAAGTTATTTGTACACATAATTATAAAATATAAGCGTTATTAGACTCGTACCACTATGACTTTAATACGAACTTGGTGAAACTCAAAATTAACAAAATTATTATATGAAAAATACCTACATATTATTTTTAACTAGCGACCCTCCCTCGCTTCGCTCCAGGTACTACATAAACCGTGAAAAATTATGTAACTGATGGTAAGATACATATAAAATATATGTTCAATGATAAAAAGATTGCCTGTTTTCTACCTCTGTCATTTTTAATTGTATTTTAAATATAATAATTAACCCAAATCACAGTGAAGATACCAAATATACCTACATAAGGTATCTTCATTGTAATTTGGAATTAATGAAGCAACTAGATTATCGACCCCATTTGAGACGTTCTCAATATAAAGGGACCTTATGAAGACAGGCGGTTACACCGTTTTTAGAACTGTTACCATAGTATTCGTATAGTTACAAGAATAAGAAGAGCGTAGCTGCCTTCCTCCATAAGGTGCCTTTTTATTGAGAACGTCACATTTTAGTTCAGTGTTAATTGATCCAATTAGTATCGAATTGGATTTTAATTGTCTTGTTTGTTACGAACTTTGTTTTAAACACCGATATATTAATCAACTATTAATATGACTGATAAATATTCATGTTTAAAGTTCAATTTAAACCACGATGCGTATTAATATGGTAATTATAATTGATTCTATAATTACTTGATAACAATTTACCTGATTCAGGTGAGTTGCCCATATTAAAATTGAATTTGTAAAAATATGTTAGGTTATGTCAAGGGCAAATTATATTGAAGCAATAGGTACTTAATCATATTTTATTCATACAATTGAGAATTAAAATCTGAAAACTTACTTTTTTAATATTGTTACGTTTATTGTCGAAAAAATAATATTTTAAAAAATCAAAAATGAATTCTTTTCACGATTCCCTCACCACTGAGATAAAAAATGTGGTATTTATTCTCCATTAAAATAGCACAAGCCTTATTAGATACATTCCTATTTAAATTACATAATTGTGTCATGGCTCGCACCTCTGAGTTTTTCGGAATTTATGTGCGAAATATAATTTGTAATTTACCATGAGCTTTTCGGTGAAGGAAAACATCGTGAGGAAACCTGCACACACCTGCAAAGCAATTTGACGGTGTGTGCGAAGTTCCCAATCCGCACTGGGCCCGCGTGGGAACTATAGCCCAAACCCCTCTCATTGTGAGTGGAGGCCTGTGCCCAGCAGTGGGACGCATATAGGCTGGATTATTAATTGTGTCATGGGTAAGATTTTCACCCTACATAATAAAGTCATACATAGACTTAAAGGTCACAAGGAACATTAAGACATAAACGACTTTCTTCCTTATCTACTAAATGTTAAGTTCTCTTTTCTCGCGCGTCTCATACACGCTAAAGTTATAATATGGCATCTTTAGTTTATACTAGTGACCCGCCGTCGCTTCGCTTCGGTTAAAATAAGTTAAAATTATAGCCATGTCTACTCGTATGTGGAAAATGTGCCTTTCAAACAATTTTTCAAATAGGTGCAGCGGGCTTAACATGCATGTACGAGATAAAATTAGACAGGTGCTAGGGAAATGAATACTCATCATAAATTATAACGTTGCCTTTACACTTGTTATGTAACCTGCCCAAATGTAACCTGCTCTTGCTTAACTCGATGGTCCCAGTGGAAGACCAGCGCTGGCTTCTATGCCAGCATTATGCTGAACTGGAACCATTTCGTGTCATAAGGCCTTTTCTATTTTATTGTTTCATGTCTTCTTTTTTCTATTGTCTTTATATGTCACGAATAAATGCTTTTCTCTCTTTCATTCTTTATAACCTGCCTAGATAATCCATATTTCTGTTTAAAACCGTATGAAAATCAGTACAGTAGTTTCTGAGATAATCCAAAAGAAACAACTCAGGGCGCCGGGGGACTTTAATTTATAATTATGTAGTGAAGACAAAATTTGTTTGTCGCTCGGATCTCCCTTTCTGACTTGCCTCTAACGATAAAGACGCACTGAGCAACAAGTGAGATTACAAGATGTGCTAGCCACTCAGATCTTTGAATCTTCTTTGAGTGAGATATCCTCACATCAGCAGTCAGTTCCTTGCCCAATAGCAATGCACTTTTTGGCCTCACGCGCATTAACTATAGTATTAAAGGTCATTTTTGTCATTTTTGTCGCATCTTGTGACGGGGATCACAGTTGAGATGAGTTTATTAATCCGGCCCTAAGACACGAGCATAGTTCAACAACTGATCCAGAAGTATGCCGCCATGTATGCCGAACACCGGACACCGCGGCCACAGCATGTGGCGAAGAAACGTGATAGGCTAATAGCCAGTTAGGTACATTTACACTAAATTGCATTTATATAAAGACTACAGTCCGCGTAGAAGTCAATTATCGCTGCTTCCTTGGGAACTGTAATTTAATAATAATAATAAATATCAGAGGACAATCTCACACAAATTGACCTAGTCCCAAACTAAGCTCTAGGCTTGTACTATGGGTACCAGGCAACGATATACATACTTGTATAGAGAAATACATACTTAAATATATAGAAAACATCCATGACTCAGGAACAAATACTCGCACTCATCATACAAATATTTGCCCATACCGGGCGGGATTCGAACCTGGGACCGCTAGCTTCGTAGGCAGGGTCACTACCAACTAAGCTAACTGCGTCGTCCAAAAAGTATTATGTCATTTCATCGAAATCGGTTCAGCGGTTGAGCCGTGAAAAAGTGTCAAACAAAGAAACTCACTTAAGCATTTATAATACTTTTTTCTCGCGACTCCGTCCGCGTAGAACTCGTTTATCACGTTTCCTGCGGGAACTAACAAATTTTCCTGGAAATATCCTGTTTTAATCCAGGGCAGGGTAAGACTATTTGTGTGCTAATCCCACTGTATCTTTGCTCTCTTTCCTTTTTGTGTTATTTTTATTATTTCAGTGTGTTGTTGTTGTGAATATATGTTTTATTTTAAACTTTAAGCGATAAGTCTTACGTTAGAATATGGAATAGACGTGTTCATATCCTTAGCACCTGTCTAATTTAATATATATATAATAAGTTATATATATATAA